>JAFIRS010000721.1:0-571615 GCA_018342105.1 Gonioctena quinquepunctata | reverse complement strand
GATAACTGAAGCTAATGTATACCCGATTCTAACACTGTATATATAGGTTGAAAAATGTCCCGGAACTGATCGCTTGACATATATATATATATATATATATATATATATATATATATATATATATATATATATATTATTGGCTAGCATAAAAATAATTTTTATCAGATCTTGTTTTATTCATTTTTAGGAACAATATGTCAATTAACATAATTATCACTGATGCAAAAACGGATTCTGAAAACATTGGAACCCCCAAATATTATAGTTATCAGTAAGTGTTATTGTGACAAATAGAAAAAGCCAATATCTGTTTCAAAGACCAACTATTGCATTAGAATCATTTATGTGAATCCTGGCTTAACCTACCTACTTTTCATGAATTATGTGAAATGTTTCATGAATGTTTAATAACATATTATACAGTTATATAATATGTCCCTTATATGTTTTTTTTTGGAACATTGCACGTGAAATATTTGAAAATGAATTCTTGAGCTTTTTTTTTTTATATATGTTCCTTTGAAACATTCCAAATATCTGAATGTATTCAAACACAGTTGAAATATGTTCCAGGAACATTTTTATTGAAACGTTTCAATGAAACGTTTCATACATAAGTCATATCTGGTGTCTGGTATGTTCCGCAAATGTATCTGAGCAGTCAAAAGAAGAAACATTTCAAATGAAAAATCAAATGTTTCAGACACATATTTTGGTTTACTGGGTAGGGCACACATTTTGATGTACATGGTGTTAATTTTGAGAATAATGGACTAAAATGGTTGTTGCATCTGATATAGGTACTATAAAATATCGAGATATAAGTAACCACTATGGAAATCCATTATGCTCAGAATATTCCATAGAGGAATCGTTAGGTATAACGAATTATCTGCTAACAATGTTTAATATTCAACACAAAATTACATCAAACTCCAGAACTAAAAAAATACTAAGGAACTGGATGAAAAAATTGACTTTATACTTCTACTATATTTGAATATACATATTAACATATTCATTCTGATTATTTTTTTAATGTGACCCATGTTTTTGTACCCAACAATAAAAATATGTTATAATCATGGTAAATTATGTTCTGAAAATCGATAGATACGATTTAATTTTCCTTTTTTTTACTTACTCTTGTGATTACTCTTCATTATTTCCTTAATAATTTTTAGTAATCTTGATATGATAATTACTGGAGGTTGTAAAATGAAATAATAAAAATCCTCTTATGAGGTTATCGAAACACAAAAATCAATTATACATTCAACAACAAATTTATTGAAATAAATACTTTATTACAAATTTACAAAAACCCATGTCCGGCTACTGCTGCCGGAATGTACCCCTCCTCGCCTTCTTTAGTCCTCACATAAAACCACCCCTTCACATTAGCGTCCAACAGAACAACGACATCTCCTTTTTTTACTGACACATCATTCTCGCCACTACCCTTGAAGTCGGTCACAATCACCAGAAGGGTCTGCCGCACTCCCTTCGTTTTGGCCACGGCTGCCGCTCGTAGATAGAGCCTATCGACGCTTTTTTCTCCGCAGGCACTGGCAGCATTTCGCGATCTAGAAAATAGAGGGCATTGGAAATACTCTAGTCAACTGACTGACTTTATATTTGACTTTCCGATCTCCTTCATTATTCGAAATTAACATGTACGACTTTGAACGCACCATATTCAATTGACTTTGAAAAAACTATACTTCTGCAAAAGAGATATATGTATTCAATCTAGTGTCTAGAAGAAAAAATATAGGAAGCGTGTATACCTATTTCTGCATTTGACTCCTCCATCACAATCGGATTTCGAGCTCAATTTTTCAGTATCGGTCATGTTGCCTGATGGTTTCGGAAAAACGTCGGTACTTTTTTCCCAACATGGTGTGGGCTTATCGTCCTCTGGGGGAGGTATTATACCTGAAAAATTCAATTACATGTATACCATGCTTTTTAATGATATATATCCCGTTTGACGAGATTACCTAAAAAGAAAGAAACGGTTGTGAGTTATGTGAATTGAAGAATAAAACAAGTGATCAGTTAAGTCAAACAAACTTTGTATGTGCCACAACAAGCAGGACAAGAAAAAAAATCGTTAAAAATATTAACAGTATTTAACAGCAAATGTGTCAATGGAAGTTTGCATATATTTTCAGGTTGATATCATTCAATGTTCTGCGTGGCATTTGCCAGGAAAGTAGTTGTTTTTTGCTGGTCTACTACTTGTTTCAATTCATATTGAATTTTTGTGAAGTTGACTCTTAAGTTCCTTGTTTCTAATATTACACTTCACTGACTCTCTTGTTTCATGTATCGACCATCTATTTTGGTTATCAACTTCTCTGATTCTCTGTCGAGTAGTAGTGGCAATTGTGTCTATTTACAATCCCATTACTTTTAAATGTAGACTCGTCACTAAACAAAATGTTAAAACGTTAAACTCCTTCCCCATGCTCCAAGTCCATAACACCACTCACCTAACGGCAAACAGGCGGCATAACTAACATATCCTTCTTCGGCGTGCGGGGTTTGAACGTACAGCCAATGTTGATTTTTAAAAACGGCGTTTACTACCATTCCGAGGGGAAGAGATATTTCCGCTTGATATCCACCTATCCTCGTCTGGTAAAGCACACTAGGGAATGCAAGAACTACAGGTATATTTGCAGGTTTTTCCATGGTGGCCTGAAAACAAAAATAAATATTCTGTATTGTTTTTGTACAACTGAATAAAGATAATTCATTTAAGAATAAACATATTTTTTTATATTCTATGTGTCTCAAATCAATTATAATAAGTCATGGAATATTATGAATTCAATCAAGGAAAATTCACAAAATAAAAGGTGGCGAGAACCCTGCTATGGACGTTTTTCCCCTGAACTCCTCATTTTCGTGGAATTTGACCTTCTGATGTTGGCTGAGGTGAAGATACCTAACTTTTATTTTCATTTTTTGCCTTCTAAGTAAATTTCGTCAGAAGCAGGTGCGGATCCAGGATTTCATTCAGGGGATTTCATTGTGTGATAACTTATATTTCAGAAAATTTGTTCTGAAAAATATAGGAACTAATATTGCAGTTGCTGTCGGGAAATACATTTGAATTTGAATAGTGCTCCGTCTTTAGAAATATGAGATAAAAACGCATTGGGCGGACATTAAAAAAATAATTCAATTTGAAATAATGTAGATAATATTATTATAAGAGTTGTTCTTACGGTCTTTGCAAATCTTGTAATTACATTCTCGGTATTTATAGGAATATGCCTATGCATGTGCATATGGGCTGTTTTCTGTCATGGTTGACCTTAAATATGAGAATTACCTTTCAGCAGATGCATTTGTCACAGGAAACGTTACAAGGACTAGTACAAATTCATGTATTAAATGCATCCTTATCGCACCTAGCCAATATATCCAGAGCAGTTATAGGAAGCTCCTTATGCCGTTCCTTTTCGTGAATCCATGTCTCTCACCATAGTTATCAATTCATCTTTTAGGAGAAGAGAAGCAACGCTCTTATCAACGTCAAGAAGCAATCCAAAGCGGTCGACAAGGGACTTTATACTTTTGTCATTTTCACCGGCAGAATGTTTAACAATATTTTCTGGAATGAAAACTGATAGCTGAAAGACGTCCAAGGTTCCATCTGAGAATTTTTCCCGCAGATCTGGGAGATATGTCATAATGACGATTTCAGAATTTTGATATTGGTTAAAAAAAGTGCTTCGGTTATGCGTCATCTATCGCAGAGCTATTTTCCTCTGAAATACTGTTTTCACAAGATTTTTTTGTACAGATAAATTGATATGCCTTCGAATCCTGACAGTATCCAACAAAAATCGTTGATTTTGAGTTCCATTTTCTACATTTTGGCTTTGAAACATGCCCCATTGCTTTGTAGTTACCCAAATATTCTGAGATGACTTAAATCCAGAGTATTATTAGTCTACAGTTCTTCCGGACTGTGTCTTTTGTTGGGGAACGGTTTTTTTATATATACATCGATTGAAATAGCCTCGGCCCAAAACTCCTTTTGAAACTCTTTTAAAGTTCAAAAAAAACATACGTTCCGGAAACTCAGCAAATTTGTTGTTCAGCACATTCTGTAAGTTTTTGTTGTAGATACCCTAAATTCGGCAGATTATAATAAAAGTCTAATGACAACCTCAGAGAATAGGTAGGTAGGTAGGTAGGTAGTTTATTCATTTCAATAGATAAAACACAATAACAGAGTGGTGTAAAAAGTATCTCGTCTAAGAGTATAGCTCACAAGTTCAAAAACGAGTTAATTATTGTAATAGCCCCTAAAAATATGAGCGATAGCTCATTGGATTGGAATTTTAGAAAAATTATGAAAATTATTAGCAGATAAAAAATTTAAAAGTTATAAACAAATTAAGTTGAAAAAAAAGTCATTTAGTTTTTTGCGAAGAACTCAGAAACTATAAGAGATAATCAAAAGATTCTTAAAGAGGAGGAAATTTCCAATAAAAAAGTCCCAACTCCCGGAACTTTATCTTTATTGCTAATAATTTTAAATTAACGCTGAAAATAGGCCTCGGCGTGGCTATTTCGGCGCGGCGTCTAAAGCGAGTACGTCACACATCACAAATATCAATCAAAAAATTCAAATAAATTATGGTGTGTTCTCAACAATTGAAGGAAGGAGATCCCGCGGGAAAAATTGATCTTATTCAATTTTTCAACAAATTGGGCGATTGTTCTAAATTTTTCAAGATCATGTTGAATGAAAATTGCTTAAATAATTGACCTAAAAATTTTTCGATTCTTGGAGCCTTTCTTATATATGTACTCCAGAAGATCACGTCAATTTTTTTTTCAGTTGATCAATTTGTTTATAATAATTTTTTTTTAATTGCAAAAAGTAAAAAATCCCAAATATGTCGTTAATTTTTTTTTATATTTGTTACCATATTACTGGTTTTGTATTGATAAAAGGCATTAATTAACATTAAAAAAAATTCACGCCAGTTGTTTATAAATTGTTTATGAACAAATTGACTACTTTCATATTTTTTTATTATTTTTACAATTTTGTTGTCTTCAAAATATTATGATTTGAAAAAAATTATTGAAAAAATGTTTGAATAATTAGTTAAGGAATGCACGTGCTTAAAAAACGCTATAAAAAACACAATTTTTTTTATCAATATATTGTTGAATATGGTTGTTTTTGATATTTTTCAAAGATTGACAGAATTTGTTTATAACAAATAGTTAAGTTAATAAACAATGAAATTGTCTTTATTTTTTTTTTTGTTTCTTTATAGAGGCTTGTAATTAAAATTTAAAAATTATTTAAAATTAGAAATATAAAAAACGGTTATAAAAATTAAAAATTGTTTTACAAATTTTTTTTTAAAATATTTTAAAACAATAAAAATTTAATTTTTTTTTAAATAAAGTATATTTTTTATTAACAAATGGTTTTTTTTTTAATGTTCATAAATGCCTTTCATCAATACAAAACAAATATAAATTATTTTTTTTGGGATCTATAACTTTTTTGCAACTTAAAAAAATTATTGTAAACAAATTAATCAACTTAAAAAAAATTGACGTTGATCTTCTTGAGTACACATATGAGAAAGGCTCCAAGAAGCGGAACATTTTCAGATCAATTATTTAAACAATTTTCATTGCCTTAGAAAATTTAGTTAATTAACGCCTAACTTGTTGAAAAATTAAGTTAGATCGATTTTTCCAACGGGACCTTATTCCTTCAAGTGTTGAGAACACACCATAATTAATTGAGTTTTTTAATTGATATTTAATACTAAAAAAAAATTATGTGACGTACTCGCTTTAGAGGCCGCGCGCGTATCCCAAATAGCCACGCGGAGGCCTATTTTCAGCGTAATTAAAAATTATTGGCAATAGAAATAGAGTTCCGGGAGTTGGAACTTTTTTAAGAGTTTTTTTTCAGATTTCGATTATTTCTTATAGTTTCTGAGTCATTCGCGAAAAATTAAATGCCTTTTTCTTTTCCATTTCAATTTGTTTATAACTTTTGCATTTTTTATCTACTAATAAAACATTTCAATTCAATTTTTTAGACGTCATTCCGAATCCAATGAGCTATCGATCATAATTTTAGGAGCTATTACAAGAATTAACACGTTTTTGAAGTTGTGAACTAGACTATAAGAAACATGACAGAGAAGAAAGAAAATCACACGGTACATAAAACAGATATTGCTGTATAGCTTACAAATACTATAAATATGGTATGGTTCAATATCACATAGTAGACTTTAGAGACATCTCATAAATATTCTGTTACATTTTGTCTTTGATATTACGCTCCTTTTTCAAAAACTTTTTTTCTTTGAATTGGATAGTCAAAGCCCCCTTTAAATCTGGTGTTATAGAGATAGGTTTTTGAACACTGGTCAAACTCAGATCGATTCTTCATCAAGAATTGAACACATTCATAAATGTAGATGGCAGTAACAGTTAAGAACCTGTGATATCTGGAAATACCCCAGCAGAAGTCAGTTTGTTTCAATACTCTCAAAGCATATGTTATGGATGATAACTTATTTGCTAAATGTCCAACATGAGTTTTCCAATTAAAGTATATATTTAACAACACAAAACAACCGATAAAATAGTACATGGTGGCGATGATTTACGGCAAACATGCTTTCACACCGACATGCATACCAGTTGAGAACAAGTCGAGTTCGAATCAACTAGACAACACCTGAAGATGTCATATGCGATTTTACTGAAACGTTGTTTGGGGATTTTTGGGGTGAAGGATTTGATTACGAATTTCATGCTAAAATTCAATAAACCATGATGTCGGAGAAATTTTCGAGGAAGTAAATCATGGAAAAATGATTTGGTAAACGCAGCATTTATCAAAGCAAAAAATACTTTGTCTTCTATACTTATCGATTATTGAAAATCTGTGACAACAAAAAAATTTTAGTAAATTTTACTCTGAAGATGTTTTCTAGAACATTTTTGCAAATTTTTAGTGACAATTCAACTCATGTATAAAAAATCGCATATGCCACTGTGCAATTGTCAGTTTGACAGCGGCAAAAGTTCGCTGCAACTTTTACAGCGACAAATGCACTAGTGGTTTTTTCATTTGTTTATCAATTATCGCGGTGTTGGTTGCCAAAATAAATAAACAATGAAAGAAAATTGTATTTCGTGCATAATAGTATATTAAAGTATAAGTGGATAAAAAGGGCTTTAAAACACGCGCGATTTTTCGAGCTCGACGGCGCAGCCGGAGTGCTCGAAATAGAGCAAGTGTTTTTAAGACCAGTTATCCACGAATACTTTACGTAATTTTTTTTTATTGGGGCACTTTGAAATCATATATACTGGTATTATTACTACAAATAATAGAAATACTTTAATATACTATATTAATTATTTTATGCACGAAATACAATTTTCTTTCATCGATTATATCGATACGTGCACACAGTCACACTTTTCAAAATAAATAAAGTTCGCATTGATATGTTTCTAAATTTCTTATTCATTAAATTGTCCTGCCGAATTATACTCGATGTTTGTATTGATATCGGGTAAATTTGTGTTGTTCAAATTCTAAACTGTTTCCTTTAGCAATTTGACTCGAAAAACTGTTAACCTAAAAACCTAATAGTTGACAGTTTTTCTCGTCTAATTGCTAGGCAACAGTTTCTCATTGACCAACCCAAATTTACCCAATAAAATACAAACCTCTCGTGCAATTATAAGTGACAAAAAGTTGAGGGAGATTTCTGCGACTGGATTAACTCTAATAAATTCGTATGCTGTTTCTTCGCTGAAAAATAAGATAAGTCACCCTGAATGGCCAAATCAGCTTCAAACGCAAAACCATCATTCACTTCGAACGTATACAAGAGGAAAATAAAAAATACCTTCGAACTCAGATCCAGCGCGAACCATGAGAATTCATCTCTCTCACCCGTCTCGTCGCAATCTCGATAATTTTCTTTCACTCGGTTCGTGACCTATAATTTACGGTTCCAGCTCGACGGACAGACAGATAGACGGACATTTTAGCGACCCATAGCTCACTTCGCGATTGCCGAATGGAACTACTATTTAGCCTGTCAAGGTGGGCAATTAAAGCGGGACCGCGCGTGAGGTCAAGGGGCAGGGTCGCTCGAATGTCTGTGTGTCGGGTCTTGACTGGATGGAGCCACCCGCAACTTGCACGGGATGGATCAGGTAAAAATTCAGTTTGTGTAAAAATTACTTATTTTCTTTATACAATATATAAATTATGAACAGTGGAATATATTCATATTTTTTTCAAGGAACATATAAATAATTTAACTTTAAAAAATACATAGGTACCTACCACGTTTTTAAAGCGGATTAAAAGATTGAAATTTTTATTAATAAATATTTTAACAAAAAATTTTAGTTAAAATATACAGTGCTCGTCTAAAGTCCGTTCCCCCCTACTAATTTTTGAACCACGTGGTATATCGCAACAAAATTTGGAGGGCTTGAATAGGAGATAAAAACCTACTTTTTCATGTAAAAATCACAGCTAAAAGTTTCAAAATGGCGGCTGAGCGCCATCTTCAATAATTTTTATAATAGATACATGTGAAGAAATAGATGAACAGACTTTCATCAACGTGAGAGAAGCTATTTATAATAGGGCAACACTTTATTGTCAAGATTTATGAGGGGGCCACATTGAACACTTGTTGAAATAACTCTTGGGGTTAAATAAAAGTGTTATTCAAAAATAAATTATAATTTTTTAGCTAACTAATTTGTTTTGATTATGAATTTACAGAACACATTCGTAGGCTTCGAGATTTTCCGGGAAGCGGTACTGTTTATTTTTGATAAACTCTCTTTACGCCTTTTATTAGTCGAATTCATTAAGAGATTTAACTACAAATTAATAACAACGTTTAGTTAGCAAAATGTTTTATCGGAAGTGACCAAAATCCATACTTCATTTTAAACCGGAATGTCACTTTTCAAACGTTAATATTTCGAAAACAATTGAATTTAGGAGTGAAGTGTATTGGAGAAAAATGTTGAGAATTATGAGCAGATTTCGAAAATGGAATGATATAAGGGGTGTTCCATTTAAAAAAATTATTGAATATGGCGCTCAGCCGCCATTTTAAAACTTTTAGCTGTGATTTTTTCATGAAAAAGTAGTTTTGTATCTCCTATTTAAGCCCTCCAAATTTTGTTGCGATATACCAGGTGGTTCAAAAATTAGTAGGGGGGGAACGGACTTTAGACGAGCACTGTATAACTTTTCTTAAGTGTTCCTGATTGGATTGCTCATATACAATATATATTTTTTTATACGCATATTTAAATTTAGATCAAGCTCAAAACTCTAAAAATTTGTTTGAGGATAAAAGTTATACGCGAGATATAAAGTTGACATGGTAATAGATAAAATTGTAAGTATTGAAACATGAAAAACAACAGCGGATCTTATCACAGACAATATATATATCAGAATTAAGAAATAAATAATTGTGTAAGTATAAAAAAAAAACGTGTGTGGTCGGGAGACCCCCGTCAGGAACGAAGTTTTTTTACGGCTTGCGGTAGATGTTGACTTGTAGAAATCGTCACGTAATACCAAGCAATATTATAGACTTGGAGCACCTTTGTAAGTGGCGCCGCAGTGGCGGAATCGGGCGACTGACTCCAGATGGCGCAAATTATCTGTATTTGCCCCAGTGATAAATATAGTGTTTTTAAAGTGCAACAGTTTAAATTTGTTGGTTACAAACGTGAAAACTGCAGTTGCATTGTGATTCTGCATGTATAACCTTTGAATTAAATTGAGCCCCAGTTTTGGAAATTGCCCTAGTAATGAATAAGGCGCAGATTATTCGTCTCAATACGAGTAGTCTGCGAACCGCATTTAACCTACTGACACGTGCACGAATACGTAATTCGCCGGGCATCGTAGTGGTTACAGGTAATTTATTGTCAAGTTGAAAAGAGTTTTATATTCGTGGTTGCAATTGGGTTTTTACCCATTTCAAGTGACATCGTTTTCGAGAATCAGTCTGTGAAAAAAGCCGCATTGGTGCGTTCGGGTCATGTGTGACAGGTGCGGGAAGTAAAAACAATTGATTATTCCAGCATACATGCGAAAGTGATTAGCCAAGCAGCAGCGGCGACAAATCAGTACTCTATCCAATTAGAGATAAATGAATATTTTCACAAATAATTGATAAAATTTAATTAAAACATACAAGTCTGATGTAGGAGTAAATTACACGAATAAACAAAAATAATAAAGAGATATTAATAAATATTGAAGAGTATAAAAAAAATATATTGAAAATATTGTTTTTTTATACATACATACATTTTCACATATTTTTCATATTGTTCGTTTACTGTCAGAATTTGACTTGAAAAAATATTTTGAATGTCTATTACATGAATAAAAATATGTTTCATGCATGTTTTTTAGATTATTGTAATTATTCGTATAAAAAATATAATTGTTTATATCAATGTGAAAATTGGCCTTGCAAGATTTGTCAATTGACTTTTTTTCTTTCGTAGATTGATTGTAACAGGGAAGTTACAAAAACTTCCTGCACTTGCAGAGCGAATGCTTGTGGCGATTCTAAACATGCGAAGGCGATGTATTCCAAACGTTTGTAGTTCACGGTAGAAAAACCATAAAATTTCGTATTCGCGGGTGCATTCAAACGCGTGTTTTTGCACCCTACAAATCA
The DNA here is from genome assembly GCA_018342105.1 of Gonioctena quinquepunctata. Lineage (NCBI taxonomy): Eukaryota > Metazoa > Arthropoda > Insecta > Coleoptera > Chrysomelidae > Gonioctena > Gonioctena quinquepunctata. Next base: position 560,846 of record JAFIRS010000721.1, on the reverse strand, counting down.
CAATACAAATGCCGTTTTGAAGTTTGCGACTGAAAAATTTGAACTATCGCACTTTGTAGACAACCTTTTTATCACAGCGGTATATGGGGATGAGTGATACTGTCTGGATCCGTTTTTCCGATTCCGCTGCACGTTAAACTCCTCCCCCATGCTCCAAGTCCATACCTATATATCCTTTTTCCAAACTCCTCCGCCACAGTAAAAGTTATTTTATTCCTGATAATACTATTCGTTATATTATATCAAATTGACGTGCCACATATTCAATGTAAACCATTAATCCAACTTCGGCATAAAAAAGACATTAGAAATTATGTCCAAAAAGGATATAATCATCTAAACACCGTTATATAGAAATATAAAAGAAACAAAAATATCTTCCATGTATTACCACTGAACGATAATATCCGAATATTCGCATAGATATCCCACCGCTCATGTATCGAGGGTAATATCATAAGTGCTAGGGGTTCATCGCAAAAAAAAATTTCAAATTTTCGAGTAAGCATTTTGCCTGGAAATTTTACCGCGTGCGATTTGCGGTCTTATTATCTGATTTAATTTATGATATTAAGGCCGCAAATTACACAAAAAATTGCGATAAAATCCTCTAGCACGAATGATATTTGATGAGATATTTCATCCTGTATATAATGCCATATACGGATTCTACTAGAAAATACCAATTTCTTTTACTAAGCATATCCTATACCTATCTCCTACCGTTTTTTAACTATTAATTATTTTGTATTCTTTCTGACTAAATCAAAATGAAATCTTTTGATACAGTACATACACAGGACTCAAATTTGATAGTTTATCCATATCGAAGAGTTTTCTTAAAATCAAATAAATCGACCACATTTTATGGAAAGTGTCTGAAAAACATCTTGTTGGCAATTTGGAAAACGTTCATAAATCTTTTTTCATACTCATACTCATGTTATACTATAATTTTCAACGGAGAAAGTTACGACAATTCATTTAGATCCAAAATTGAAGGAATCGTGTACGAATAATTACCGTTTCTAAATGCTTCGTTTTTACAGATTCATTTATTCATAATGATCATTGAACTCACCCAAAAACCTGATATATATATAGATGAAAGGGAGGAATATCGAGGGGACTGTTAAACCACAAATGTGCGGCTCGCTTCTGTTTGTTGACTCCGTTGATTAGTCGTTTTCTACCAAGTGTTGTTCATCCTTGCACTTCTTCACCGTACTGATGAGGGCCGAGAGCCCGAAACACTTCTCTTTGAGGACTATGTCCATTAAATTCCTTCCATATATATATATATATATATATATATATAAATTTTTCACTATCAGATCAAATATGTTTGTATCAGGAACCGATTAAAAAAAAAGTTCCCTGATATGGGATCAAATCTGGACCTACGACGCGAAGGAATATCATGTTAACCACTACTCTACGAGGACTTTTATTGATATACAGAAAAGGACACAATTAAATTATACATTGCCTTACTTGAAAAACTGAGGCTCTCCAACATGCTGAAAAAGGTATATTTGAATTCAAATATCAAATCACTGTGTCTAGTGAGTTCAAAATCCCTCATTCCATCAATTTTGCATTTCCTATTTCCCTATATAGGTAGGAATTGAATGCGTTGACATTTAATTGTGTCATGACCAAGTGTAGTTGTCACACAGACCCGTATATAATAGAAAGAGATATAGAGAGAGAAAGTCGCATGGAGGGGGCATAACGCTTTATTCTAACGTGACGATTTTTACCAGTCAACACCTATCGCGTGAAGTGGATCTTATCACAAACAGTAGATATCACAATTAAAAGTCACACGATAATGCAAGATTCAGGCAAACTGCCTCACACCCGTGACGTGTTCAACGTAGATGTCGCGTGACCATTTGATTACGTCGCTGTACATCAGACGACGCATAAGTATGTCGTAATTTAGTTAAATCGCGCATTTCCTCAAAACAGCTTCGTTTTTCCTGGTCCCAGGTGCCCAGGGCTCCCACGATGAGTGCATCTACCGACGTTTCGTACCCTTGGAATCTGAGATCTTCTGCCAGACCCGCGTATTTTTCTCGTTTAATATTCCTGGCTCTTGTGAATGTTTGAGGCTCATTCTCAACGGGATCGTGACATCAACGATGGTGATTTTGGTCACGGTTTGGTTGACGATGACAATGTCAGGCCTGAGGTTGGAGTTTGTGTGGGGAGCCTGTCTATTGACCTGGACGGTGCACAATTGATCAGGGATTGCTTTGACCAGGCGGTCTTGTACGGCATTATGCTTCCTTTGCCACGCTGCTGAGTGAATTCTGCAATGGTTGAGGACGTGTGGCAGAGTTTGAGAGGCACTTTGATCTTAGCCAGCAGGCCGAGAAGCCCCATACAGATTTATAACCCAATAGAGATTCCTAACCCCACACAGATTGACCTGAAAATTTGTGATTGTGAATTTTTAATAGCTACGACAATAGTTGTAAGATTTGAAACGGAAAACGTGGGGCGCATGCAATATATATTTTATGCATGAACTGTTCACCTAATTCACTAACAATTTTATTGCATTGCAAATGATGTGAGTTTTCTTACTTGATTTTGTTGCACTAAATCACACAAATTCAAGAAGTTGTCAAAGCGACTAGTTAGATTTGTCTGGTGTCCATAATCCTAGAACTCTTTTGGTTATGTGATGTTGATGATTGCTTCATTGAAGTTAAGGAAATCTTCAAGGAATCCAAAAACTTCGTCGTCCTCTTCGTAAGTAGTTTTTGGGGGAATATAAACAAAACAAATGAGAAGTGGTTTGCATACCTTCAATGCTAGGTTTTTGTCACAGACAGTCTATTTTTTCCACCGGCATATGAATTCTCATATTGAAAATTGACAGCTACCATAGTACCGCCGCTACGAGTTTTCCTATCTTTACGATCGGCAGATAATTTGACGGGAAGTTCCTCATTCAATCTTCTTTCAACCAGCTTTCAGTTACCGACTACAATGATATGGTCGATGTCCAGAGTGTTTTTATAGAAAATATGTGTTTTCAACCATCTACAGTTTTGATATGATATTGAGATTTTTTCCGTTACTTGGGAAGATCTACGGGATAAGGAATCTTTTTTTTACGATTGAATGGAAAGCAATTTTTATATTTCATAAACAAAACAGGTTCTTTAGAATCTTGAGGATTTTAGGAAGTTTATTAGGTATTAAGTAAGCATCATATGGGAAATTTTTTTAATAATAAATTTTGACAAATATCAATACGTGCAACCGCTTCTGCATCAAAAGAAACCCCAAAAGATGTTGTACAGTTCCGTTCATCTTTTCGTGTTTGGCGGGAAATTAAAAAAATTTAAAAATTATGTTTTAAAACACGCTTATTTGAAAAAATATCGAAAAATGTTATTCGGAAAAGTTGTTTCATAGCTAAATACATGTTTTGGAAAAAATCTAAGATAAAAAAATAAAAATAACATTTTTTGCCATAAAAAAAATTCAATTTGGAAAAATAAATTTCTGACAAAGAAACTCATTAGTAAAGCCAACAGTAATATTTTGAATGATATTTTGTAAAGATTTGCAAGCTATTTCTATTTCATTCGGAGAAAATTTTAAATCTGTGAATTTGCCATGTGTTCAGCTGCTTCATAAGATGTCACTGAAATATTCCCAGGACATTATATTCCCGATACTGTTTATTATTAATAAAAATCCTTGTTGATTTGTTGAAAATATAAACAGGATGTTCATAAAATCAGATGTGGAATCATCTGCGACTGAAAGATAAACTTCAGTCACTATCTTCCATCGTCAAGATAACCTCTTGTGGGGTATTCATGTTGAAAAGGGAAACATTCTCAATTGAGAATGTTTCCCTTTTCAACAAAAAATCCTTGTATATACACAATTTGAATTAAAAAAATTTATTCGAACAAACAATAAATAGATTTTTGGGAAATTGTTGGAATCATACATACCAACAATATTATCATTGTTGATGCGTGCAGCGACATATTTCCTCATGATCGAAGAGGCCATGAAACAATTGACTAATAATGCTAATATGTTTTTAATAAGAGATAAGTGCCATGTGAAGTGGAATGAATAGAAAAATCGAATTTAAACGGTTTTCTTCACATAAAGGATTCAATATAAAATTGAACCAGAGAAAGGTAGATCTCAGGTGAAAAACAACTACTTTCCTGGCAAATACCACGCAGAACGTTGAATGATATTCACCTGAAAATCCATGCATACTTCCATGTAATATCAATGGACATTGAATGCAAATGTTTCTTTCTGATAAGCTCGATTATGTTTAATTCATGTCGTGTCCACCTAACAATCCGCATACCGGTTTCAGGCTTCTTGGCCCTCATCAGTACGGAGTAGTCAACCAGCCAAAGGTCCAAAGAACTCTGGCTGAAGTGAGACACAACGTAAACAAACCATCATCGATCTTGTAACACCTATAGGTACGCCGGAAAAGATAAACTTCAACTGGCGGTACCTAGTGACAGAAAGAAACACTCCGAAAATCTCCCACCTCGATAGGTTTCTAAATAAAAGATTCCTTCTCAGTAGGAGTGGCAAGCCCGTCTAGCATATAGTGAGAGATAAGTGCCATGTGAAGTGGAATGAATAGAATATCAGGTGAATATCATTCAACGTTCTGCGTGGTATTTGCCAGGAAAGTAGTTGTTTTTCACCTGAGATCTACCTTTCTCTGGTTCAATTTTATATTGAATCCTTTATGTGAAGAAAACCGTTTAAATTCGATTTTTCTATTCATTCCACTTCACATGGCACTTATCTCTCACTATCACCTGAGATCTACCTTTCTCTGGTTCAATTTTATATTGAATCCTTTCTTTGCCGGTGTCACTAGGTACCGCCAGTTAAAGTTTATCTTTTCCGGCGTACCTATAGGTGTTACAAGATCGATGATGGTTTGTTTACGTTGTGTCTCACTTCACCAGAGTTCTGTGGACCTGGCTGGTTACTACTCCGTACTGATGAAGGCCAAGGAGCCTGAAACCGGTATGCGATTGTAGTGAACACGACATGAATTAAACATAATCGAGCTTATCAGAAAGAAACATTTGCATTCAATGTCCATTGATATTATATGGAAGTATGCATGGATTTTCAGGTGAATATCATTCAACGTTCTGCGTGTATTTCCAGGAAAGTAGTTGTTTTCACCTGAGATCTACCTTCTCTGGTTCAATTTATATTGAATCCTTTATGTGAAGAAACCGTATAAATTCGATTTTTCTATTCATTCCACTCACATGCACTTATCTCTCACTATATGCTAGACGGGCTTGCCACTCCTACTGAGAAGGAATCTTATATTTAGAAACCTATCGAGGTGGGAGATTTTCGGAGTGTTTCTTTCTGTCACTAGGTACCGCCAGTTAAAGTTTATCTTTTCCGGCGTACCTATAGGTGTTACAAGATCGATGATGGTTTGTTTACGTTGTGTCTCACTTCAGCCAGAGTTCTTTTGACCTTTGGCTGGTTGACTACTCCGTACTGATGAGGGCCAAGAAGCCTGAAACCGGTATGCGGATTGTTAGGTGAACACGACATGAATTAAACATAATCGAGCTTATCAGAAAGAAACATTTGCATTCAATGTCCATTGATATTATATGGAAGTATGCATGGATTCTCAGGTGAATATCATTCAACGTTCTGCGTGGTATTTGCCAGGAAAGTAGTTGTTTTTCACCTGAGATCTACCTTTCTCTGGTTCAATTTTATATTGAATCCTTTATGTGAAGAAAACCGTTTAAATTCGATTTTTCTATTCATTCCACTTCACATGGCACTTATCTCTCACTATATGCTAGACGGGCTTGCCACTCCTACTGAGAAGGAATCTTTTATTTAGAAACCTATCGAGGTGGGAGATTTTCGGAGTGTTTCTTTCTGTCACTAGGTACCGCCAGTTAAAGTTTATTTTTTCCGGCGTACCTATAGGTGTTACAAGATCGATGATGGTTTGTTTACGTTGTGTCTCACTTCAGCCAGAGTTCTTTGGACCTTTGGCTGGTTGACTACTCCGTACTGATGAGGGCCAAGAAGCCTGAAACCGGTATGCGGAGATTTGCCATTCTTCTATTCCATATGAATGGTTGTATCATATGAAATACAGGAATGGCAAATCGATCACTAATAAAATATATACAGTAATCGATTCGTAGAATCTGTTAGTTCGTTCGTGGTTAAAATAAAATTTCAAAGTAAATCTTTATTTCATGATATCAAGAACAAAATCAAAGATCTTATAAAACAAGAATAATAAGTTGAACACTATAAAAACACATTTTATTGTATCTAGGACAAGGTACAACTACAGACAAAACAATAAAACTCCGAAAAACAACAAAATTGAAAATATTCTTCAGTCTTATCATCAAATCAACCAAAATAAAAACAAATTACATTTACAACAAACCTTCAATAATTTTGTTCATTTATTAGCACAAAGGAGAACGAGTAGGTATACTTAACAAATACTCCAGTTTGATGATACTCTTCGTACTTCCTCAAATGGTGATAGAAAATGGAAACTGATGGACGGAAATAAGTATCAGTTTGTGAAAAAATTTCTGTAACTGATGGATGGAAATAAGTATCAGTTTGTGAAAAGCAGCTTATATTTTACCTTGTGAAACAATATTTCGTGGATTTTCAGCGTCAACTCGAATAACAAAACATTCCATTTTCGACATTGGGTTCATAATTCAAGTCCATTAGTATAATTTCTATAATTAATTTTTCGATGACTATAACAGTAGAATTATTCTGGAATTATTACGTGGTTTGTCATTTTCTGACAAATGTCGAAATTGGAAAATTATCATGTCAGTCGTCTGTTGATTGCGGGCAGCGCCTCCATGCGCGACTGGCCGTACCAAAAACTTGGTGGTCAAGATCGCCAATGTTTCAAACAGTCTCTTTATTTTTAATTTGTCTATGGATCTACCTTTCTCTGGTTCAATTTTATATTGAATCCTTTATGTGAGGAAAACCGTTTAAATTCGTTTTTTCTATGTTTTTAATAGTTGGCAAACGATTTAGTAGTGGTATTATTTATCCAGATACACCTTACTCGATAGAGATTTCGATGCCCGCTTAGATTTCTCATTTTGGTTCCAATGAATGATTAAAGAATGCCAACATTTTCCTACAAAAATTTTATTTACTGATGAGGCGACTTTTACATCAAACGGTACAGTCAGTTCCCAGAACTGTAGATGGCGGGCTGATGAGAACCCAAATTGGACGATAGAGGCAAAAAGTCAATTTTTCTTTGGAAGTAATGTTTGGTACGGCATATCAGATACGCAGATCGTTTCGGGCCTTACTTTCTTAGAGACAACCTTAATTGACGAAATTATATAGAGTTTTTAAATAAAGAGTTTTTTTATTTCTTACATGGGTTAACGCTGCAAAGAAGAAATTATATTTTTCTCCAACAAGACATAAAACCCTTAACGAACACTTTCCTCATAAATGGATAGGTTAATATTCAGAGAACCCGTGGCCACGAGATCCCCAGATTTGACTCTCGTGGATTTCTTTTTATAGGGGTGCTTCAAAAGTGAGTTTTATTAATATCGGCCATTTCATGATATCGACCATTTAGATGAAGTAACACGACAATGTATTTATAACATTACACCACAAATGCTGTGAAATGTGTCCAGAGAAATGAGATCCCGAACATCTAGATGTATTGAACGTCAGGGTAGACATGTCGAGTAGTGGACCATTTCAAAGTTTCGAGTATGTATTAAATTGTTTGGTTTATAATTATTTCAGCTTCTTATTTTATTATAAAGTGTTTGAAAACAAAAAGTAAAAACTTTGTAAGTTCTTTTGTCAATTTTTTGTTCTATTAAAAAATTCGAATTGAAATTGTGTAGATACATGGTCCTTTATCAATAATAAATAGAATCTGGATTGTAATGTCCTGAAGATATTTTAGTGTCCTCTTATGAAGCAGCAAATTCACAGATTTCAAATTGGCTTTTTTTTTTTTAAGGGGGTTGGTTTTTTTAAATTTTGGAGGTTGTATGCCTCGGGGAACACCTCCCTAGGCAATGAGTTCCAAAGCCTCGCTCCGAATAAAAGAGAAATAGCTTGGGAATCTTCACAAAATATTATTCGAAATGTTACTGTTGGCTTCACTAATGAGTTTCTTTGTCAGAAATGAATTTTTCCCAATTAATTTTTTTATAGCAAAAAATTCATTTTATTTTTTTATCTCAGATTTTTTTCAAAATTAGTACTTAGCTATAAAATGTCGTTTCGATTTTTTTTTTTTTTTTTTCCATTTTCAAAAATATCAAATTTTTTTTTTTGATCTTATTACTAAACATTTGCATTTCAATGATAATGACAGAACTTTCTCATTTTCTCCTCACCAGAATGCACTATATTTAAAAAATATGATTTTGTCAGAACCCTTGCTGTTACATCGGTTCGTATCTAACAGTTACATCAGAATTCCGCGACCATTGTGATGACATGACACTTCAAAAACATCGTGTGAAAATATTCAGAATGAAATAGTGAGTCAAATTTAAGAGACTTATAATTTACATGTTTATGTGCGAAGTGAAACGCTCATCCACGATTATCATCGGAACTTGATTATAATCTGGTGAACACCATGTTTTGGAGTGTCATGTCATCACATTTGTCGTGGAATTCTGATATAACTGTTAGATTCGAACCGATGTAAGAGCAAGAGTTCTGACAAAATCCTATTTTTAAATATAGTGCCCTCTGGTGAGGAGAAATGAAAGTTCTGTCATTATCATTGAAATGCAAATGTTTCAGTATAGTCAAGCTATTCATAAGAAAAAAAAGATATTTTTAAATAGATGGGAAAATATTCAAAAAAATAGCTATTTCCAATTTTTCCGAATTATCTCTGTGCATGAAATTTAATTCTAAGTAACTTTTTCAAATAACTTTTTTTGATATCTTGCCATCTTACCCCACTTTTCGCCTTTTCATAGCAATTTTTTTCAATTTGCCGCCATACTAGCGATCACGTGACATGTGTCAAAATCGATTTTTAGGTAATCGGACATGCACAAAATTTTTACGTTTACTGTATAGCTACCAAAAAAACAAATCTTGCTAATGTGATTATTGTAACAAACGCACATATATGGAAAAGTGGTATACAATTCTATCGAAATTCGATTTGTTCCGTGATTACAATACATTATTTCTCCTTTGTTGTTATTCAAAGATAAAAAAGCGATCCATAAAAATGGTGGCACATCTTGAAATCCGCTCGGGCGAATCAGGGAGCATAAATAATTTCAATATAATGAGAACGAGTGCATCATATTTTGTTGGTGCCATAAAATTAAGTGAGTCCTGCAAGTACTGGTACGAAAGACTCAATTATGTGTAATGGCTTCAAACTATGTAATCACCTCCCTAATCACATCGATGAGATTGCAGACCTTTCAGAAGAAAGGTTACAAAGTCATCGTTTAACTGCTTGTCTTATGGCCATGATTGTGGTTATTTCGTAGTGGAATTTACAGAATTATCTCAACGTCCATGTCTGCTAGGTAACTATGAATCCATTTTTCGGTTATTTTCGACTCGACTTCGACCATTGTAGAGAAGCGTACTAGGTAAAATATATATTGGGATGTTCTGAATTGATTTGGTACGTTTTCCCATCCATGTGCTTGACTGCACATATTGAAATGAAATTCAAAATAAATAACAAAAAATTAAACAGACAAAATACGGAACTAAAAAGTAAAAAATAAAATAAACCTCAGTCTCAATAACTAAGCTCCTAAACTAATGTAAGTAACTAATTTTGAGTCGGCGCCAAACAAACAAGCAAATGAATTAGGTAAGGCGTAAATTGATTGCATCGAGTTGCGCGGTGACATTCTGATAATTTGTATGAAGTAATTTAATGATCTTCGTTGATTGTTCGTTTGGCGCCGACTCAAAATTAGTTACTTACATTAGTTTAGGAGCTTAGTTATTGAGACTGAGGTTTATTTTATTTTTCACTTTGTAGTTCCGTATTTCGTCGGTTTAATTTTTTGTTAAAAAGTTTTTATTTTTAAATTTTTTGTTGCTGAAATCTACTGATTACTACCAACTTGTTTTTTGATTACTTCCAAAATACTTACTTACCCACCTTACTTCAACTATTACCAGTTAATTAATATGATTATCAACTTTTACTATTTGTTGTAATATAAATTATTTTTGTTGTTCTGGTTAGTTTATTTCATTACTCTGCATATCATTCCGTCCTCTCATAGAATATAATGATTGTGATAGATGTAGGAGAACAAAAATAATGACATTAGCGATCTGTCATTGTCAAGTACATATGTGTGCCAATGTTCACAAGTGAAAAATCAATTATCCCCTATTTTGCTACGCGTGAGGGTGGATAATTCTATTCGAAATCCAAATATGATCAACTATGAGGTACACCTTATCTAATAAAAAAAGAATCATCCAAATCGAAGAACCCAGTACAAAGTTATGCCTGATAGAATCGGTTAATGGACCAGAATTCAGAGGGTGAGTGATCAATATCCTTCATTTTGCTACCCTTAGGGGTCGATTTCATATTTTAAATTCGAATGGGACCAACTTCGAAGTACACCCTACCCACTGAAAAGAATTAGAGGAATCGGACGTCTCAGTAAAAAGTTATGCGTGGTTATACATAAAAAAAAATATATACGCGTTGACTAGAGAACCTCCTTCTTTTTGGTTTCGTTGGTTAAAAATACTTTGTACGTCTCCAATTTGATTTCACTGTTACTATACTAGCGTTGGTAGAAGGTATTCGAAAAAGCAATTGTCCGGCAAATTGACTGTTGAGTTGACCGATCAAATTGACTTCGTAGAGCCATAAAAAATGTATATTTCAAATTAACCCCATTCTTCCAAGGCCCGTGCTAGTCAAGTTCTGGGGTGACACACAGCTGATTATTTTTAATTCCTGTTTCATATAACTGTTCTACAGCCTGATTTTTTTATTATTTTTGATCAGTAGTGAATGGTGCAGGTTATCAGGCATGATGATCTTCACTGGGTGAAATTTATACTTAATTGTCACCTTTGAGTGACTTTTATGTATAATAGTCAATTGATTTACTGTGGCTGATTACATGGAAGAGCGTCGAATGGTGCCAATCAGAATGTATTTTTCTCAATCTGCGTACTCCTAGGTTGTAGTCACTTAGGTGGGGTTCATGATTTTGTAACTCGACACCGGTGTCTCAATCTGCCGACTCCCCAGTAGTTCCTACTCCTTCGAGGTGAAATCACATTCCTACCCAAGTGACAACAATCTAGGAACGGGAATATCTTATATTTTTCCACTTTTCTAGAAAATGGCTCCAAAATGGGTTTCGGATGATTTCTTGGGTATTTCGGTTCGTGCATGTAACTTTTATAAATGAATCACGTTTGTGTTGTGATAACATATGTATTTCAGCTTTTCAACGTACACGTTTCTACCCGTTCTACTATCTTCTTCATCAAGAATAAAAATTGTTAGAGTCTATAAGGTAAGAGTATGTACTTAACTAGTATATTTAAAAACACTTAATAAAATAATATTTTTTTTTAATTTACTAGTTACCTACTTTTACCTTGTGGGCCTTAACAATTTTTATTCCTGATAAAGACGAGGGTTTACCCATCGAAACATACGTTGAAAAAAAAAACAAGCCACATGTATATGTGCATCTCAAAAGTCCTCTCCCCCCCTCTTATTTTTGGAACGATTATACATAAACGAGTGAAATTTGGAAACTGAATATTAAAGGTTGTAAACTTCCCTACTAGTGATGATAGATGACGAAATCGTCAAAGATGACGTCACAAGGCCATTGTGACCAATAGTTTTAAATGGAACCCTACGGCAAGCGACACCTCTTTTAAAAGGTATCGAAAAAACCTATTCAATGATACTAATTTTGTTTGTATTTTTGAAAAACGCAAAGCTGTGATGAATTAAATCAGTTAATACTAAAATTCCAAATTCAAGCTCCGCCGCTGGATAATTGTCGAATAAGCTGACGTTTTTGTTAGTCTCCCTAATTCGACGTTTTTGTAATTGTCCAAGTTTTTGTACATTTAATAATTTGTGTATTGTTGATCGAACGTTTAACTGTTTTAGCAGCTTTTGGTACTTTCAATATTTTTGTACATTTTAATAATTTGTTAAACTGTTGTGAACCGAACGTTTAAGTGCTTCAAGAAGCGAAATGGTACGCTTTAGGTGAATAAAGTAGCAGCGATCCTAATTCTTGGTGAAACTGGACAAAATATTCATGCAGCAGAACGCATTTTTAATGAGAGGTTTCCCGATCGCCCCGTTTCGAGGACTTATTTAAGGGAGCTTCTTCGTGAGTATTAATGATGCGAAACGATCTGGCAGACCACAAATTTCTGATGAGAAATAAATTGATATACTGGCAGAAGTAATAGTTAATCGTACTTCTTCAACAACTCACGTTGCATCTACATCTGAAGTCAGTCGAAGTATAGTACACAGGGTGTTAAAAAAAACAAATTTCATCCATACAAATTAAAAATGACAGACGACGACCCAGACCGAAGACTAGACTTTTGTGAAAATATGGAAACTAAAATAAACCAACAGCCAGACTATGTCAAAACAATTTGTTTTAGTGACGAAAGTACTTTCTATCTAAATGGAAATGTAAATACACAGAATGTGAGGTATTGAAGTGACGCAAATCCTCACCTGTTTCGTGAAACACATACTCAATTTCCCCAGAAGGTGAATGGTTGGGCAGGTATCCTGGGAAACCACATCGTTGGGCCTCTTTTTTTAAATACTAATTTAACTAGTGAGGTTTATCTGGAGCTGCTGCAAAACGCAATAGAACCGTTAATCCTTGAAATTTTGGAAGATAATCCAGATGAATTCGGCAATTTCGAAATAACATTCCAACAGGATGGTGCTCCTCCACACTATTACGGTGCAGTAAGATGGTATTTGGATGAGGAGTATCGTGGTAGATGAATTGGACGACGAGGTTCAACGGAATGGCCAGCTCGATCACCGGACCTCACACCTTTGGATTTTTTTCTGGGGGGGTACCTTAAATCGAAGGTTCACGCCACTGAACCTGACAATATTGACGTTTTAAAACAACGTATTGTTGCAGAATGTGAGGCTGTTTCCGCAGACACATTTGCAAAAATACGAGAAGAGTTTAAAAATAGGATATTTCACTGCCAGGAAGTAAATGGAGGTCACTTCGAGCAATTTCTTTAAGTAGATACTGATTCTTAAATCTGTAATTAATATCATACTGAATGGAATTTAAATTTTAATGTTTACTAATGAGCCATTAAAACTGCCATAAACCAAACAAAATAAGTATCATTGAATAGGTTTTTTCGATACCTTTTAAAAGAGGTGTCGCTTGGCGTAGGGTTCCATTTAAAATTATTGGTCACAATGGCCTTGTGACGTCATCTTTGACGATTTCGTCATCTATCATCAGTTTCCAAATTTCCCTTGTTTATGTATAATCGTTCCAAAAATAAGAGGGGAGGAGGGGACTTCTGAGAAGCACTGTATATATATATATATATATATATATATATATATATATATATATATATATATATATATATATATATATATGTATATATATATATATATATATATTCAGAAAGAAAATTTATTGTACCAAATTCTTTTTAATTTTCATGTTAAGTAAGTAACCATTTATATTATATATCACATGTTTTTTGATTGTATAACATTGTAGATAGTCTTGAGAAATAAAATAAAGATTTTCGAAAGCTCGGCTTAATAACGAATAATATAATTTGAACTGGTCATTACTGTCGGCATTCCCAAATATAATTTCCACACACACACACACACACACACACACATATATATATATATATATATATATATATATATATATATATATATATATATATATATATATATATATTTTTTTTTTTTGGGAAGGTTTTCTTGGGTTTTGGATTCTTTGAAAACAATGTTCTAGTAGTTCGTAGGAGAATACGTTTCGTCCCTGGCCGGGGACATTTTCAATTCTTTATTTATTTTTTTTTTATATAAAAACATACATGGTTTGCTGGAAAAAAATATTTTTCTGTAACATACATTGGGAAACAATACACAAACAGGTGACCTACCTTGGCAGAAAGTTCGCTATTTTTTTGAAAAAAACTGCGAGTAATGATCGTGGTATTACCACTGAGGTGTTGTAATTATACAGTTAGGTTTTTGGTTTTTGTGCCTCATTATGTTTTGTGGCTATAGTTATCAAAATCGGATATCTTATTCACTTTTGGAAAGTTTACTTTCTTGGCTGTGTGTGCGTTCATTGAATGGCTGACAGAGATGTGGTCGGAAATGACGTGTATCTTGTCATGGAGTTCGTGTTTGTTCGTTGAATTCGTAGCTAGGATGGTTGGGATTTCGAATCAGTGTATTGGTGTTAGGGGAAATGGGGGCTAGTTGGTTCTTCATAACAACTGAAATATGATTTTGGTTACTGGTAGTAAATTTTATAGAATATTATGGTACAGTTGACTCAGGTTTCTTTATCTGTTCTATCATTCATGGAATTAGGCTCTCTTTTGATATATATCATTTCTTTAGGCATCTTTTTTCTAAGTTTTTTTCGTATGTTAGGATTTTTGTGTTGGTGAAATTTGGGTTATGGTTGTCAGTTAGGATGTGTTTATTTAGTGCTGTATTAGAATTTTTCATGTATTTGTGCCCTTTTAACCTGTTTTCAAGGAGTTGTGACGTCATTCCAATATAAACTTTTGGGCAATCGTTACATGGGATGCTGTAAATCAAGTTAGATTTCTTCATGGTTGGTGTTTTGCTTTTCAACGGTGTGTATAAGGATTTCAATGTATTATTAGCTTTGTGACTGATTTGGATATTGTATTTTGTGAGGATACTTTGGATGTTTTCTGAAAGACCTGGTATATAGGGGACTGCAATAAAGTTTGGGTTTGTTTCTGTTGGGCGTGGATGTTGTGTTTTGTTGTAGAATTTATGAGTTCTTTGTTTGATTATTTTGTTAATTAATTTAATTGGATAATTGTTGTTTGTAAGTGTAGACCTGACTTTTTCTAGTGCACTTTTTCGTAAGGAGGGGCTGCTAATATTATGGACGATCAGTTATATTTATAATTACTCCTTTTTTTTGGGCGAAATGGTGGCATGAATTAAAATTTAGATACCTTCCTGACCAGGTTGGTTTGGTGTACCATTCTGTTAAAATGTAATATTTTTCCCTACTTAGTGTTAGATCGAGGAAATTGATTTTTTTGTTTTCTTCTTCTTCTAATGTGAATTGGGTTTTTCATGGAAAGAGTTGAATACATTTAGAGTTTCTTGTGTTTTATTCTTAGGGATGGCCATAATGCAGTCATCTACATATCTTTTGAAGAAGGGTATGTGGAAATCTAATTTTTTAATGATTGTTTCTTCTAATGTTTCCATGACAAGTTGTGCTACTGAGGAGGATATTGGAGATCCCATTGCGCATCCTTCGAGCTGTTCAAAAAATGTATCTTGATATTGGAAAAAATTTGGTTGAGGGTTAATTCCACTGCTTTGATGAATTCATCATAGGGCAATGGTGTGTGGTTTTTTAGTTGGTTCCATTTATTTTTAATAGATTCTTTGATTAGGTTAATAGAGATGTTTGTGTATAAAGATGTTACATCGAGGGAAATTAGTATATAATCGTTTGGTATTGTGACTTTGTCAATAAAATCTTTGAAAGAAAAACTGTCCTTCAAATAGTGCTCATTTTGTCCTGTTATGTTGGTAATGCTTTCTGCGAGAAATTTAGATAGATTGTAGAAGGGTGATTGTATGCTGGAAACGATTGGCATGTAACGATTGCCCAAAAGTTTATATTGGAATGACGTCACAACTCCTTGAAAACAGGTTAAAAGGGCACAAATACATGAAAAATTCTAATACAGCACTAAATAAACACATCCTAACTGACAACCATAACCCAAATTTCAACAACACAAAAATCCTAACATACGAAAAAAACTTAGGAAAAATATGCCTAAAAGAAATGATATATATCAAAAGAGAGCCTAATTCCATGAATGATAGAACAGATATAAGAAACCTGAGTCAACTGTACCATAATATTCTATAAAATTTACTACCAGTAACCAAAATCATATTTCAGTTGTTATGAAGAACCAACTAGCCCCCATTTCCCCTAACACCAATACACTGATTCGGAATCCCAACCATCCTAGCTACGAATTCAACGAACAAACACGAACTCCATGACAAGATACACGTCATTTCCGACCACATCTCTGTCAGCCATTCAATGAACGCACACACAGCCAAGAAAGTAAACTTTCCAAAAGTGAATAAGATATCCGATTTTGATAACTATAGCCACAAAACATAATGAGGCACAAAAGCCAAAAACCTAACTGTATAATTACAACACCTCAGTGGTAATACCACGATCATTACTCGCAGTTTTTTTCAAAAAAATAGCGAACTTTCTGCCAAGGTAGGTCACCTGTTTGTGTATTGTTTCCCAATGTATGTTACAGAAAAATATTTTTTTCCAGCAAACCATGTATGTTTTTATATAAAAAAAAAATAAATAAAGAATTGAAAATGTCCCCGGCCTGGGACGAAACGTCTAGACTAGAACATTGTTTTCAAAGAATCCAAAACCCAAAAATACCTTCCCAAAAAAAATATCTCAAAAAGGATTCAAGAATCGAACAAAACTTATATATATATATATATATATATATATATATATATATATATATATATATATTTATATATATAAACTCTGGAACTCATGGTATTTCTGGATTAACGAGACCATGATAGGCGAAGTCGTAACGTCCTCAATAGGTAGTATTTCTATCTTCCTAAAAGCGGAAATTTCAATCATAACTTCTCTGAAAATTCAGAGTGGTCGTAAAATCTTGTTTTGGTATTAGTTATTATCAGCTTATTGAATTGGAAATAATTTCAAGCATTCATTTGGACAGTTAACAAATTGAAATTGCAGAGAAAACGTGTTTTGAACGAGATGTACTTCTCTTCCCGTGTGCATTTTTTCGAGCTACCTATATTCAATTATTCAAAATCCAGAACATTTTAAGCCCTTTAAACAAAAAAATATTTTTTCATTACCATTTATGAAGAAAATCTCCAATGTTTGACCAACATGATATACATTTGTTTTTTCTATATTTCCTAAAATGTTTATTTCCATACGATGTGACATAAAGAATTACTAACTTTATTATGATATCACGTTACAAATACCTTTGACCTTGTTATGATAACTTGATACACGTTTGTAGTGTACAATGATGTCACGTTCTGTTCATTGATTTAATATATATATATATATATATATATATATATATATATATATATATATATATACACACAGGGTGTAACTTAAATGATGTCATTAATTTCAGGGGGTGATTCCTTGTCATATTTCATGAAAAAAAGTTCATATAAACGTGTGTCCTAACTTGCTTCGTTTCCGAGTAACGAGGTGGCAAAGTGTTACTATAAAATAGGTTTTTTATCAATAACTCTAAAGTCTTTACGCCGATTTTGATGACACTAGGTATGTTTGCTAGCAGTAACAAGGGGCTTCTCTTCATGAAATTAGTTGACGGATTAAGATTCCAGTGTCGTCACCTCAATGATATTTATGGTAAAAATCATGTCAGCCACTGTTTTTCTATAACTTTGATATTTTTATTAAATTGAACAATTAAGAAAAATTATTAAAAAAACATCTTTAAATACATTCTTTCATGGAAATGCACTAAAATGGGAAAAATAATTTATTTCATTGTTTGATCTAGGATATTTTGTAACCGATTTAAAATCGTGCCGTGCAAGATACCAATTGTGTATCCATGGTAAGCCTGTTACAGAATAAACTAGACCAAAAAATTAAAGAAATCATTTTGTTCTTTTTAGTGCTTTGTATAAAAGTTTCTCTTTAAATTTTTTCAGTTTTTAATTTTTAAACATTACCGAATCAAAGTAAATATTGATTATGTAGTAAAATGAGGGATACAAATTATTTACTTTTAATTTAAATACACTTCAAACCCGACAAGGTTGAAATAATTTTTTACCGGAATGACATTGATTTTTAAAGTGAAAAATTATTTACCCACGACACTGGTTGTACGAAATTCTTGATTGTTTGACATGATGTTTATAGTTTCTTCTTTAGTTTTTTCGTAGAATTTAAAACTAATACCAGCGATAAGAAAATTCTGATTGTTTTACACAGTAGGTACAAGCCACAAGTATCGTGAAATTGTTTGAGAGTGCATGCAAACACGATTGTTTACATACTATCAAGTAAATATGAACACCCGCGAATTAGCGCAGATGCATTTAGTGTATGGACTTGTAGATGGAAAAGCTGCAGAAGCCCGTCGACTCTATCGAGAACGATATCCGAACAGAGATATTCCAGCAGAAAGAACTTTCACCAGGTTACATGCTAGACTGTGTGAAACTGGATCTGTAACTCAACAGGCTGAGCGTCCTGGTAGACCGAGGACAATAATGTCACCACAGTTAGAGGAAGCAATTCTCCAAGAAGTTGACAAAAATTCATCATTAAGTACCCGAAAATTAGCGTTACAGTTCCATGTCAGTCATCAAAGTGTTTGGAAGGTTCTGCATATGAATTTATTATATCCATACCACAAACAACGGGTGCAGGCACTGTTACCAAGAGATTTTCCCAGACGATTGGAGTTTTGTCAGTGGTTTCGTCAACAAATTGTAAACAATCGCAATTTTACGTCTGAAATTTTATTCACAGATGAGGCAAGTTTTTCACGGGATGCCATCATAAATTTTCACAACAATCATTCTTGGGACTACGAGAATCCTCATGCCATGTAGAAAGTGGATTTCAGCAGGAGTTTTCGGTCAACGTCTGGCGGGAATTTGTGGCGATCATCTAATAGGGCCACATTTTCTTCCTCCTCGACTCAATGGTGTGACGTACAGACAATTTCTAGAAGGAAGAGACTACGAGACAGACGGGGCACCTGCTCATTTCAGTGTAACCGCTCGTGAATATTTCAATGATACTTTTGCTCAGCAGTGGATAGGTCGTGGGGGACCTCAACCGTGGCCACCACGATCTCCAGACTTGAACCCTCTGGACTATTTCTTTTGGGGATATCTGAAATCGCTTGTTTATGCGACACCAGTTGTCGATGACAATGACTTGAATAGAATTATGCATAATTCTAATGTCATACGCAACACCCCAGAACTTTTTGAACGTGTGCGGCAGTCAATGAGAAGGAGACTAGATGCTTGTATTGCAAGTGGAGGTTCCCATTTTGAGCATCTGCTTTAATTATTGTTCATTATTACCTATGCTGTTTTCCGAATAAATTAGACATAAACTAGCAGTTTGAATACTTCTTCCATCTACTTGCCAAACCAAACAGATTTTCATTTCACAGTATGTTCTAATGGCGACGAATAGCAAAAGACATTTTTACACTCAAATGATTGTAACCCCCCATTTCTACGCCACTGTTTAGCCATTAATTTCAAATAATATCAAACTCAGCTAAAACATTAGCGTAAAATATTTATTATCGTAAATATCAATCTGGTTACCCTCTGCGACACCACTGGAAACAAAATTCAAAATCTAATTTCATGACAAGAAGCATCGTATTACAAATAAAACACACACGAAGTTTGATCAAAATCGGCGAAAATAATTTTCATTAAACTTTTCATTAAACTTTGGACACCGCGTTACTCGGAAACGGAGCAAGTTAGGACACACGTTTATATGAACTTTTTTTCATTAAATATGACAAGGAATCACCCCCTGGAATTGATGACATAATTTAAGTTATACCCTGTATATATATATATATATATATATATATATATATATATATATATATATATATATATATATATATATATATATATATATATTTATATAAATATATATGCCAGGTGACAATGGGACTAGGGCCATGTCTATATCTCCTTCACTTATCAACCGATTTGAATGAAATTTTGTACATAGATATGAGACACAATTTCGAATTGACAGACATAAAAACAAAATGGCCGACTTCTGGTTTCGCCAGAATAGCCACCAACTTCGATTTTTCGAATGGAATACACCATGTATGTTTGATGTTTTTCGGATTCTACGGCTCGAATCACATACGACAATGTTGCAAATTTTTCATTTTACAATTGAAAAAAATTAATTTCTTATTTTTTTTTAGCTCAAGAGGTCTTGGTCATGTTAAAATCTATACTAATTTACATTAATAACTCATAGCAATAGTAATTTCATCGATAAGATCAATAACAAATCCTACAGCAGGAATTAAAATTTTCTGAACTAATTTTTAACGAAAAATATTTTTTTTCAAATGGTACCTACCGAGGGCCATTTTGCCATTCGATACAGAATTTAATTACCAATTCAGCGATATACATTATGTACCACTTTCTTTTTGTTCAAAACGATTAATTATTGAATTTGAACAATATTTTATACGATGCCTACAAATTCCAATGAGTTATCCGTTTAGGTTTGATGAAATGAAAGGTAGCCGTGGAATCATGGAATAATAGTAGGTGATTAATGTCATGTCAAAAGTGAAATATAAATTTTACTTGTCGTTTCGTTTGTAAAAAGTTTTTTCGAAATGTAAAATAATAATCGTTATTCTCGAAACTAACAAATTGATATACGGAGAATGTCAGAAGAACGCTATCAATGCTAGTATGCTATACGCTGTTCGTTATCCGTTAAGACGGCACCCATCGAACACCTATTTCAGGAAATTGCAAATGATGCTAAGAAAGAACCAGCTGATCAAACTTCATCGTCAGTGAAGTCATTTTTCTCCATCTGCCTCAGTGCGATAATTAAAAATTGAATGTGGGATCAGCAGGGAAAGTGCCACAAAAGTATTGAAAAAACATAAATATTGCTCCTATAAATACAGTTTCCATCAAGCATTTATATGAAAATGACCCAGAACGGAGACTAACTTATTGTAATTGGCTTTTGCGTCATCATGATTTGAATAATGGTTTGTCTCGAAGATACTGTTTACAGATGAGTCTAGGATTACGAATAATGGTATGTTCAATAGGAGTATTACAAGGTATTTGGCTCAAGAAAATCCTAGGTTGCTGAGAGGAGGTAATTTTCAAGAAAGATTTGGATTCAACGTCTGGGTAGGAATGATGAGGACATGAAACCGTAGCGGCGGTATTTTGCGACTTCTCCAAGGCGTTTGATTGTGTCAGCCATGAGATATTACTGCAAAAACTACAATTTTACGGTTTCCGAAATTCCTCATTAGACTGGTTCCGCACGTACTTGTCACAAAGGAGTCAAGTAGTAAAAATACAGGAAAACTACTCTAACAGTGGCAAAGTCGCAATGGGCGTTCCACAAGGGTCGGTTCTAGGTCCTATTCTATTTTTATTGTATCTAAATGACCTAGCCACCATTCGATTCCAAGGAAAATTCACTTTCTTTGCGGATGACACCACCATTCTATGGCATAGCAAAGACATAAATCACTTGAAAGAATCAATTGCTCTCGATCTAGAAAAAATTAAGCAATGGTGTGACTCCAATCGACTCTGTTTCAATTTAAAAAAAACAAATCTAGTCACCTTTAAGTTTGACTTTGATAATTTGTACTTAGATAACCAGATTATAACAAATAAGCCACAAACTAAGTTTCTAGGTCTAATTATAGACAACAAGCTAAAATTTGATGAGCATGTAACGACCTTGAGCAAGAAGTTAGCCTCTAGCTGCTTTGCAATGAAAATTGTTTCAAGAGAATTAAACGTAGCCTCGGCTAGGATGGTCTACTTTTCCCTAGTTGAGTCACATTTGAGGTATGGCATTGCCTTCTGGGGTTTATGCAATAACCAGCTGTTTCAATGTGTTTTTATTCTACAAAAAAGAGCAATCCGATACCTGTGTAAAGCTCAATATCACGATCACTGCAAACCACTTTTTATTAGCCAACAAATATTATCACTCGTTTGTTTATTTATTTTGGAAACTGTTTGCCTCATCCACACAAAATATGGTTCAACACCTACTGAAACACGAAAACATAAAACAAGAAATGAAGGTTGTGTTCCCTTACCCTTACCTAAATCTAGTCTGACAAAAAACTCCATCATGTATGAAAGCAAAAAAATATATAATCATCTGCCAGCCAGTTATAGAAACATAACTTCTCTGAAGAACTTTCGAAAGACTGTAAAAAAGGCTCTATTGCAGAAAGCTTATTATAACCTGCAGGAATATTATGATGATATACTATAGTTCCTTATGGGAATTGATTTGATACTGGATATTTATATTATTGAATTTTTTATTTTTTATCTCATATGTTTTGATTTATTATGCAAGACTACTGTTAAATCTTAAGGGTGGTAATTGTTAGTTATTTTTTGTTAAATCTTATTTTATAATGTGTTTGTTTATAATGTGTTGTTTCAATAGTCCTTCTTTTTTAAAGTAGATTGACAATATGTTTTTTATTTATATATGTAATATTTATCTTTTATGTTCGTACATTTTATCCACTTGACATTCATTTATTTTATTGTATTTTTTATCTTATATGTTTTGATTTATTATAAAAGACTACTGTTAAATCTTAAGGGTGGTTTGACAATATGTTTTTTATTATATATGTAATATTTATCTTTTATGTTGTACATTTTATCCATTGACATTCATATTATTATTTTATTACTTTTCTTATATTTTTTTCTATTTTCATGCTTTGTCAATAAGAATCAACTCTTCAGACAATAAAGTATATATTGATTGATGAATCATTTGACCAATTCTCTTCGACGGGCCAAAAATATCTACAATTCTTAGAGAAAGATATTCAAAATAATATCAACGATTTACCTGAGAACATCAGGGAAAATATGTTTTTTCAGCAGGATGGTGCAGGACCACATAATGTTTATATTATTCGGCAATATCCTAGTGATACCTAAGGGCAAGATGGATTGGAACAAATGGTCCAATCAGATGGCAAGCCAGATCGCCCGATTTAACCCCTATTGATTTTTATTTATGGGGTCACATAAAATCCAAAGTATACTCGAGGAGACCAACTTCTTTGGAGGACT
Source organism: Gonioctena quinquepunctata (assembly GCA_018342105.1). NCBI lineage: Eukaryota > Metazoa > Arthropoda > Insecta > Coleoptera > Chrysomelidae > Gonioctena > Gonioctena quinquepunctata. The sequence goes on along the minus strand of JAFIRS010000721.1, from coordinate 537,526 downwards.
TGAGAGATAGAGTTGAGCGCGCATTTAAGGAAATTCCTGCTCATGAACTGATCATTGTGATGAGGTGTACAATAAATAGAACTAGTCTATGTGCTAGGGAAAACGGGCAACACTTTGAACATATCATTGGTCATTAATAAATGAAAGGAATTTTCGATGGCTATGAAACTCTTCTACTGAAAATAGGATAATGGTATTGTGAGTAATAATTTGTACGTTGAATGTTTCACTGTTTCAGTCGTTAGATTTATTCAAAGAGTTTGATTATATTGAAGTTATCTTTTCTGTAATGGGTTTCTGATCATTACATATCGACTATTTCGTCGACTATTTTTGGTAATTCATTGTTACCATTCTGAAGTAAAGTTTGAAAGAATGAATAGATGTCATGTTACCTACCAATTTTTTCAGATTGATTTCATCTTGTTAGATGTCTCTCTACGTTTTGAACAAAGAGAAAGTGGTACATAATGTATATCGTTGCATTGGTAATTAAATTCTCTATCGAATGGCAAGATGGCCCTCGGTACGATTTTTTCGTTAAAAATGCGTTCAGAAAATTTCAATTCCTGCTGTAGGATTTGTTATTGATCTTATCGATGAAATTACTATGAGTTACTGATGTAAATTAGTATAGATTTTAACCTGATCAAGGCCTCCTGGGCTAAAAAATTTTTTTTTTTTAATTGTAAAATAAAAATTTAACAACAATGTCGATGTCATTTGGCCGTAGAATCCGAAAAACATCAAACCTACAGGGTGTTCCATTGAAAAAATAAATAGAATATGTTCATTATAAATAATACACTATATACATATATCGGTCATACAAAAAATAGTATAAGCATCACGAACGGTAAGGTTCACTGGTTTCAGACAATATTGGAGGCTTCGCTGCGCTCAGTCTCATTGTCATCAACCAGTAAACCATCGTTACCGTTGAATATAGTTTACCTTCGTCAAGAATGCATCAACGTCCTGTATTTCGTAACCAAACTGCTGGACGTCGTCTTTCCATTCGTTCCTACTTTTTGTACTTTTTCTGCTCCTATGTCGGTATTTTTCTCTATTTCTTTCAGGTACTAAATTAGGCTCCGACTTCGTCCTCACTGGTGTGTTTTGTGTCTTCACTAATCTACACTTTACCTCCACATTTGTATTCTTACTGCTTTGGTTTGGTTTACTTATATTATTCAACTGGAATAAATAGAAAAACTTAATTAAATCACTTATTGCTGCTTATTCTTTGTGGAGAAACAGTTTTCCTAAACATGTCTTTTGGGTTTATCTCCCGGAATATTAGCAATGGAAAAAATATCAGGAAACCTATGGAGGTGTGATAGATTGAAGCAATCAATTTCAAGGTAACCAAAATTTATACAGATTAAAAAAAATCTATCTATCTATCTAACTATCTATCTATCTATATATATAATATATATATATATATATATATATATATATATATATATATATATATATATATATATATATATATATATATATATATATGTGTGTGTGTGTGTGTGTTTTTTTGTTTTGGTTCGTGGTCTGACTTTTAAAAAGTCAGATCCACGAACCTAAAACACAAGAAAAACAAGCCAAAAAAATACCCTCAGGTTCAAGAAACTACAAAAATCATCTATTATATATATATATATATATATATATATATATATATATATATGTATGTATATATATCTTTCCTACTTTCTTGACCACATATGTTTATATTCTTTATTTTCTCGGAATAAGGGCCTTAGTCAGTCTATGTATTTTTTATTCCATGAGACGTTTCGACATTGTTTATGTCATCTTCAGGTGAATTCTTAAAATAATGTAAAACGTGTAAAGTTAAAAACATAATACGTTACATAACATCAAATACGATTAAAATTCAAAGAGACATTCAAAACTTACAATATAATTCAACTGTTATTCTTTCATTATTTCGTGTCAGGTTTCATGATTGAATGAATGTTGTTGAATGTCTGAGATTGCTGGTATCGGGTTTGTTTTATCTGTTATCGTTGTTTTTAATGAAATACATTGGAGTGTTCGACATATTCAGTTATAGTACGAGGGGTCTATTGCTATAATTCATGCAAGACTTTTTCGTTTAGAAATGTAAAGATCAGTTTTCTTTTATATATTTATTTTTGTGGAGTGTTTAAAATAAGTTATTGTAGATTTGAGGTTTTTTATGTCGTTTCTATTGTTAATAGTGTTTGTATCTTTTTTATATGAATATTTCTAACTTTTAGATTTTTTTCTTTTGTCAAAATTTCAACCTTGTCAAAATCGAATTTATGTTGATTTTCCTTTGTGTGCTTAGATAATGCTGTGATGTCCGTTTTTGAGTATGTGTGGGTACGTATTTTATATACGGTGTGGGTTTGTTTATTTTTTGGAATTCCAGGTTTTAATTTTGACTATAAATGTAATTTGTATTTTGTAATCGATGTGCTATTGTTATGTTGTATTTTTCTACTGTTTTGCTGATTTTATTGGATAATTTTTGTACGTATGGTAAGGGTATATATTTTGTTGGTTTTTTTGTTTTATTGTTATTATAAATAGCATGTATCCTTTTTTGGTCGTTTTTTCCAAGTCATCTGGGTAGTTATTTTCTTTTAGGATATTTTTATTTTTTCTAAATGACTTTTTCTGAATTTTGGGTAGGCCAGTTTTATGGCTCGGTCAGTTAAGTTCTGTTTTTTTTTTATTAAAGCTAAGTGGTGCATTTGATAAGTAGTTTGTGTAGCGATGTGATGAGTTGGGTTTAGTGAAACAGTTTGTGAAAATTCTTCCAAGATTGTCGTATATCATAGTTGTATCAAGGAAGTTTATTTGTTGTTTGGTTTCTTTTTCTACTGTAAATTTTAATCTGGGGTCATAGTTGTTAAATTTTTCTAGAATTTTATCAAGTTTGTCATTAGGTATACAAGTTGGGCAATCATCTACATATCTTTTGAAAAAGACTTGTTTGAATGTTAGTGAACTGATGACTTTTTCTTCTACATACTCCATTATAAGATTTGCTACGGTTGCAGCAATTTTCCAAATATTTGGGAATGATATTTTTCTCGTATTGAAAGTATGTTGAAGTTAGACAAAGTTCAATTCCTTTCTGAAATTCTTCCAATGTTAATGTAGTGTGATTTTTAATTTCGTGTCATTTTTCTTTTATAACGTTTATTGCTAATTTTGGATCAATGTTTGTGTATGAGGATACAATGTCTAGTGAGATAATCATATAGTTTTTTGGAATTGTAGTATTTTGATGATAACAGATAAAACAAACCCGATACCAGCAATCTCAGACATTCAACAACATTCATTCAATCATGAAACATGAAACGAAATAATGAAAGGATAACAGGTGAATTATATTCTAAGTTTTGAATGTCTCTTTGAATTTTAATCGTATTTGATGTTATGTAACGTATTATGTTTTTAACTTTATATGTTTTACATTATTTTAAGAATTTACCTGAAGATGAGATAAACAATGTCGTAACGTCGCAAGGCACTTATTCAAAAAATAAAGAATATATATATATAAATATATATATATATATATAAATATATATATATATATATATATATAAATATATATATATATATATATATATATATATATATATATGCAGCCCTTTTCTTTTATCACATCTTAACATTGCTATATTCTAAACCATAAGAGATACGAAGACGATTAAATGGGCAAAAAGGTAACTATTCGCCCTTCTCGAGTTATACAGGGAAAACTAAAAATACTATTATAGAATTTGTATTTAAAAAATATCATAAAATGGAAAAATAAAGTTATATTGTATCTGAAATTTGCAATGATAGTGTACTAATAAATCTTCGATAGAATGTTTTGTGTCGTCACGGTCACCATCAAGTTATTTTATTTAAATACGGACCTGTCGTTTTTATTACAATTATTGATGAACCGTTAAAATCCAAATTCAGTGCTATATCACACTTGTCATTTCAACGACATTTTATCTGAAATAACTAACATCATCAGTCACAATAATTTTTAATTACAATCCCAGTTTAGTATAATCCCAGTTTAGAATAAACCCAGTTTAGTGAAAATCATTTAGTGAAGTGAGTGTCTTGTTTACTTTAATATGTATTTTCATCAGGTATCGGCCACATCAATTCAAAATTTTTAGTTTTCTTTTTGCCCATATAATCGTCTTCGTATCTCTTATTATTAGGAATATAGCAATATAGCAACATGATAAAAGAAAGATACTGTTTTTATATATATATATATATATATATAGGATATCGGGCCACCCCTGTAACTTCTGCATTCGTGAACGGATTTTTCTGGAATTTGGTACAGTTATATAAGCAACCATTTCGGATTTGATCACATTACAAACTTTGGATTTTCAAACGGAACACCCTGTATATTTTTACATATTCAAGTCAAAACAAGTCCAAACCTTATGTCAAATGTCATTTCTTTTAAACAATTGTAATTAAAATTGTTTTTTTATTTTACCTCGTGGATAAATGAGATTTGCTCGAAGCTATTCACAATGAGTCGCAAATAACAGAAAAACTTAATTTTTTCTGAAAAATTATTTTTTGTGTCACTCACTGGTTAATCAATTCAGTCACATCACATTTAGATAAAAAATTCATTTTTTTCAAATGAAACCCCTATGGGCCACCTACCTGTCTCCCTAGAACATGCATTAAGGAAAAAAATTACATATCATTTTTGTATTTCGGTGCAGTAACAAATTGTGTAAATTCAAAAATCTACAACTAGTTCATGAGTTTTCTGGCAGTTCGAATAATTTTTCAACTAATTGTGTAAGTTATACTTATAAGCACGATAATGGTGTTTTTTTTTAATTCTTCTAGCGTTTTCTCGACTGACATTGCATTGGTATTCCAATTCCCGCGTCGAAGAGGTTGGATCAAAATCAACATAAGCAAAACATTCATTTCTGCCTCCTAACTTACGATCATCTTCTCCATTGTTGGGTTCTTTTGGGAATCTTCTCTACACATTTTTGAAAAAGATTTTTTGTAGGTGTCTTCTTTGTGGGTATCGTTCAGCGTATAACTGACAAGCGGCGACAATGTTTTCAAGACATTCTCCGTAAATTAATAACATATCAACCTGTTGACTTCTTGTGAACCTATAATTTTGATTTTACATTTCTACTAAACTAATTCCCGGAAGTGAACTAATTTTCGAGAGTTGAGATGAAAGATGGCAGCGAAAGACAATTAGTTGACAAGATTCAGAAATGTTGTTTTCCACAGCTTACTAAGTTGAAAAATTATTCGAACTGCAAGGAAACTCATGAACTAGTTGTAGATTTTTGAATGTATACAATTTGTTACTGCACCTACATACAGAAATGATATGTAATTTTTTTCCTCAATACTTGTTCTAGAGAGACAGGTAGGTGGCCCATAGGGGTTTCATTTGAAAAAAAAAATGTTTGATCAAAATGTGATGTGACTGTATTAATTCATCAATAATTGACACAAAAAATTGTTTTTCAGAAAAAATTATGTTTTTCTGTTATGTGCGACTCATTGTGAATAGCCTTGACCAAATCTCATTTATCCACGAGGTAAATTAAAAAAACAATTTTAATTAAAATTGTATCAAAAAAATGACATTTGACATAAGGTTTGGACTTGTTTTGATCTGTTGAACTTGAATATGTAGAAATATACAGGGTGTTCTATTTGAAAAAACGAAGTTGCTGGCATTTGCGGAAAAACCGGAATTCCACCATATTGGATTGTAATGTGATCAAATCCGAAATGGTTGCTTATATAACTGTACCGAATTTCAGAAAAATCCGTTCTTGAATGCAGAAGTTACAGGGGTGGCGCGATATCCTGTGTCACCCGGTTCATGTGTCACACGGTATATATAATGTTTCAGTTTGTTGACCTAATGCAGGCAAAGCTCTGCGATATCTGTTGAAATTATTGAATAACTTTTTTAGAAATGTGAATGATTCGTTTCTCAAAATTGGCAAATCCAAGATCGTTTTGACATGAGTGTGAATAATGAGCTCTTCATTTCAATTCTTGTCCTTCAAGCATTGTCTAAGTAACATATTTTTTTTTTAGAAATATCCAATGAGCGGATAACTTGGGCAACTTTCCCCTCCAAACATGATTGGAGATTACAAAATTTCTGATAATCGGGCAGACCTTTATTTCCTTGAATGAGACTTGAAAAGTATCGCTGAAAGTCATCCACTGATAATAATGACCGAGTAAATCAGGTAATAAGTCTAATTTTCGGCAATTTTACCAGTCCCTGTATATTGATTCCTGAACCTGTGTTCTTCAGATTCTGTTTTCCACTCAAGGGAGACTATTGTCCGCTTCTCGTTTTGATGTGGAAAAACGTTTTACGTCAAAAATGTGTCATTTTTGATAATTATTAAATGTCAAAAGTAGGCTTTTTTTTAATAGAGTGCAAAAAAAAAATCTGCACGGCGTGCAAAAAAGTACAGTTTTTTATCAAATATCATATATACATTTTTTACCCTGACAACCTGAAATTGCGATTAAGATGTCTAAAAACCCTGGTGCTTGCACTTATACCTGTAAAAGTTTGGGATCGACTTGGCGACACTTGGCCTACTTGATAACAGAGATTACTAGCGTGTCAGATGGCGCCAATTTCGATTTAGTTTCAATTCAGTAACAGGGTATATTTATTTCCTCAGATTTCTTTTTGAGGCGAACTGTGCGCGGGTTCTAATTCTAGCTTTGCTATCGGTTGAAAAGAGACATCTGTCAAACTTCACCAATAGCAAAGCTGGAATTAGAAGCCCCCGAACATTGCACAAAGAAAGCACTGTCGTGTTGTTCTTCGTATTTTGTACGATTTGAATTTGAGGTTAACTGCATTTTGACAGACGGAGAATTGGAAATGCAATTGTCATTAAATTGCAGAAAATATAAAATTCAATGCATACAATATAATGAACTATGGAAATATCATTATTAGTCAATTCGTCAAGATTTGTACTAGCTTTTGGTACTGAATACAGGCGAAAATTCGAATCTGCGGCTTTATACTGTCCACAGAAAATGCAAATGTGGCCCATTCTACAAAAAGTATCCTTACACTACCTGAAAATAAACAATTCCTCACGCACTAATGAACTGATGAATGAGTGATTTTTTCAAAGAACAAACTCAGGAATAAGCTAAGCAAGATTTCATATCAAAGAGATGGAAAACGCATAGATACCAACAAAATACTGAAAATAATTTCATATAAGATGCTGCAGGTGTCAGAAATTAAGTTCTGACATTAAGCGAGAATATAGACAAACATTTTTGGACGGCGACATCTACCACAGAGAGAGAAGCTCTGTTGAAGTAACAGGTGGTGTCCCCTCAAAAATCTAAACAATATCGAATCAGTTCATTCACCAGGATTTTTAGACATCTTAATTGCGATTGACTGAAATAATTTTGTTCAATGTCACTGTCACTGTGAAAACAATAAAAATTGGTCGTTTGCTTTGAAAATGTTTATCGTATCATTGAAGATTAGGACATTTTTATATGAAATCTTTATTAATGATTATTAATATCATAAACGTACCAAAACCTACATAAAACCTTAGTTACTCGTAATACATTAGTTACCATAATTTAATACGTTACTTACGAAAGCATAATACGTTAGATACCAAATAATATCAGAACTAGTTTTCATAAACATGTAAAACAATATTTTGACAGTTTTCAAATTTGATGGATACACCTTTGCCTTTAGCGTCCACGATCATAGGTATATCCTCTGAAGATTGATTAATGACCGAGAAAGCATTCCTTTCGAATTCGTGCGGTTCCCCAGTGCAATCCACTGCCGGAAACATAGCCGATTTGAATTTTGCAAGCAATGGAAACTTTTTTGGTCACACTTTCTTCTAAATACACTCTAGCAACCTTCGCCGATTCCCATCCACCAAGTTCTTGTAGGTCTAATATATCTCCTCCAGCATTAACAAGAAAATTTTCCGAAGATCTTCTAACGCAGTGACCAGTATACATACCTATTAGGATTTTCAAGTGAGAGATACTCAACTATTCTTTGAGGTATTTTGGAGAAGAAATGAATGCCGCAGGGCTGTATCGTACATTTCCCTTTTCTATATGATACAAACAATCTTCGGTGAGTAACATGGACTGGCCTTAATATTGCGTACTTTTTAAATAAAAGCACAGGATTGACTTCGCCGTCAGATACCACAGCGAAAATCCGATTCTTGTGGGTTTTTGAGTCGGGAATAGTAGCAATCAGCTTGTCCTCTAAAACGTCAACATCTTCCGTGGTCATCTTCGCTAATTCATTGGTTCGACAGGCTCCTCCAATTCCAATTAAAAAAGCCACCTTCATCATTAAAAACTCCTCGTCTGGGGCAGAACGCACAAATTCGTTGACTTGTTCTCTTGTAAATACTTTTGATTTTTTGCTCTATAACCAACGTTTTTCTTCTTGATGGAACGTATTAAGGCGCCGTATTTGTCGATTTCCACCCTTTCCTTCAGTTCTAAAGTCGCTCGTAACGTGGAATATTTCGGCCATAAGGATGAAGCAGAATATTCCTCAGAGAGTTTTGCGAAATACGCCAGCAACACCGTTTCTTCTGCTCCTTGAACATGTACTTTGTTTCTCCACTCACAAAACTGCCGTTATTCTTTTTCATAATGGATTTTAGATTTGTCCGGAAGCAAGTTCAACTTTATAGTGTTGGCTGCAGCTAATATATCGTCAGGAATATCAAAATCTTGCATGATTTTAATGATGACTTTTTGAAATGCCAACATGAAATGACATAAAACCTTGTTCCTTTTATTCTCGCATCGCCGTTGTCAATGATACGATAAAGCTTTGAATGCTCAGAGTTTGAATGTAACTCGATTATTAGCGATTTAACAATCTCGGACATTGCGGGTGACTCGGTTGTCGCCTCGTCACCTAGCAATGTCCTCGACTATTATAAATCGCATAATAATCTCGTTATATTAATAGCTATAATAATAAAGGATATTTTCATTTTTTTTATTAAAAACCCAAAGTATTGGAAGAAATAATGTATACAACTCGAATATAAAGTCGCTTTATATTATTGTTGTATAAATAACTATTTTTTTCAATTGGTTTCGATTTGAGGAGTGTAATGTTTTTATTTTAGCGAAGAAAAAATGATGAATGCAGCTTGATACGTTTTTTTATTTTGTTTCTGATACTAAACTCATACATCGCAAGGCTCAACATTATATACTAGGAGAACAAATGATAATGAACCATACAACGTCATCGAAACAACTCTTAGAATCAACACATTATGATCCCTTCAGCTTTATGTAAAGGCATGGTTTAAGAATAGCTCTAGAAATATAGAAGGCTGAGATTTTAACATAAAAAACCACTAATTATTCCATCCATGGTTAAAACCGGAAAAAATCAATGACAAACAAATCGCGGGACTAAAATAGTTCAGTCTCTGATTTTAGGGTCAATTTCACTCCCCTTGGAATACAATTTTCCATTGCCTTGGGTCGAAACTTTTCAATGCCAATGTAGTGGAAGTTGCAGTCCGGTCCCTGAATTCTGGGTTTTAAATACCTGTTTTAGACCCCAGGAAACAAAATTATAGTTCAATAACTATGAAACACATTCTCATACACTTCATTCTCAACGCCCAACACTCTAGAAGAAAACGATTTGCAATTGCTATGATTTCAGAGCCATTGAAAACCGAATATTTGATAATCGAAATATCAACTTTATATCAACTACATGTTTATTACGGTTCATATCTTAAGAGACAGAAAAAGTAATAAATTGGTGACGTCAAATAATAATAATAATAATAATAATTCGGCCAATAACCACAGCAGTTGAAGGCCTTCAAAAAAAAAAAAATAATAATAATTGCTTCCATTGATAGATGAATGCTGAACAGAAGGAACATGTGACTAAATCAAAACTATCAAAAGGCAGAGTTGGCTCTGGTTTGAACTTAGTGGTGAGTCGAACAAGTGCTTTCTTCCACTCAACCTATGGAGTCTAGTATTGAACTAAACTAAATAACCTAAAACTACTTGAATAACTGAATGTATAATAAAATACCAAGTGATATCAAAGAGAGAAATCTCCAGGTTTTTAGATACAAACTAAAAACTTTACTTAGTGATAAGGCCTACTACAGCTTGATTGAATTCTATGATGATACACTTAGTTAATGTTTACATTCGTTCATATTGTTAATTTTGTTCAAACTTTTTAATGTTTTTGTGAAAGTATTTAATTAAGTCTCACCATTTGTTTTTATATTTGTTTTTATCCTGTGACGTGATTATCAATTTTTGACAGTGACTTATGTTCATTCGCATACTGTGAATTTTTATTTATGTGTTTGTCAACAAGATTTTTTCTTATGTACAATAAACATATATTCTCTCTCTCTCTCTCTCTCTCTCGAATATAAAGTAGTGCAGTACATTATGTATTGATAAAGCTACATGGAATTATTATAAATAAAGTATATAAAGTTATAAAATCAAACAGAGGGTATAATAGCATCATAGAGATATTTCCCCTGATAATAGACTTTTTTTGAGTCTGCTTTTGAAACATGCAATGGATAATGTTTTGAGCGGAATCCTATCATAAAGCCGAGTAATAGTGAACGAAAATGACGATTGAAACTGGGCTGTGGAGTGCAAAGGTGGCGTAAGTCGAGATTTGTGCCGAATATTAATGTTGTGCACGTCCGAGCGAGAGGTAATTTTGTCATACAAGTAAGGTGGTTTATGCGAAGTGATTATATTATGAAATAAAGTGCATAGATAAAGTATTCTTCTTTTTTCGGTATTTAGCCATTATTTAGCCATCCGAGTTTTTGGAGAGGAGAAGAGATGTGATTTCGTTTGCTGAGTCCGCAGATTAAACTTACACAAGAATTCTGGACCAATTTTATTCGCTGGGCGTCTCTTCTGGTGATAAAGGGACCGTAGATAGCGTCAGCGTAATTCAAGTGAGAGAACTAGCGACTCACAAAGAGTTTTGTTTTCCCTTTTATCTAGCATTGTTCTGTTGGAATATATCAATTTTAGGTTACAGAAAGCTCTCCGAACGAGAAGATTGACATGGTCACTGAAATTGAGGGAGGAATCAAGAATAACTCCCAGGTTTTTCAAGCTATCAGAGAAAGGAATGGTGTTTTCCCCAAGATGTATTGTCATTACATTTTTGCAACGACTACGAGCGTCCTTTTTGCCAAAAAGAATAGCGGAAGATTTGGAAGGGTTTATTGATAGGCAGAATTGTTCAGATATCGGGATGATACCTTCCAAATAATGAGTTCAGTTGAAAATTCGCCAGGGGAAGATTAAAAAAAAAATGATAGGTATAACTGGGTGTCATCCGCATAAAAGTGACTACTGCAGAATTTTATGTGATTTTAGAATTCATGGGTATAGAGTATGAATAACACCGGACCCAATATCGATCCTTGAGGAACTCCGTTTCCCACTACAAGAAAGTCAGAACAGTCACGTTCTAATAAAACCGCTTGCAAACGGTTGTTCAAGTAAGCTCCCAACAAGCAAGTAGCTGCTGCAGAAAAGCCAATATACTGGAGTATAGCCAACAACAACTAGTACTTGATCCGATCGAAAGCCTTGCTAAAGTCGAGCATAACCAAGGCTGGTTTCGATCCGTCGCGGTGAAAATGTCGTCTGTGACCTTGATTAATGAATATATTATCATTATATCTGTACTTTGCCGTTTATTTTTAGCAAATTTATTGTTATATTTCAAAGGGAATTGTCATAAGGCTAATTTGACATTTGAAAAATAAAAAATCAGGTGATTCGAACAGAATACCGCATTTCTAATATTGCAATAACATGTTTTCTTCTAATACTATTCTCAGATATATTGCCCTCACTTTGAACGGCAGTGTTTTCCAGATTTTTTTAATAATCTGAGCACTTTGAGGTTACCGTTATCATCTACTTATGACGTATTGCAGTCGCAGATATACAGGGTGTTAGTGAATAAGTGTGGCAAACTTCAGGGGTGATTCTGCATGAAAAAAGAATGACAGTTTGCTATATAACTGTTGTATGCAAATGCTTCGTTTTCCGAGATACGGGGTGGTAAAGTTTTTCTTAAAAACTGACTATTTATTTATTGCTCTGAAACCGGTCGAGATATGCAAATGAAATTTGGTGAGTTTCAAGAGGTAGGTATTGCGCATTTTTTGACATGTAATTAAGAATTTTATGTTTATCATTGGCGCGCATACGGGTAATGATCTCAATTTTTTTATAGAAAAAAATGGTACGCCACTGAGATATTTCACATTATTTCATGTTTGAATTTCTCGTCCAATTTGTGATAAAAAAATCTCCCCAGCCTTTTTTTCCTATTGGTCGCCGTTTTTATGCATAAAAATAAAACATCTTAACGCGTATTTGTCATTACTTTAATACATTATCTAGTAGCGATGCTAGTAAGCTACTGTCAACATTCTGTTAAATACGAATATTTCAACGAAATGTCAAATTGGCGTTTTTTTATTTTTAAGCTTTTAGTTTGGTATAACATTAATGATAATAAGTAATTAATTTTTCTTTTATCGAAAAGAATGGAAAATTATACAAATGCGGAATTGTCAGGCATGCATTTTGTCTATGGTCGAAGTAATGGAAATGGTCGGCAAGCTCGACGATTGTATGCTGAGTTCTATCCAGGACGTAGGGTACCCCATCACACAATATTTGCTCGTCTCACCAACGTTTGCGCAAAAATGGTACATTTAAGAAACAAACGGCTGACTGCGGGCGCCCTCGAGAAGTACGAACTGTGCAACTAGAAGAAGCAGTTCTCGAGTTAATTGCGGAGTCACCTGAAACAAGTACTCGAAAAATTGCCAACATACTGAATGTAAGCAACTTCACTGTATTTAAAATTCTTGAAGAACAGCAATTGTATCCGTTTCATATTCAACGTGTGCAAGCTCTACTACCTAGATACTTTTTTCCGCGCCTAGTTTTTTGCCATTGGATTCTTCATCAAATCGCTCAAATTCCTAATTTTCAAAATGGTGTTTTGTTTACTGACGAAGCTAATTTTGGACGACAGTGTATACGAAATTTCCATAACAATCACCTCTGGGCTGAGGAAAATCCACATGGATTTCCTCCCACAACGACTAACAGGCGACTCTTACCTCAATTTCCTACAGGAATAGTTGCCTGTTCTTCTTGAAGAAATTCTTCTATAGCTGAGACAACACTTCTGGTTCATGCACGATGGTGCATCAGTTCATTTTAGCATTATTGTACGTAATCACTTTGATACAGTATATCCAAATCGGTGGATAATCGTACGGAATCGTACGGAACATTGGCCTGCTCGATCTCCGGATTTAAATCCTCTAGATTTTTGCATTTGGGGTTTTCTTAAGTCATTAGTTTATTCCACTCCCGTCGGTAATGTTGAAGACCTGAGGAATCGAATTATAGCCGGCTGTGAGACAATAACAAATACACCAGGAATATTTGCGCGAATACGACAATCAATGAGGGAGGTCATTTTGAACATTTGTTGTAGCTTTGCGCCCATTTATTTATTGTTATTGTTCTGGTTTAACGTTATTGTATTAGATAGTTATTGATGATGTATTAAAGAAAGGAAAAAACGGCGCCTCATACGAAAAAAAGGCAGGAGATATTTTTGTCACAAATTGGAGCAGAAATTCAAAATGGATTTTTTATTTGAAATATCTCAGTGGCGTACCATTTTTACTTTGACAAAATTGAGATCATTACCCGTATGCGCGCCAATGATGAACATAAAATTCTTGATTGCATGTCAAAAAATGCGCAATAACTACCTCTTAGAACTCACTGAATTTCATTTGCATATTTCGACCCGTTTCAGAGCAATAAATAAATAGTCAATTTAAAGAAAAACTGCAACCCGTATCTCGGAAAACGGAGCATTTGCGGACAAAAGTTATAAAACAAACTGTCATTATTTTTCCATGCAGAATCACCTGGAGTTTGTCGCACTTATTCACTAACACCCTGTATAGGTCAATTTGTAAAGTATTTTCATGCAGTTATGGTAAATTCGGCGGTATAGAGAAATACAGGAATATGGACTAAAAATTCGATCGCTGTTTATTTCCGAAGAGAGGGACCAGGCGACGATCTTGAGGCTTCTTTTAGTGCTTGGAAAACTGAATAAAATTATAGAATTAAACTAAAAACACTTCACTACGATTTTCACTAAAAAATTGGTTTACAAAACCCACGCTATACCGCTTGTTTCGCTATACTACATCTTTTTCAAGTGGAAAGCGAAACACTTATCGTGGGTTTTGTAAACCAATTTTTTGTGTGAAAATCGTAGTGAAGTGTTTTTAGTCTACTTTAATTATGGAATTTCATCAAGTATCGGCCGCGTCTATTTAAAAAATAATATTATAATTACCCATTAATTCTCATTATGGCAATATTTTGTTTTTATGTGAATGCTGGGTAACTAATAAGTAATAATGAAGGATATATATAAAAAAGACACTCTACTTTTTTCTCACCTGTACGTTGTTGACATTTGCGCCATTCTGCTTGATGCACTTCAAGTCCTGGTGGTTGTTCTTCCTCTTGGTTTTGTACTGGAATTTGATGGGTTGTTCGGGAAAAGGATTGTGGGTAGTTTGATTCCGATTCGGAAACAGAGAGAATGGTATGTTTTTGTTGTTGCCTCCCGCTTGATGGGACGGCTTCTGACCCATATCATTTAGGGGTGTTCTGTGAGTGACGGGGCCGGCGAAAACATTCCTTCGATGCAACCATTTTCTACCTGAAAACAGAAGAACTTCAATCATTTTCATTATGGCTAATGACCTTGTTATTTACATCCAAGCGACAAACATGCAGCCACTTCGTTCGTTTGCGCAGCGCACAGTGTTGAAAAAATAAAAAAACCTGGCCAAAAATTAATTAAAGTTGAAAAGTGTTGCGTCATACTTCTTACAATGAATTTTGTGTATGGGATATCCCCACCTACAAAATACCTACATGTGCAGGGATCAATATTAGTCCAAAGTTGACATATGTCGAAGTAAAACCGTCAAAGTGACTTATAGGCAGTTTTTCAATATTATAAAAAATAGTGAAAAGTTGTTGATTTGAGATGGAACGAGTTTGTTATAGCAAATACATCGTTATACTATATATTGAAACAAATTTGACCAATATTATGACATATTGTGGAATTAAAATAGAAATAGTTAGAATATTGTTAAAATTTTTGTTATAAACTATATATTGTTGAAGGTTTCGTTCATTACGTAGCATTTCGGAGCAAAAATATTTGCAGAAGTTTGTATTCTAATACAGTCTTTGTCAGACGCCGAGGAAAAAATGCACCCATTTCTGCCCCTTTCCTAGAAAACATTGAAATAGATGCACGTTCCACCCAAAATAATAAGTAGTAATATGCCTAGGACATTGATAATAGACGAGATAATTTTATGACAATCGAAAGCTCGTTCCTTGGTAACAGCCCGAAGCCGAAGAGCTTGAGAAATTTGTCATAAAATGATGAGGCATTTGTCAATGTCCGAGGAATATTCGGCGGAAATTTTTTCGACAAAAAAATGTATAACTCAACACAATGAAACATCTATTTATTTATTAAAAGTACAGTTAGTGAAAGTACAATTATTAAAATTTAACTTATTAGATTCGTTGCTGTTCTCTACTATAGAAGATCTATTACCACGCATAATATTTATTATCTTGTTGTGGTGTTCTTGATCGAGATTTGAGTATGGTTTTATAGAATTTTGATTGCTATGACCAGTAATTTTCAGCAATTGTTGTTCTTCTACACCACTTTTTGCCAATTCGCTAACAGCAGTTGATCTATTCGAGTGATTCGTTATCTTTTTGTCCTTTACATTCAAGCCAATTGCCTCAGCAGCAGATTTAGTCCAGCCATTTATTGTATTTCTTCCAACAGGTACATTATCGTACCATTTGTCAGTTTCATTTTTCCAGTGTCGATTTGCTTTTAAGAACAGTCGTGGTGAGGTAATATTGTCGCCTCGTTTTGATATCAGTTTATGAAAAAGATGTACAGGGCAGCTTTGTCTTTCACTATTGGAAACCAACCATTTACTACTTGTACAGCTTTTAGAACCACTTTGGCACGTTTTACTGAACACCGGATTGTATTCAATGCGATTTGTTGAAGAGTCATCGTTATTTTTCCCGATTTGAAAAAAATCCACCAGACAAGCAACTGGCTCTCCTCCCCGCCACGCTAATTCTACAGCAGCAATATGGTACAATTTACGCATAAGACCTTTCGGAGTACCTATTTTCATCCCATAGCAATATTGTTTTGTTGACTTCAGAAGACCAGTAAGCGTTACAAATGAAGAAAATTCTTTGAATGTCATGTTAGATGTGGTGGAAAATCCAATAAATTCGACACAACAGAGGGCTTCAAATCATAACATTAGTCGATATTCCATTCAAAAAATTTGCAAACTGCAAAAATTCCATCCATATAAAATTTATTTGTTAAAAGAATTGAGTGAAGACAATATTGATCGTAGAATCGAGTTTTGTGAAGTTATTATGGATAAATTAAACGAAAATGTCAACTTTGTCAACCACATATTGTTTTCTGGCGAATCTACATTTTGTTTAAACGGGCACGTAAACCGACACAACTGTAGATATTGGCCAGACCAAAATCCACATTGGATGGAGGAAGTTCAGACTCAACGACCACAAAAAGTAAATGTTTGGTGTGGCATTATTGGTGGACACGTAATAGGACCCTATTTTATAAACGGAAACTTGAACGATATTTATTACTTTTGCAAGAGCATATTATTCCAGAGTTTGGACGATTATTCCCGAACAATAACAATCCGAATTTGTCGACAGAACAAATATGGTTTCAACACATTTTGGACGTGTGGTACGGGCATATCTAGATGAAACTTTTCCTGATAAATGGATTGGACACGGGGTGCAATTGAATGGCCAGCTAGGTCTCCCGATATGACCCCACTTAACTTTTTTCTGTGTGGTTACATAAAAAATGTAGTCTACAGAAATAGGACGCAAAAAATCGACGAGTTACAAAAAAGGATAAGGCATGAAATTTCCTCCATTTCTCCCAACATGATTTTAGATTCACTACAAAATTTTGTTCAGCGAATTCATTACTGTCAGGAGGTGAATGGTAAACCCTTTGAGCACCTTATTAAATAGAATTCCAAAGAAAATATTTGTTGTTTATTAAAACTTGTTTTCTCTCTTTTTATCCTGGCATAACTATTGTTTTTATAAAATTTAAAATATCAAGGACATTCATTAAAAAATACATTTTTTTCGTTTCATGCATTTTTATCATCCCTGAACGATTATGCTTTTTAATTTTAACTAAAAAAATAATAATTGAAATGTAATTATATCCATAATATTCCACCTTTTGTAATTTTCATAATGAATATCCATCATTTCGGACTTTTTCTTCAATAAATTTGAGAGTAGTAAATAGTTATTTTCAAAATTCGATATCTTGAAACGGTTAAATTGAGGATATGATGTGCTTTATCAATTTTATTTAAAATTTTTAGAAGAATTGAAATATGGAATAGTATACGCGTTACATACAACAATGGATATGAAACTAGGTAGCTGGTACAGAATTTTTAATGAAACCGATTTTTAGCATTATTTTTCCTTTACATAGCACGAGCAATTTGCCTGTGAAGTTACGATACTTGAACTGCTCCAATATACACGCTCAGATATAAATGGGTATCCGTGGGAAGCCTAATTTTATCTCTATTGTTATAGAGCACAATATCACCAAAGCTTAGGGCTCTATCTCTATCGGTCGGGTCATGAATATCCTCTACCGCTCAGCTGAAAAAGCTGGAGTGTCTACTTATATAATCGACAACAAGGTTTATAGCGGCTAGTGGACTTCAGACAGACCCTTCGGCATTCTTTCCTCTGGAGGGCACGGTTTACCAAACCAAAAAAAGGAGATCAGTTACACTCATCGAATGGAGGGAGGAACACATGTATATGAGAAGAAAGAAGAAGAAAAAGTACTTTATTGTCTGGAGATATAAAAATATTCTCATTGACAAAGCATGGTTTAAAATTTCAGTAAATTCGTATATATGTATGAATCCGAACACTCAACGAATAACAATCACCCTAATAATATAAAAAAAGAGAGAAAAAAAAGTTTTAAATAGTACTCAATCACAGTTTTGTTAGATAATATATATTTTGAGATTAGTAGGCCAGTAGAGATAGACATGATTTTCCCAAAATTTAATAATAATTACAAAAGTTTCAAAACTTCAGTAGAGTGAAGAGGACTTTCATATGTTATGTAGTCTAATTTTGCAACCTTTTTTTCTGAACGGAAGATGTTGAAAATCAGGATTTGATAAATTTTCACATTATTAGCGTGGAAAAATTTGCAAAAATTCTGCAAATTTTCGAAGTTTTGAATTTACATCCTCTGATAAATTTGCAACCACTTATGAAAAACGAAAATGTCTGTTTTATTGAAAAAAAAATTGTTGTTAGTCCTAATTTTTCGATGAAAATTCCATAAGTTCTGCTCGAAAAAATAACTCAAATAATGTTCTTGACAAGAGTTTCAATTTGCAACCTCTCGCGTCAAACGGAAAATATATCTTTTCATTAAATTGATTTTTTTATTGAAATAAGTATCGGAATTATTACAAAATTATTGAAAAAAAAATTGTTGTTAGTCCTAATTTTTCGATGAAAATTCCATAAGTTCTGCTCGAAAAAATAACTCAAATAATGTTCTTGACAAGAGTTTCAATTTGCAACCTCTCGCGTCAAACGGAAAATATATTTTTTCATTAAATTGATTTTTTTATTGAAATAAGTATCGGAATTATTACAAAAGTTTCAAATAATGGTTACAAGTGAAGATGTCTTGACGTACAATGTTTTCATTAATCTGCAACCTCGTCTGCAACACGGAAATGAGGGTAAAATCAAAAGAAAAATATTTTCGTCCTCTCTACCAAAAAAAGGAAAAGTTTTGCGAATCGGGCAGACAATTCATTTACCAATTGGTGGCAGTATAATGATTTGCAAACTATGTTACAATGCGGAACATTGAGAATTATAAAATTTTTATTTTTGTAACACTTGTGTTATCTGAATAATAAAGATTTTTATATACCTAATAAATGACATTCATTGTGTTACCAAGTTAACCACCGACCAACGGTAGGTGAAATCATTCAATGTGAAAGCTAACGTTTTCGATATGAATTCAAAACATCATATTACAATTAGGAATTTGCATAAAAAATACTCTTGAGTACGTTTGATGGAAGATCGAGAATCTCTCGACTATTTTCATAATTTTCTTGATTCATTAAAAAATGTAGGAAATATTGAAATTTAAAGAACACACGTACAGTTGTACATTAGTAAGATTAACCTACAACTGTGTTACGTCACAGTGTTCTGTTTACAGAGTAAGATGTCTGGGTTTCTAGGCATCTTATTACAGAGTAATGAATGCACAGCAGTTTAGTAACATGATTTATCACCAGAATAACAAGAAGACTGGCAATTGTATTTTTATGACAATCAACTATTCAACTAACCAAAAACAATGTACATTCATCTTATAGTCCTGGAGCTACAACTGAAATAGAATTGCCTACCAACATGTTTTTCCCTCTTTATTTGAAAAAATATTATAAATCAAGAAAATGATTCTCACGTGTCGATTACATTCAAGTCCTCCATTCGGATTCAATAGAATTTTTCATGCAAACCTGTAAAAATTAAATTTGAGATGTATTATCGATTTCATAAATTTTTATTTTTCAGCAACATTTCTGTTTGATGATGATGATGATCCTTCCTTCCATTATTTATAGGAGCCTCTTGCCTAGTGCTTATGCTCCTGATTTCTAATGTGTTTGGTTTCGAGAGTGCAAACTATTTGGTATCATTACTTATTGTTTTTATTATGCCAATTTTTTCAGTTCACTGGAAAATTATAATAAAACCAGTTGAGAATAATGTGAGGTGGTCAGGTTGACGAGAGTCTAATCGATATCTGAGTCGAGCAACGTCGGGCGCGGCTAGTACTTGAATGGGTGACCCTTCACTTATTGATCTGAGGTGACCACCTAAAGCCGGGATCCAACGGCGCGTGGAGTGGCAATCCTGGATTGAGGGTTGAGTGTCAAGATTGGCGCGTCGAATTGTGTCGGGCCGTTCCCACGGCGCATGTAGGATCGCGGTTCCAGACTTGGACACGCAACGGTTGTAGTCTGTTTTTTAAGACGGCAGTGTTGGCGTTAAAAATTTAAATAATTTGGTTTGATTGCAATCACTCATTTGCTCTTCAATTCGCTTCCAGGCATAATGAATTGAATTCCTGTTTTTATGGTTTGGATCCCGTGGGTTCCAAATAATCGGCTCGACTTCATGGAGGGATAAAAATTCCACTTCGTTCGACCACTCCATGGTGAAAGTTATATACCACGGCACTGATAGTATCACGCCCCTAGCCGCGTCGTTGGATTGGTATACACGTGTTGAACGCCATCGTCCGAGCTCCTTTGAACCGTGTTTATTACCCGTCGATATATAGGACTCACCGCGCCGACCGAAGAACGCCAACCCTATCCTATCCGACGGCACGTGACCTGGCAAGTTTGGCGCTAGGAGTGCCACTCCACGCGCCGTTGGATCCCGGCTTAACAAGGAAAGTGCGCGATAAATGCCCTAACAACTGTAGCTGCAGGCGTCTTATCAATGATCACGAGATAAGACGATAGATATACCGTTCTTCGGAGGAGACGTTGAGAGTTCATAGATGTTGAGTTCGTTAAAGAACCCTACCTCTGAAACAACACAGGATTCGGCAAGATTTCCGGTTTGGGGGGGACTGTGCTCACCGGCGTCGGTGTTTAGCCCTGATCGCGGAAAATAGGCCGACGTTAAATAAAGCAATAAAAAAAAGAGTCACACTAAGAGAAGTCTGGTTGATATTGTTTAGACGCTGATGTTTTTCTTATAAGCGGCATTGGTTGATGACACAATCAACGATAATTGAGTTTCGTGTTAGTTACATTCTTGTGTGAATTGTCTAATGGAAGTGAAAGAAATATTGGAATGTTTTGGGCTTCCCACACTGCTAGAAGCATTTGAATGTGAGTGTCAGAGTAACCTAACATAACCTATAATAATATGCATTGTCGACCGACCGCCGCGCCATGTCAACATTTATATGTTTGTTTGTGCACCAAATAATGATTGTTTTAGCGCACGATATCGACTTGGAGTCTTTTATAAATTGGCCCACTACCCTGAACTTATCAAAGAGAGAAAAATACAACACATATATAAAATAGGTAATGTAAAAGACTTCATTTAGAGTTTTTCTAACCTTACTTGAAAAGAGTTATTTTAGCTATGTGAACTAGAATTTAGACTACCGTCACCAAATAGTGCCAGTACTGTGACTAACTCATCCTTATCTGTGAATCTGGACTTATTGACTTCTGTATCTGATGATGAACAGTCTGAAGAACTAGCTTCACCACCCGAAATAAAAATGGGATGGTGACAATACATATGGCTAACTAATGTTCCTAAATTACAGTTTTTTTAATAGTACTGAGTTAAAATACATTTTACATTCAACTTCGAATATATTTTTAGTTTTTGCAATAAATCATTTCGAAATATATAAAAACTTGTTTTATTTATTCTGAACTGCTTTGCAAAAAAAACGACCACTGAGAATTGGCCCTAATTTCAAAGTTGGCTTTCTCCCAAACCGCTCGTCTGATTTTGATTACTTTTGTTTGTTTGTTACTATAGTTAAAAAATATCAAAATCAGATGAGCGCTTCTAGACAGAGCCGACTTTGGAATTTGGGCAAATTCTCGTTGGCCAGTTATTTTGCAGGGCAGTGTATATGGGCCCAAAATATTATAATAAAATATGATAAAATTCATTATAAAAGTATAACATTTTTTATATTATAAAACTAAATATAAAACAATTATATTATTCAATATTAAAAATACTACACTTTATTAAGTCCATATAGTAAAGCATACTGGACAATATTATACCACTAAGTATCAAGTATTATTGACCTAATGATGATATTGATGAATTATATTACACAAAAACATAAGTTTAATAGAAAATAGTAAAGATTTATGATATAGTTAACTTATTTCTATAGAATAGAATATAGAACTTATTCCTAAATTATTATCATAGGTAATCGTCCTATATGAAATGATATTATTTTTTAATGATTATTATATTTTTAATACTGTTTACTATATACATTTTTTTCCGTGTATAATATATTTCATGTGCAATATTTTAAACATTGTATATGCTTACAAAAACATTGATAGAACTCAATTTATGACAAATATTGTTTTGAATGCAATGGATCCAGATACACGATTGCTATGTGTATTTGAATCGTTATTTTGTTGTATGGCTCAAGATACTTATTTGCCCTTGGCCATCTTCTGTGAAGGAACGGTTTACTTCATTATCTATTCAAATTCGTAAACACTGCAAGATAAATGAACTGTTAATGATGCATATTTTCAAAAAAACAGGAAATGATGTCAAGTATATTTAACATAACTACTCACAACAAAAGTCCAATATCGTTTAATGCCAATAATTTCAAGAACGCAGGTGTTAAATATCCACAGGTGTTAAATATTCACATAATGTTTCACTAATAAGTTGTTATTGCCGTATCCGAGATCTGTGCAATGTTAATATGACGGTAATTGGTGATGCATTATCTGAAGGTAAATGGTGTCCATACATACAAAGGAAATTTTCAGCACGGAGATTTCTATAATGTTTAATTGAAACTATAGGCCATCTCATTACTCATTACGCGTAAGCGCATCTGCCATGTTAAAAAAGCGGGTAATATGAAAATCAATTGATGGTGCTTCATTACTACATAGAACAGTTGAAGCACATAATTGTTTCCAACTACGACGATAGTTGAAATGCCATGGCCGCCCACAAGATGGAAAAAATCAGAACTTGTAGAAAAGTTAGGATAACAATGGCATTCATGTTAGATTTGAATCAATTTTTGCTACTTTTACCGTTAAAAAACATTCATCATTTGAGGATATAGCACAAAATGAATCAAAATGATTCTTCATTACCCAACTGATGTGATCATGATGTTCTGTTGTTGGACCACTTTCTCATACGAAGTAAAGTGTATAAATATATTGTAACGAAGCAGTTTTTTAGAGCGCTGTTACTAAGAATGGCTAAAGATAGTTTAACATATATTTTGTTCGACTCTGACTATTTGGGGTTAATATTAATTCCGGTCTCGCAATAAGTTCTATTCCTAGTTCAGAAAATAAATGTAAATACCCAAAGCTACTGGAAGTAACATGAAAATCCGGCATAAAACAAAGCTATTTTTTTCCATATAATACAAAAAGGGAAAAAAGCTCGACTGGTATTTGTTAAACATGTAAAAGGAGTTCACCTCGCGATGGGAAAAAACCCGAGTATTCCGGTCCAGTTCTCAGATTAACGGACAAAAAGTGTGTCGTTCTTATACCCCCTTTCTTATCCCAAAAGTGACAAAAAGAGCGCCTTTCTTAGTAGGTTTTTATCCAAATTTGTTGTAGATTTGAAACATAAGAGGCAAGATGAAATTAGCATCGCTCTCTTCTACCTGCTTTGTGCCCGTAAGGCTTATGCCTATCGTGGGTCTGTGGGGCTTTTGTTCCTGTTGTACCTCCCAGGTGCAATCAGTATTTAACCGTATACAGTGTAAATATTTTGATATTCATAATTTTATCTTTAAGTTTATTGTACTATTACACCAACCCGCAATCTGGTGGTGCTCAAAGTGAATTATTCACGATATCTTTCGATCAATAAATTTAGTGAAGTGTAAATATTTTTCTCCAGAACAAATATTCATTTTTCCTGGCCTGTTATTATTATTTTAACTCTCGATGGTGTTTTATAGTGGGGAACCATTCAGAATAATTTGGTAATTGGTCGCACAAATAATTGTTGTTTTCTGTTAGACATTCACAAAAAATAACTAGATTTTCATCGTGGATTTTTCAATTCACAGAAAAATATTTATAATCAATATTCAATTGAGAATATTTCCCTTTTCAACATGTTATCAGTTGCTTGAGTTCAGGACAATCGCCGAACGGAAACAATTGCCAGAAATATTAATTCATTTCGAATTGCACATTTAGGATTTGGGTCAATAAACATTTATCACCGATGTTTGAATTCAGGGAATAACCAAATTCGAACAACAGCCGAAATATATAAACCGGTAATATTAGTCTCATAAAATACTTGCAGCGCATTGTTTTGATTTGCAAAATAAAATATCGCGATACCGGGATTTCTCAGAATATTATTCATCCTCCGATTCTTGAAGGTGATTTTGTAAATATCTGTTTTTTTTTGTTGCTTTTCTAAGTGAATTATATTAAAATGTTTATGGAAATACCTTTGATGCCTCGTAGTCTGTATCCCAGTAGTAAAAACAAAGAAAAATAAAACAGTTGGTTGAGTTCAGGGAAATCGCCGAACGAAAACTACTGCCGAGGAATATAAAATCATCAGGAAAATTATTACCTGGTGGGCCTAGAACAAGGAGCGGTGTGAAGTATCAAAGTTGGGGTTAGTTCGAACGTAAAGCCCAGGGAATAACCGAGTGGAACGTGGAGAGTATATGTTTAAGAGTAATTTTAATTTGGAAGGGAAAAGTTAATTGCCACATTCTAGAAAAATCACTTTCTGAATCCTCACCGTATCGTGATTATAGCAAATCTGGTTATAAAGATTCGAAACACCAGCACCTGCCCGGTAACTAATCGATATCAAAATAAGAATGGAGATATGAAATATACTCAGAAAAGAAAACGTGTCAAAATCAACTATATTAATGATGTTACTACAACATATATCAATCTTCTTTTTTTCATTATCCGAAACAACTAGACTATAAAAAATACAAAAACAAAAAAACAATATGATGAGCTGCAACTGCAACAATCTCGATAACCGTTAACCCAAAATAACATATTTTTCCTGAAACTGGAGTTATAGTATTAATTTTCGTAATCTCAGAATATTATTGTGTTGATACCGATTTACCTGCAGTATAAATATTTATAGTGGTATTATACATGAGTAATGCTGCCAGATCGAGAACCTTGTTCTGTAAACAAAAATATATCTATAAAACATTGTAAGACATTGCCATAACCAAGTTTGAATATACCAGTTAATTTGATTACACGATTACACGCTGTATTCACTGTGGAAAGCACCTTCCCGTTTCAGGCATATAAATCGTAATAGTCACGAAACAAAGTTTCAAAGGTAGTGTCTGTCTGCTAGTGTAAAGACGGCTTTGTCTGTCTCTCTCTCTCTCTCTCTCTCTCTCTCTCTCTCTGTGGACATAAATACAACCGGTATCCAATATCAAATATTGTAATTAAAGCCTACAGTCTTTTGAAAATTACAAGTAGTGTCAAAATACCAGACCCCTGGGCATACAGTAGGTATCTCCATCTGTTGCAACCCTAGCGCGTGGAGTAAACCACTATAACATCTGGTGGTGATGGATCAGTTGGAATCGACCATCCCCTCGTCCACATCTTTTAACCATAACAAATCACATTTAGCACACTTAGGGATGTTGTTAGATATTTTTGTTTTGTTGATTTAATTAGTTTTTGACGATATTTGATAAAAGGCTTTGGAATATAAAACCATAATCATAACTTTCCAAACGTCAGTTGATGAAAAATCGAATAACCAAGTAAATTTCATTTGAATTATCACTGATTCAGAGTTGCAATTATCAGAGCATGTGAATATATCGTACCACATTGGGGGAATCAGCAGTATGTACAACTTATTTCGCAGTTTTTCACTCCGTTCTGACATGTGGTGCCCTACTACGGGGTAATGCATCAAACAGTAATATGCAAAAAAAATCTTACCGATCAGATAGGTGCTGCAGACCTATTATCGAAAAATTCAAAATTATGACCATATATTCAATTGTCCTGTACCAAAACTTATTATTCAATAAAAGAAATATCAACCCGATGTTCACAGGCAAGACATTAGATATACATTTGTGATTCCGCAACCACAAAGTAGACTGCGAAAACGCTCGGATAAAGAGAAGTGAAGTCTGAAATCGAATCTATCAGCTAAAATATTGAGCAGCAAATCAAAACTGACCATAAACAATTCTGGCAATTCGTTAAAAAAAGTAACACTCATCTTTCCTACCTTTAACAATGGTCTATAATGGTATTGAACATAATAATCCCGTAAGCATTGCAAATGCATTTGCTGAGTATTTTCAGAATTCCTTCGCTACACCTGGTCAAGCCATTCGAAACATTACTAGTGCCAACATATCGAATAATGCTTTAATTATTACCGAATTTTCTGAAAGTGAAGTTTGTGATGCTCTCAAAAAAATCAAGCCCTAAACTACGACAGGACCTGATAAAATACCTGCCTTCTTGGTACATGCTGAACCTTTAACATTACTTTTCAACCCCTCTTTGGAATACAAAAAGTTCCCTGATATTCTGCGACAGCCCAAATTAATACCACTTTTGAAAAAAGGTGATAATCATGACATCGAAAACTATCGGCCGATTACCATAAATAATAATTTCTCGAAATGCTTTGAAATCCTGCTCAATAAACCTTTTTTCAATCACGTCAAAAATTAAATTACTGAGTTTCAACATGGCTTCTTCAAAGGTAGGTCAACAACCACAAATCTCTTCTGTAGTACCCAGTACATAACCAACTTACTTGATCACCAGGTCAATGTGATTTATACGGACTTCTCCAAGGCCTTCGTTAAGCTTGACCATCATATATTACTCATTAAATTAAATGCCTTCGGCTTCTCAGGTAACTTGAATACTTCTTTCACTTCCTATCTGAAAAACCGCTCCCTCTACGTAGAGTGCCATGGTCAGAAATCCATTATATTCACTCTAACATCAGGCGTTCCGCGAGGTTCTGTCAATTGCTACTTTCACTCGAAAACAGAATATCATCACTTATAATTACTCAATTGGCAATGAGCTGCTTCCTCGGTCCAATTCTGTACGTGACCTTGTATCAGCTTCGATCAAAAATTATGTTTTTCAACCCACATAAATAAAATCACGAATGCATGCTCTAGGGCCCTAGGTTTCATTGTCAGAAATACTCGTGACTTCACGAATACAAATACACTGCTCCTGTACAATTCTATGTCCAATCTTAAACAGAGTATGCATCTATCATCTGGTGTCCATATTGAAATGTTCTCATAATAGCCTTGAACGTATACATAGACGCTTTATGAAATATTTCTCCTCCAAGGGAGATGGTACCTACTCTGCTATTGGAATATCTAATACTTCTTTATTGGAAAGATTCAACCGTACTTCTCTTGCGAATAGGAGGAATATATATCGACCCTGATTTTCCTTTATGAGGTGATCCATGGCCACATAGACTGTAATGCTGTTTTAAGAATGCTCAATTTTCATGTTCCCAGAGACAATTCAAGGCAATACAATGTTCTCTACCTCAAAGCGCCCAGAATAAATGTACAAAAGAACTCACCCTTATTCACAATATGCAACAATTACAAAGACATCAATGATAGGTGTGACATCTTTTCTTGCAGCATTGCTTCATTGAAAAATCAGATTGTTATATCTATTTAATATTTATATATCTCCGTTCTTTTTGTTTATACTGATCCTGAATTTGTTCGTACCTGTAATTTTCCCACCCTGTGAATGGATTTTTGTTGGATGACGTACAATAAAAAAAATCGCAACATAACGCTTCTCAAATTTTCGAAAAAATTTAAAATGATTTGACAAGTAACTGTTGATACACATTCGATAATTTCAATATGCTTACTAAAAGATAGAGACATTTGTTGATGGATAGTTTTTCACACGTGTTTTGTCCGTTTATATTGATGAGACTCTAAATGGTTTTTAGCTTAGTCCAATTTATAGAAATCCTGCTTTCTGACGTGTTTCATGATTTAAATATTTCAGAACCAATTGAATTGAATTGATATAGACCGATTGATATGGTAAGACGGACATTTTGAGAGAGCAACAGGTTCTTTAAACTACTCAAATCATCAGTGACCGTACATTCATCAAGGTAGAATGCAGCCCCCTTTTTTTAAACGTAATCAGAACTATTAACTATTAATTCAATCTAGAGTATAAGTTATCCACTACTCGAGTTCCAACATAGCGTTGAGCAATACTTTGAGGTTTTTTATGGACAACACAAAAACTATTACCAAACGCAACATATTTCTAAAGATAACCCTCATTAGGAACGTTGCACATTCTTGTCGTATGCCTTTCCAAAAAAAGCTTTTAGGAAATCACTGCAAATGTTGCTTTGTAAAACACGATTACCGAGATTTATTCCGCTCTTATTTCTATCAGTGACACCGACCACTCCATAAACAGTTGCGATAATTAACCCCGTATGTCAACCATCTCAATTAATCTATCAATTACCAAACGGTAAACGGGGCTAATGATGATATATACCTTTCTGAGGATCGCCATATTTTCAAATTAGCCGTACATATTCCTTTTTTGTCAACATTCGTCCTCGCCTCTAAACGTTGACGTTATATTCACATGTCCAGATAATTACTGGAATACCATCATAGCGCCTAGAAAAATATCAGAAACATGTCGAACAAATAATTGTTGGCAAACATGGTGGTACTTTTCTTCAAGCGTATAAAAAATAATTGGAGTGTGTATGTAGCACCCTATAAGGCAGTGTATGAATATGCCGTCACGTGATCAAATCTGATATACAGTGCTCTTCTAAAGTCCGTTCTCCCCCTACTAATTTTTAAACCACCTGGTATATCGCAACGAAATTTGGAGGGCTCAAATAGGAGATAAAAACCTACTTTTCCATGAAAAAATCACAGCTAAAAGTTCAAAAATGGCTGCTGAGCGCCATCTCCAATAATTTTTTTTTACTATTCCATTTTCGAAATCTGCTCATAATTCTCAACAGTTTTCTCTACTACACGTTACTCCTAAATTCAATTGTTTTCGAAATATTAACGTTTGAAAAGTGTTATTTGGGTCTTTTCAAACCCAACCAAAAACACTAATGTTGCTTTCAATCAAGTTTGCATTGGAAAAAATCGTTGTCGCCGTAACATCTTGTTTACTGTCAAACTGAACTGATAACTGTCAAATAGTACGTTGAGCGCCTGAATCCTTTTATGAAAAGTGTGATCATGACTCGTAGTTTAGACGATGAATTTGAAGCAGTTTGGATATTTGGAGAAGCTGGAAGAAATTATCATCTAGCAGTCCGTATGTTCAATGATAGATTTCCCGAGAATCCTATTTCGAGGTCATAAATAATAAACTCTCTTTACGCCTCTTATTAGTCGAGCTCATGAAGAGATTTGACTACAAATTAATAATAACGTTTAGTTAGCAAAATGTTTTACCGGAAGTCACTTTTCAAACGTTAATATTTCGAAAACAATTGAATTTAGGAGTGAAGTGTATCAGAGAAAACTGTTGAGAATTATGAGCAGATTTCGAAAATGGAATAATATACGGGGCGTTCTATTAATTTTTTTTATTGAAGATGGCGCTCAGCCGCCATTTTAAAATTTTCAGTTGTGATTTTCACATGAAAAAGTAGGTTTTTATCTCCTATTCGAGCCCTCTGAATTTCGTTGCGATATACCAGGTGGTTCAAAAATTAGTAGAAGGCGAACGGACTTCAGACGAGCACTGTATACACTTCAAATTAAAGAATGAAAATATTTATTGACAAATATAAAAATTAATCAATGTTAAAAAACACATTTTTACAAGATATCGAAAACATTGCACGAGCAATTAAATATTAGAAGTATACAACAATTCTCCCCCCTCATTCGATCAGTCATATGTGTTTTTTTATGGCTTTATTTAACGTCGACCTATTTCTGCTACCAGGGCTAAACACCGACGCCGGTGAGCTCACTCCCCCCAATCGGAAATTTTGCCGAATCCTATGTTGTTTCAGAGGTAGGGTTCTTTAACGAGCTCAACATCTATGAACTCGAGACCGCCATCTTAACGTCCCCTCCGAAGGACGGCATATCTATCGTCTCATCTCGTGCTCATTGATAAGACGCCTGCATCTGCGAATATGCTACTACGCTGTTAGGGCATTTTTAACGCGCACCTTCCTTGACCCATTCAAGTACCGATGTTGTTTGACTTCAGATATCGATAAGACAATTTGACGAGCCACTGATGTCCATATCTATCTAGATTTGAAACGAAATCAAGCCCAGTATAAAAACTACGTGTGAAAACTTCTGAGAGCATCTAAATTACAATATTATCGTAATAATATTGAACAAAACTCTCAAAATAGTACAAATCTGTGGACCACAGTAAATGAAATATGCCCAAAAAATAACTCAAGTTGCCGGGATGTTAACGTAATTCAATACGATGGAAAGGAAGTAATAAATCAAAAATATATTGTAAATAACAAATCAAAAATCTATTGTAAATATATCCAATGAGCATTACACTGAAAGCCAACGTATACCAGATGAGGAAAACTGCAATACCGTTATACCTCATAATTACGAATGGTGAAATAACATTGTACATACTGAAGAGAAAATGCAAAACTCTCAACAAAACATACATAGATTGGGGAGTTAGAAAAGCTGACCAAGCTATTACTCAATGTAGGAGATGCCAGGGGTG
This sequence comes from Gonioctena quinquepunctata, assembly GCA_018342105.1. Classification (NCBI taxonomy): domain Eukaryota; kingdom Metazoa; phylum Arthropoda; class Insecta; order Coleoptera; family Chrysomelidae; genus Gonioctena; species Gonioctena quinquepunctata. The sequence continues at coordinate 506,537 of JAFIRS010000721.1, read as the reverse complement.
GGGACATGCGGCTAGAAACTACAACCTCGCCCCTAAATGCCTAAAATGTGCAAAAGAGCACTTCACAGATAAGTGCGGAAAAAACCCGATGACCCGGCAAAGTGCGGCAATTGCTCGCACAATCACCCGACAAACTACAGAAAATGCGGAGCATACATCAAGAAGCTCGCTGATAAGGAGGAAAAAACCTTAATCCAACCCACAAGAGACATAGGACGAACAACATACTCATGAACTCCAATACACCCCCGATGAGGCCAAGGGGGTCGAAGGAAACTCGACAACAATCAACTAATTACCAGACAAAGTCAAAAAACGCGAAAACCCAACCTAGAGTGGACGAGGGGCAAGGCCTATCCCCGCAGATTTTGGTGATAACTCAAATGCAGGAAGTAATGAACAAAGTACTTACAACTTCAACAGACTCACAAACTGCCCTAGGGGTACAGACTCAAATACTGCAACAACTTGTCATGATGTGAACGGAGGCGGTACCTAGGGACGGGTGGGAACGGTGACATATGATGCTGGCCTCAGAAATTGCAAGTTGAGACCACAAAAACCATATTAAACACACTCAAATATCTGCAGGTAGAGTCCGATTGCATGGACTACTACCCAGAATATACTCAAATACATCCAACATCTTGTCACAATGCAGACGCAGGCGGTGCTTCGGGACGCGTGGGGACGGTGTCAGTGGACTTCTGCCTCCCTGCGCGTCCCCGGGCTGCCGTTGACAGAAGCAGAAATGGTAGGCTGAAACTACAAAATCACACTCAAATATTGATAGGCAGAGTGCGATTACATTGACTTCTGCCTAAAATGCACTCAAACTTTACTCAATCAACCCCCCCCCCCTCAAACCCATACTCAACACCCTCAAACCGCACTTAACTCAAATAATCAACTGAAATTTGTCACGAAACCACCCCCTTCACCAGGTTTTTTCTATTAAGTTTTCCTGGAAATTTACTCAAACTCAACTACATTACAAAACAACATTCAAAACGACAAACCATCAATTTTCAGCATAGGCGAAAGCGGGAGGCTGAACAAACAACACAAAAATATCATGACCTAACTTAAGCTCAGAGAACAGCGTCAAAATCTGCTGGGGTGGGCACATCCCTCGTCTACTCGAAGGGAGTAGCCCGTCTTGGGGCTGGGACGGTTCGGCCCCCTCCGGACTGCGGGTTACGCGTATAGCCCGTGCTCTGTAAATGATATATATTGTATATAGTAATAATAATCTTTATTCAATAATAATAAATAAATACAAAGGGGGGTATGTTACACAATGAATGAAGTGAATAAAGCTGTTGGGCGATAAGTGCTATTGCACTTGTTTCGGAGAAAGTTGTAGTTATGCTATATAAAATGTGATCGATAATAAGAAATACACATAATAAAGGAATAAAAAAGTTAAATATAGTATATAAAATAAAGTTAAGTTATGCTATATAAAATATTAAATGTGGTTGATAATAACAAATGAATAAGTACACATATTAAACAATTTAAAAGTTAGATATAAAATAAATGTATGCTATATAAGATGTGGTTGTTAATAATAAGTACACAAATAAGCAATGGAAAATTTAAAATATGCTACATAAAATAGCTGTGTGCTGTTGCACTTGTTTCGTACAAAATCAAGTATATAAAATGAAATTTGTATAGAAAGTTGTGATTAATGTTGAATGCGACGTTAATAATCATCATGGAAAATATAAATAAGATTTAGTATAGATAAAATATGACTTGAACAAAATACAATAAGATAAAAACAATATAAATGAGATAAAATGAAATAAGATACAATAATAATAAAATACAGTGAAAAAAAAACGTAAGTACTAAAATTGGTGTAGCTTTAACTATAAATAATAGAAAAAAAATTGTCTAAAACTTATCTATGATTTTCAAATTAGCTCGAGATCATGCATCGTGAACTTGAACGTGAACTCTTTCAATGTTTTTTTGAATCTTGTTATATTCATTATATCTTTTATATTTTCTGGTATAATATTGTATAACTTTGGTGCGAAAAAGGAAAATGATATTTGTGAGACAGTTTTTAACATCAATGGTATGACGTAGTGCTGACGGGTAACATAATCGTGACTTGGAAGTTGTGAGTTATTTTTGTTAATGTGGTATTTTTTGCTGGAGCAGAGGAAATAAAGTTCTCTTAGGTCCAGTATTTGTGATTCCTTGTAGAGATCGTCTGTTGGGTATCTTGACTTCTTGATATATATATTAACTTTAAAAATCTCCTTTGTGTAACTTCTAAAGGGTGAAAGTGCGATTTCAAACGTGCACCCCAGACGACGATTTGAATATCTGAGATGACTTTCAACGAGAGAGAAATACGTAATTTGTTTTTTCAAAATTTACTGTTAGTAGCTTGCTATCTAGATATTTTTTTTATGTTTAGAAAGTCTTCTTCTGCCTTAGATTTTAATTCCATCCAGCTTTCAGCACTATAGAATATAGCTGTGTCATCAGCAAAACCAGTTATATTGCCTTGAGTTTTTAGTGAAAACAGATCATTTATATATATATATATATATATATATATGTGTGTGTGTGTTGAATAGTATAGGGTCTAGTATAGATCCTTGCGGAACTCCGTATTCGATCGTTTTCGCTCCACCTCAGACACCATCGACCCTCACAGCCTGGAGTCTATTTGTCAGGTAGCTTTCAAACAGTTTTAAACAATTACTTCGAATGCCAATATCCTCCAGTGCCTACAAGAGTAAACGGTGACTGACGGTATCAAAGGCCTTTGACAAATCAATGAATATAGATATACACGGTTTGCTGTTATTTAATGATTCTGGGATTGTCGAAGTTAGACTAAAGATGGCATCCTCAGTTGATTTTCCTTCCCTAAATCCGTACTGCTCGTTTGATACGATACTATATTTTTTCAAATACGACTGTAATCAATTTTTTATAATTTTCTCAAATAATTTTGATAAGTGGGTAAATAGTGATATGGGTCGGTAGTTGATTGTTTCCGTTACAGCACCTCTTTGGACAATGGGGTAATTATAGAATATTTGAATGCTGAGGGGTACACTGCCTTATTAACGCATATATTTATAATATAAGTTGGAGGTTCCAGGATATAGGGAGTTATTAATTTAATGGTTTCAGCTTTCAAGTCATCACTACCAATTGCCTTTTTATTTTTGAGGTCCATTATTGCATTTTCGATTTCTTTCGTGTCAGCGAGATTGAATACAAATGAGTTGGGCATTGTTGCTTTGCTGGTCTGGAATAGTGGGTCTATTTTTATTTTTTTCGCCAAGTTTTTTCTCATATTAATGTACGTCCTATTAAATGCATTCGCTATATCATATTTTTTTGTTAGTAATTCACCAGTCACACTTTCGATTTTATTTGTGTGATTTCCGGTTTTTTAATTATTTTATTACAATAATTTTTTGTTTATAGTAATTATTTTTAGTTTTTATTATTAATGCGTTCAGTTTGTTTCTGTAGATTTTGAAGTCCCTCTCAGGTCTAGGTTATCAGGTTCATTTTGGATGTTTAGGTACCATTTTTTTTATTAATCGATTTTAGCAGACCATTGGTCATCCAGGGCGCAATTTTGTCATGCTTTCTTCGAAATAGTCGCTTTTCTGTACATGGTTTAAGACCCTCTTGGATAATATTAATGAATGTATCGGTTGTAATAACTGGATTATCTGAATGGTATACTGGAAGCCAGGAGATTTGTTCACATACCCTATTTATTTATTTTGTTATTTTTGATAAAATTTAGGTATTTGTTATGTTTTATTTTGTTTTGAACATCCTTTCCCAGTATGACCTGCAGTATTGTAGAGAAGTGGTCTGTTATGTGCGTTTTTAGAATTAAGGGAATTGTATTTTCTTTCAAAATTTCATCAGCTTTGAAGAAAATATGATCCAAACATGTTTTGGTATTACCCTGGACTCTGGTTTCCTCATTTATTGCTGATTGGTAGCCAAACTCATTCAGAATATTCAAATAGTCTATAGTATTATTATCATCTGGTTCAAGTAAATAAATGTCACCTATGAATATGCTAAGGCCATCCTCGTCATTTTTATTATCTTCAAGAAATCTGGTCACTCCTATATTGAAATCTTGGATATTTGAATTTGGCGACCTATATAATGCCGTAATGATTATAGTATCTTTTGCATCTGTGGTAATTTGAATTGTAAGTGCTTTGATGTTAAATATTTCGACTGATTCGTTGGAGAATTGTATGGACGATCTGATATAAGCTACTACTCCATCATTTTGATTGTAATTACTCTTATTGTATATCACGTCATAACCATTGATATGAAAGAGGCTCAGATCTGTTATTTCTCTAGTTTCGCTCAAGATTATACAATCGAAATCAGATGCCATGTTTTGCAAGAGAATTTTGAATTCATCCAGGTTTTTGTTTATGCTCCGAATATTCATATGCATTATTTTGAAGTTATTGTTTTTCTCGTTTATCAGTAGAGTTTTTGAACATTCATCAATTGTATCAATACTATATGTTTGAATTGGATATGTTTCAAAATCACGTATTGATCCATAATTAACAAGAGTCGTTAATTAACAAGATCAGTGCGTTTTCAATGTTTTGCTATTTTCATTACCACTTTGTGGAAATGGATTCTTACAGTCTAATATTATGATATTCAGGGACAATGTTGTAATTTGGTTTCTAAGTATTAATCAGTGAGGAAATTAGTAACCCATTCTGTAAGAGTTTTTCCGTGTGTTCGGTTTTTCTCGAGGTGGTTCTTTTGTATTCTTGTTCATTGCGCCGGTTTTTGGTGTTCCTTGGATGTTTGTAGCTTCTTTTAATGTGGTGTCAGCTTTATCGTTCATTTGAGTTGAGGGTAGTTGAGTGGAATTATCTTCTTCTGGTGGCTTTTCTATAGTGTTCTTTTGTTTGGAAATTGGTGTGCCTGGTTCGCTATGTGACTCTGGGGGAATTTGGTTATTCAGGTGAAGTTATTTTTCTAATGAGCAGCTATTGTTCTTGTCTTGTTTCGCTATGTATAAGTGCTTCCTCAGAATTTTGTTTTCCGCCCTTTGTATCTCAGTAAGATCTTCCGTTATACGAATTGGGGTTCCTTTCAGATTTTTTGTGTTTCTGAAAATTGTATTTTTTTTAAGAGGTAAACTCAACTTTTACTGGACAATTATATGTTTTACCAAGAGGGTATATGTATTCAGGTCGTTCTCAACCAGTTGAATATTCAAGTAATTTTTCAGTAGTTCAATAATGCTGTCTGGTGTTATGTAACGTTCTTTTCTCTCCAATCCAAAAATTATTATACTGTTCTTCTTTTGATTTTTCTCCAGGAATTCTACTCTTTTTTTCAGTTCTTCGGTCTCTTTTTCTGTTTTAACAGGCCTGTGATTTATTTCATAGTATGATTAGTTAGTTTTAGTAGTAGGCATGAAATGTAACACTGAACATTTTAAAATAAATCTTATTGGATTCGATACGATTGGTAAAAAGCTCGCCGAAAAAATTGATGAGGATCCAAATTTCACTCCGTAAAAATAACATTTTGTCCTCGTTAGTTATAAAGACAACAAACGCTGATAAAGTTGGTAGTATTCTCAAAATAAAAAATCGCCAGAAATTGATAAAATACAAACGGAGACAGTAATTTTTTTGCACCAATGATAAAAGGACCGATGGCCTTCATAGGTATGCATCTTCGATAGACTGGTTTGTTTCAGTGTGTTGATAGTGGGGGAAATGATTCGGGTACCAATGTGCATTTCAAGGTTCGAGAGTTTCACATACTTTTTTCCCATAAAAAGGTGTCGACGACATTAGTCAGATAAGAAGTTCCATTAATATTCAAATCATGTAGTCGAAAACCATTAATTAGTGTTCATTTCCACAGATCAAACCAGATATAGATTTAATTTCAAATAGACTTAATATGATATTCATAAAAAGCGAAAATTATCATTTTTTGAATAATCTCGCTAATATAATATCAAACCTGATCCCAGATAGATGTATTTTTTGTTTTTATTTGGAAATAACCGTTTCTTTCGATATCAATTTTCTTGTTCTGGTTCAACACCCAATTATTACGAATAAAATCTGACTAAACAAACTACCTACCTATTTTTGTAAACAAGTATATCTATATATGAAAATTGGAGGTCCGTAGATATACAAGCTTAAAACAATATTATTTTGTGGAATATTTTTTTGTTTTGGTATTTTGCATACATTAAATTAATAATTTCATTCAGTAAGTATTCAAATATACAGATACTTATGACTACAAAAAAAATCGATAAAATAGCTGACATACATAAATGGAAACATTGGTCGAAAATAGGAAGACACTTTTGTCACATTTTTTCTTCCACGTTATCCACTGAAAATGTACAGCAAATATGTTTTTTCTGCCGAACAAACGTATTATGCAAATTATTCATTTTTGTCATTGTTGTTGTTAAAGTGCTTGTATCCTTGAAAAATATTTTAATTTATAAGCAAATGTTGGAAAGAAGTGTATTTTAATAGTAGTTCTTCTAACAAGTTGTAACGTGTTTTTCTAGTGTCGGAAATTCTACGGCTAAAACGGTCCCTAGAAGAAAACGAACGTCACTTATGTCGCCAAAACAGAAAATATGTTCCTATCTCAACTTTGAATCTCGGGCGCCAGATTTTATAGTGGTTTACTCCACGCACTAGGGTAGTAACAGATGAAGATTTGTCCAGGGGTCTGGTATTTTGACACTTTGTGTACTCTTCAAAAGAGAGACTGCTTCAATTACAATATTTGATATTGGACACCGATTGCATTTATGTCCACAGAGAGACAGACAGACAAACCCGTCTTCACACTAGCAGACATACAGAGCTGACGTTATACTACCTTTGAAACATTGTTTCGTGAGTCTATGACTTATATGCCTGAAACGGGAAGGTGCTTTCCACAGTAAATACAGCGTGTAAAAAATATTAAATCAACTGGTATATTTAAACTTGGTTATAGCAATGTCTAACAATGTTTTTTAGAAGAATTTTTGTTTACAGAACGAGGTTCTAAATATACCACTATACCACTATAAATATTTATACTGCGGGTAAATCGGTATTACCACAATAATATCCTTATATTACCAAAAATTAATACTTATATTTACACTGCTGATAAATCGGTATCACCACAATAATATTCTGAGGTTACCAAAATTAATACTATAACTCCAGTTTTAGGAACAATATATAGCCCTGTAATTTTGGGTTAACGGTTATCGATATCTTTCGAATCTTTAAAACGAGATTTGCTAAAATCACGTTACGGCGAGGATTCAGAAAGTGATTTTTCTAGGTTGTAGCAATTAACTTTTTCCTTCCGAATTTCCCTTACTCTCAAACATAAACTTTCCACGTTCCACTCGGTTATTCCCTGAGTTTTACATTCGAACTAACCCCAACTTCGATACTTCACGCCACTCTTTGTTCTAGGCCCATCTGGTAACAATTCAATTTCTCTGATGATTTTATATTCCTTGACAGTTGTTTTCGTTCTGTGATTTTGATGAACTCAACCAAGTTTTATTTTTCTCTGTTTTAACTACTAGTCTTGGATATAGACCACGAGGCATCAAAGTTATTTCCCTAAAAATTAAAATATAATTCACTCAATGGAACAACAAAAAAACGGATAGTTACAAAATCACCTTCAAGAATCGGAGGATGAATAATATTCTGAAAAATCCCAGTATATGGGCTATTTCATTTTGTAAATCAAAATAACGCGCTGCAAGTATTTTATGGGACTAATATTACCTGTTTATATATCTCGGCCGTTCTCCGAATTTGGTTATTCCATGAATTCAAACACTGGTGAAAAATTGTTATTGACCTAAATGGGCAATTCGCATTGAATTTATATTTCTGGCAATTGTTTTCGTTCGGCGATTTCCCTAAACTCAAACAACCAATACCAATAATTCAACCATTATTGGTGCGACCAATTACCAAATTATTCTGAATGGTTCCCACTCTAAAACACTTGCGAGATCTAAAATAATAATAACAGTCGAAGAAAAATTAATACTTGTTCTTTAGAAAAATATTTACAATTCACTAAATATATTGATAGAAAGGTAACGTAAATAATATAATTTGAGCACCACCGAATTGCTGGGAGTTTCAATATTACAGTAAACTTAAACTTGAGGACAGCAAAGATACAATTTATGAATATTTACACTTCACACTTTACCAAATTTGTCTAACGGACAAAAAAAAATATCGTATGGATTTACTTTGAACACAATCAAATGACTGGGAAGCTTCAATAATACAGTGTGCATGGGCCCGAAAGCAGAAAATAGTAATATTATGAAAAGCAAAGTATTTCAATTTTACCGACTTCGTCAACCATGAATTCGAATACAGAAAATCTAAATAAAACGGAAAATATGTCTTATACGTATGCTAGCACAAGAAAAACATTATCATTGCATACAATGCTACATAAATTCTCACTTACGGATATAGTTTAACCATTTTCAATTGTAGAGGCTGTTTCTATAAGGAGCTAATCAAAAACTCGCTTCGCTTGCACGAGCGTATATGCGAAGATCAAAAGAGGCGACAGTCAACGTGGGTTTGAGTGACAGTTGTCTAGTTCTGCACCAGATTCGCCTAAGCCAATCAAAACGGACCGCAAGCCAATGATAATGCTTGTAGGTATGTCCATACGTTGGAGGCCAAGAAAACTAATTAATCATGAGTTATATTTGTGTTTGAAGAGGTCTGAATGAATAACAGCCAGTAGCGTTTCTGGTATGGGATGGAAATAGGTTTTAAAATAGCATAAAGCTCTGTTGTGTTTTGTTGGAAAATATGGATTTTTTTCGACCAAGGCATTTTTTTTATCTTAACGTATTTTTAAAATATTTAAATATCTAAATAAAATTATCGCTGGATAGGTCGCGGAGGACCACAAGCATGGCCACCTAGGTCCCCGGACCTCAATAGTTCAGATTATTTCCTGTGGGATCATCTGAAAACATTGGTTTACAGCACACCAATTCATACTGAAGAGCAGTTGAGAAATCGCATCACAGTTTCTTGCGAAACTATCAGAACACTCTCGGCATTTTCCAAAGAGTACGTGAATCTATGAGAAAAAGAGCAGAGGCATGCATATTTGCAGGAGGTTCACATTTTGAACATATGATTCAATTTATTTCTTTGTGCGTTCAGGGTAATTTTGTGTTAGTATTCCAAAATGTATTTAGATAACTTTAATTTTATAATTTTACCGTTTAAAAATTATTCTCTTAAATACATTTTTGTTTAAAGTTACATAAATTGATTTTTCTCGTAAGTGGTCTACCGAGATGCAAATAAATTAATTTTATTTTATTATGCGAAAACCGCTCGTCAAAAAAAAACAAGAGACCAGATTTGCTCAGAAAGGAATGAGGATTTGAAAAATAATTCTCACTTTGAGAAAAAGCCGTGGCTTATCACTTTTCTCTTTAAAATGATTCAGTGCAAATCCCCCACGAACACCACTGGCAAGACTAAAAAAATATGTTGTACAGCAGAAAATGCCTTTTGATGCATAGAACATTGTAAATCATCCCTTCATACCTTCGACTTCAGTTCAGTCAGTGTCATTGGACAACATACAATATTAAAAAAAGACTCATGAATGAAATTATTGAAATAACAAAGCATAGAGAAACATGTGTTCACAAAAGATCTGATATCGAAAATCTAAACACCTCGTTTTTTAACCTAATAGAAAAAATCAAACACATTGTGAATCATCAACATATGCCTTTTTCCAATTCTCCTAATATTTCTCATTAGTATTTTTTACATTACAAAGAAACGATTCATCGCCAGTTCAGTTTGTTCATTTCATTGTGTATGTATCGACGACGTCTTTCGTGAACCTGTGCATGTATTTATATTTTATGTCTGAATTATTTATATTACCACTTTTGAACTCGGAGAGCCACCCTAAATGTAAGTAAACTATTAGGTTGTGAGAAAACTTTCGATAAAAAACTGAAAATATCATAACGTTAGAACTTTTCTAAAATGAAGCACCTGTTGGAAATGAAATAATTATATTGAAACTACCTATTGACATATCTTTAGGGTTCCAGATGTTCAAAGTGACCTCCATCTTGTTGCTGACAAAGGCGAACTTTTCTTATTGTTGCTCTTACAACGTTTCTCAACTGTATTGGTGTAATTCTATGAATAGCTGCCCTTACTTTGTCCTCTAATTCATGTCGTGTGGCAGGAGGTACATCATAAACCTCGTTTTTAATAGATCCCCATAAAAAAAAACTAGAGGCGTAAGGTCGGGTGACCTGAAAAGTTTTTAAAAAGGAATACATAAAGGTATAAATTAAAAACAACCCTATTTCACCTCGCCGGCCACCTAACTGGACCCATATTTCCAATCCAGTTTTCGTTGTATGTTTCATGCAGATATTCCGTAACTGCCATCAGGTTGTGTGGTGGAGCACCATCTTGTTGATAGAATAATCCAACTCGATTTATTAATGGAACTTCGTCCAACAAATGCTCAATTTCCTGTGTGAGGAAACTTAGATATCTAGCCCCTGTCAGGACACCGTCAAAACTTATAGGGCCTGAAATTCTGTCCCCTAAAATCCCAACCCAACAATTGAAACCAAACCGTTCTTGGAAATGTCCTTCCTCCATCAAGTGTTAATTTGCATCGGACCAATATCGCTTATTATTTCTGTTGAAATGTCCCAAAATGACTTTCGTCGCTATACAGAATTTTATATAGAAATGGGTCATCCTCCAAATATTTTCCAAAGAACCAATTGCAATACTCAAGTCTCCTTGCATTATCGTTTTGGTAGACGTGCTGGTGTAGTTGATATTTAAATGAATGATATTTATGTTTCTTCAAAATGTTAGCTACAGAAGACTTCGAAATGTCATATTCTTTTTTTTGTTCACTCACAACAAACGAATCGTTCCCATCATTATCAGGCTCATTTCGCATTTTTTGAACCAGTTTTGGACAATAGTGCCGGGTCGGGTGACGCCGATCAGGATATCTCTGTGCGTGGAGACGTGCAGCATCGGTTGAATTTTGCCTACACTCTCCAAAAACTAATAACATATCAACTTTTTCAGTACTTGTATGAATATTGTTATTTTCCATGATTTTTAAACAATGAGCTACACAATAACTACCTAATTGACTTTGTAGAAGAGATGTAAAATAATATATCGACACGTCAATTTTTACCGCAACAATTTAATGATTTTGTTTCAGTTGTGTCACAGGCTACTCGATGATTTTAAATCTTATTTTAATCTCAATAAGATTCTTCATTTAACAAAAGTTCTAACGTTATATTTTCAGTTTTTTATCGAAAGTTTTCTTACAACCAATAGAGTGCGGTATCAAATTAATCGTAATAAAATGCTCTTTATTTCTAACCCAAGAGGCACCATGTTGCCATTTGAAAAAAAAGTAATAAACATTTTAAAATCAAACGTCACATAGCTGAAACATTTTGATCGAAAACAGTAAAGTTGTATTTTTACAAACATTTTGGGACTGAAATTAGTTATTTGAACGTATCCATAGCCCTCTAGAATAAAAATTTATTTCAACCAAAAATAAAAAAAAAACAGTCACAAACAGTAACAAATGATACATGGTTGTATTCTAAATGTCATATGGAGACAAAAAAACTGAAAATATACCAGGTGTCCCATTTAAAAATCGAAAGTTTATGTCACTTCCGGTGAATTCCGAATTTGCATGGAGTTGAGTTACTTGTAAAAAATGCAGTTTTATGCATTAAACAGATCCTCCAAATTTCATTCCATTATCTCCGAAAACATAAAAGTTATAGGGGCGAGCCACCTTCTGTGGACACCCGGTATTGTCCGAAGTTTTTTCCTTTTTAACGATCGTTATTTCATGTATTGTATCTTATTCTATCAATACTCTATTCGAACATTCCATTTTAACATATATGTTTTTGTTCTTATACTTCAGAGTCCTGAAGATGAAATAATAAAGTTTCGAAACGTCGACAATTTAGCAATTGGTTCTCTTCAATATTCCGACCGAATTTCCGCCAACAATCTATCCAAAAATCATATTTAACGGTTGATATCCTATTGAATTAATGATAACGTTAAATCAGGAACATTTATAACAGTGATAAAATAAAAATATTATGAAAAAAGGTCTTAAACAAAAAGTTCTGTACCTAGTTGAAAATTTTGTTCACAATATTGAAAACAGATATTAAAAAAAAGAAATGTCAATTTCTGTAGATTCGTGGTGTTTTTGGTCAGACAACGTACTCCATTATGACATTTCTAATTCAGTCCATATTTTTAATTTACGTGTGGAATAATCACGTTTCATGTTGGTCTGTTATCTGAATCCCGAACTGTGGTTATCTCATGAAACACAAGATTTGAATGTTTTCAAATTTTTTTTCAAATTTTTCTTCACAGCTCAAATGTTGAGGAGTTATATAGATTAAATGAGTGAAAATCTTCAACACGAAATAAATTTAGCTGAAAAAATTCAAAACGAAAAACATATGTACCCTAATAAAAAGCAAACAGATAAACTAAAAAAACAGCTGAACATGAATGGGTGAAAAATCTAATGAATAATCATGTATAATTTCTTCCACAGATGTTAAACAAACATCTATGAAAAATAAATGACATAGTTTTAACAAAAAATGAGAAACTGAAATGCGATTTTTTCTTGGGGAGTGGGCCGTTGTCATAGTATTATTTTATAATAGAGAACTTTGTCAGTTCAAAAACACCACGAATGTACAGAACTTGAATTAAACATATCGTCTTTCAAAATTGTGAATGAAACGTTCGAATAGGTACTGAAGTTTTTGTTTAAGACTTTTTCTCATCACTTTTCATTATTATCCAAGTTATAAATGTTTCTGAATTAACGTTATCATTATTATTTTGGCTTGAGAATTTTTCATTTCAGATAATGGTGGACCCTCGGGTTGGATGTCGCCAAATAAAAGTGCATTTTTATCAGAAACTTAACACAAGAGTACTTTTTATCAGAAAATTGGCCAAGAAACCTTGTTCTGCTGAAAAATATAATAAAACCTCAGTCATTTCAAAGTTTTGGGGTGTGACCATCGGGGACAGTCCGTTCCTGACTTTGTAGCAAACCAACTGACTCACGCATGAAACCTCATCGAAGGAATTCATTCAATTCGTCAATCACCAATATTTGGTTGGTTTTCAATATCCACTTGAAAAGTAATCAAAGAAATATATTTTTCATTTTGTACATTACAAATAAAAAAATTCCTAATTGCTTCTGTAGAACTTGCGCGGAGAGGAAATGAAGGAGCGTCATGCTTGACCCATTATTTTCAAAAGGAAACTGGAAATGTTGATACTCCAACTGGTAGAATACAATATAATCCTATTTTTACCAAAACCTCACAGGGAGGAGCAAAACCGTGTGCTAATAATAAATGGCTGTACCCAACCATAATGAAGTAAGTCGTTGTCCAGTGAGACTTCTAGACAAACTAATGATAAAAAGAAGCGAAAACATCAATATTAAAACAGATAGGTTATTTCTGACAGTAAATCCTAACTGAAGAAAACAAAAAACCCTTGGCTGGTACAAAAATATGCCAATTGGAGTGCATGAAATTAGTAACTGGTCCAAAAAGTCTGCAGAATTGGCAAATTTAAATAAGACAAACAAAATATTTTCAAATCATTCTCACGGAGCCACTGCTGTTTCATAATTGGCAAAAGCAGGTATATCGGAATAAGAACTTATTAAAATAATACGACATGGTAATAGCAATTCTATCAAACCCTACCTACAGTTAGATGAACAGCATTACTAAAACATAATAAAAAAGATGAGATCCAATTCTAAAAACGCTTCGGTATTTCCAGCACTTCAATGAGCGGTAGCCACGTTTCCAGTGCAGAAAATAACTCAGTTAAAAAAAACGTCGTATATAATAATTGTTATTTTCATTGTACCAATTTGTATTTAAATCAATAAATTGTTTATATTTACTTAATTTACCCAAAAAATAATCGTATCAAATACAATACGTACTTCAAAATAAAAACGGTTATACATCTCAAACTTCCTGTATGATTACAAATCGTGTCAGTTTGACAGAATAATCCTCCCGCTTCGCTGTCGGATTATTTAAACTGTCAAACTGACACTCTTTGTAATTATGCAACAAGTTATCGATGTATAACCTGATTATTTTGAAGTACTTATACTATTACTACTGATTATACCAATTATAATTATAACCAAGCTACGCTCATCCCAATAATGGATAATTTTCTGGTTACATAAATAAAAGAAATCTGGAGGATGTGAAAATTAAATAACTTTTCTTCAGTTTACTTATGCGGACTGCGTCCAGAAATACAAATAGGCCTTCGTGAAACGATGCTAGATACGTTCGCTTATGCTTATATATCGGGCGTGTTTTTCCTTACAAGGAAGCCAGACCAGTAATGTCTCATTTATAAGCCTTCTGGCTGGAGCTAATGATCGCAATGGAGATGGAAAATTCCCTCACGGCCTCCTGCGAACATTAGATTTACGGAACTGACTATTTTGTTCGGATGAAGAAAAACATGTTTTTGTATTTGTTATCGGATTTCTCAAATGAATGGGTGTTTGCATTATAATTCGATTTTATTAAAAAATACACATGAAGCGTGTCAGTAGCGTTACGTTGAGGGTGAGGCGTCATGTGTTCAAATTATATGTACTCTCATGAGTTGAATAAATGCTAATTCACATGAAATGACTCATATTTTTGGTTCAGATATATTATGTTCTGGTATGGGATGAAAACATGTATTTGAAAAATAATGAACTTCTACTAATATCACTTTATACCAAATAAATAGTAGAATTGTTATTTTCTTAGAAATACAAATGTTTGGACAAAAATGAAATTTATTCCAATCAATATTTTTTTCTCTTTACCTCTGCTTCAATGACTATTATTTTTCATTACAGAATTGATTGGGAATGAAATCCACGCCCACAAATATTATCCAAAATACTAATATAATAATATTCAAAATTGAAACTATGCAATAAATTCACCCCTCCTTTTGTCTTTGCCTCATGGTTTTTCATACAACAAATTTAGTGGAGTGTTTTTCAGCTGTTGTGTATTTTACGATCAATTTCCATGCAGAACTCGATTTCGCGATTTCTGACTATTCCATTCAATTGAAAAATAATTTATATAACTACGTTTTATTGCATTTGTGGCTATTGTGTGGATAAACAAAGACATTTATTTCGAATACCTAGAACATTGAAATAACTGCGAAATATCAAGTATTTTTCATCAGTTATAACTGAAACTATATACATTTTGGGATTTGCGTCGGTGATGTTTGATTTTTAAAATGATTAGAAAACTGTGAACTACTTATATTTAATTTAATATCGATTTGGGTAAAGAATCCTATATGCAAATATGATTCTACTTTCAAGAAGGAATCTTTCATTGAAACTTCAATAAGAAAATGAATCAATGGTTTAATATGGTTTTCTATGATATATCAGGAGGGGATACTTCCAATTGGCATACCCGGTACATTGGCTAGTTTTCTCTGAAACATTATATGAAGGAGCTATAAAGAATTTCAAAAAGCGTTGGGCACAAATCTTCCTAAAGATCTCTTTGCGTTCCTATCACATCGTAATAATCGAACAAAATAATGAATGATATTATCTACAGCAGCATTAATATTCATCATTGTGTTGTGTAAAAATAAACGTTCGAAGAATTTTTATTGTTCTTTCTTCCACTCCGGAAACAAAAGTATAATTTATCGCTTCTATTGGAACTATTTGAATTATAGTAGGAAATTCATGAATAGTGTCTTCAGACAATAATCTGCATCTCATGAAATCTCAATTGGCTAAAATCAGAAGAAGTACAGAATACTACTCTCAACAAACAACAAACTCACGGTGAATATTCCAAAGATATTCGACTTCAAACAAGTCCATCTAGGGAGAATTTTAATATATATATATATATATAAACGAAATAGATGACATAGACATTAGCTAACATACTCGTGAGTTAGTCAATGAAAGTTTTTCGAAAATAATTTTCTTGCATACATTGTAAGGAATATATTGTGCCAAAAATTCATGCGTATACAATCTAAATCTCTCTCTCTCTCTCTCTCTATATATATATATATATATATATAACAACTCGTGAGTTAGTCAATGAAAGTTTTTCGAAAATAATTTTCTTGCATACATTGTAAGGAATACATTGTGCCAAAAATTCATGCGTATACTATCTAAATCTCTCTCTCTCTCTCTCTCTCTCTCTCTCTCTATATATATATATATATATATATATATATATATTGACTAACTCACGAGTATGTTAGCTAATGTCTATGTCATCTATTTCGTTTTATGTTTTTACATTATTATTTTACAAGCTTCTATTTAGTTTCACCTGTCTCGATGTTTGTCATCAAATCTTGCAAGTTAAATTTGACCCACTTCTAGTTGTTCGATTAACGTGAAATTTGGCAGGTGTTCATAGTTCCCGTGACAATGCATTATGCATTTGTTAGAGGAAAAAAAACAAAATGGCGGCTCCAATATGGCGGACGAGATTTGTGTTATTCATTCAAAATTGGTATGTGGGGGTTTTCAGGGTCGTAGATTATGAATTTTCTACAAAATTCTAAAATCAAAATGGCGGCTCCAAGATGTCCGACGATTTCTGTGATTATGGTCCGATTCTATTCAAAATTGGTATGTGTGGGTTTTCGGGGTCGGATCATGAACTTTTTGTCAAAATTAACAAATTCAAGATGGCGGCTCCAAGATGGCGAACGAGTTTTGTAATTATGGTCCGATTCGATTCAAAATTGGTATGTGGGTGTTCGGGGTACTTACTAAAGAGCACAAAATAAAATAATTAATAAAAAAAAACTTTTTAAAAACAAGCTTTTATTCAAATACCCTAAAAAGTACAAAATAATTGCTTTGGATGTGTGACGTAGGTTAATCCGTGAGTTATAAATTCAAAAGCTTGTCGCATCTGTATTCGAAATGAACTTTGCGCGACAAGCTCTTGAATCTATAACTCACGGAATAACCTACGTCACAGATCCAAAACAATTATTTTGTACTTTTTAGGGTATTTGAATAAAAACTTGTTTTTGAAAAGGTTTTTTAATTAATTATTTTATCGTTCTTAATAACTTCACCTCAATTATCCCCGTTTTCGTAATCAATTTTGAATTAAAAAAGTAGTGTTTTTCAATAGTTTGACCAAAATATGTTTTTTAATCATTTTAGTAGAAAGAAATTAATTGAATTTTTAGTTTTTCAGAAACAGTTTTATTCTTTATTTTCAATGGGTGTTCATATTGCGTCCCTTTTTATTTCATTTCACTTTTAAAAGATTAATCAACTGCAAAAAATCTCATACATTTATAGCCTTGAAATATATTTTTCCTTATATAGAAATAAATAAAATATGCTGAATTGGAGGACTAATTCATACAGATGATCAACAATTTGTTAGGTTGGGTTGATTCAGCATGCAAATGTGGATATTCATAGAAACTGCCAACAGCAGATCATATATAGTAGATGTAAATAAAATTAAAAAACATGCTTATATAGCAAAAAGGACTAAAAAGTGCTTGATATCACCCTTTTTCTACATAAGAGGAAATTATTATTACTTGACCGGCTCCCCCAGTGGTCGAATAATGAAATCGTGCGAAAATAAATTATCGAGATATCGACGGAAATATCCGTTTTGAGGTCCCCCGAGACGAGACCATTTCCAGAGTGAAGTCTGTCTGTCTGTAATCTTCCACGAAAACTGCCAAATCATTTGACTAATCGAACTGAAATTTGGTATGAAGATACAGTTCCTGTCCCGAATACGACCATTCGTTTTTGGCAGTTAGGTATTTTTCAATCGGAAGAGTCACTATTAAGAATGACAGAAACTATAGCTCACGGAACTTGACTTGCAAAATGTCATTTGAAAGCCCTTAAAAAACTGTGTCCAGAAGAATCAAAATTATTTCTCCAACTGACATTTGTCAAAAATAAAAAAATGGCAAAATTCACAAATATGTATGAATGAATGTTTAAGTTTTCTCCTGGGCGTTACCATCCGTGACGGCCGCTCACCCGGGCTTTGACTAGGACGACCCGCGTTTGGTGCAGGCCGCCCAATTGACTGGGGTCAAATATCTCACTTGGTCAATTGACCGGTAAATTGACTGTTGAATTGGCCGATCAACTTGACTTCGTACAGCCCTGAAAATGTTTTATCAATGTTTTATTTCGAAATAACCCCATTCCACCGAGGCCAGTGCGGATCAAGTTCTGGGGTGTCCCACAGCAGTTTTTTTTTTAACTTTTTAGTCCATATTGCTACAAAAGACTAAAACAGACTATGGGAGAAAAACTCTTCGATTGATTCATCCACATGGGATGGAAGTTTTTACTAAATTTTGATGAATGTGCCGAGACCAACCAGCGCGTTGACTATATCGTTGTAATAAGGATTATTTTTTTCTGACGATATTGGTTAGAATACCAGGCCATGAAATTATTGTATTGTCATCAGTTCTTGATACGTGGGCAAAATTTCAGATGATTCGGACGTCTGAAAGGGCGTTAAATTTAATTTCAAAGAATCCGTTGTATATACACAGGTGAAGTTAATAAAGCGTGTATAAAAAATTTATTACATAGAAAAACCAGTAGTTTTTACATACATTCATTGAACATGATAAACACAATTTATACAGGGTGATTCAAAAGTACTTTGACAAACTTCAGGAGATGATTCCTCACAATATTCTAATGTGAATTGTCCAAATGAATATATGTCCGGAAACGCTTCGTTTCCAAGATACAGGGTGTTAAAATTTTATTTTTATTTTATTTTTTTTGAATAACTTTCGAAATACTGACCTTAATTAAACGAAAATTGGTATTGAGAGGTTTTTTGAATTCGAACCTGATGTTATTATTGCTCTTACTCGCAGGGGGCGGCACCTAGACGCCTTCTTCTTTTTTGAAGATTTATAACTTTTTTTAGCGTACTTCTAGCACATTTTTCTGTGAAAAAATCAATTCCTCTATCATATCTACGTAAAAAAGCTATCCCTGGTACAAGTCGCTATAAGAAACCATTTTCTAGATATTTGGACTTGAAATTTTCAAGTCGATTATTTGATAATCGATGCGTGTTGAAGTTATTACCATTATTTTGCATTTTTCACATGAATGCTTATGAAATGAATTTGACGTTTAAGTAAGTAGTTTTGGTAATTACATATTATGTGACAGTTAAACGTTTTGTTGTTTTGTTGAAGTTTCTGTGAGTTCTGAAACACTAATTTTGAAAAAATGGATTATTTAAACAATAATGCTTATTTAGCCGATATGCATTTCGTTTATGGCCTTGCGGATGGCAATGCGCGAGAAGCAAGACGTATTTACCCGGAGCGATTTCCTAATCGAGTACTGTCTTCAGCTCCAACATTTACCAGTCTCCACCGTCGTTTGGCAGAAACAGGTAGCTTTAAGAGGGCAGCTAATATTATTGGAAGACCCCGAGCAGTCCGAACCCCAGAATTGGAAGAAGCTGTTTTGAACGCTCTCGAGGAGAATTCAGAAACAAGTACAAGAATAATTGCTGAAGCACTCAATTTCACTCAGTCCACAGTTTGGAGAATTATCCACGATCAACAATTTTATCCATACCATATTCAAAGGTTTCAAGCTCTTTCGCCACAAGACTTTCCCCAACGCATTACTTTTCAGAAAATTGGCTGGAAAACATCTATTTTTAAGATATGTACTCTTCGCGGACGAGGCAAACTTCTCCCGAAATGCCATCACAAACTTTCATAACAACCATGTTTGGGCTCTGGAAAATTCGCAAGCAGTTGGTGAAAGTCATTATCAGTACCAATTTTTTGTAAATGTATGGGCGGCAATAATTGATAATTACTTGATAGATCCTTTCTTTCTTCCGTTCCGAATGAATGGCGCAACTTACAGACACTTTTTAGAAAATGAATTGCTGGGACTTCTTCAGAATGTATCATTGGAAATTCGTATCCGCATGTGGTTTATGCATGGTGGGGCTCCGGCCCATTTTAGCGTTGTAGCCAGGGAATTCCTTAACACTGTCTATCCAAATCGATGGATCGGTAGGGATGTAGAGGAATCTAACCAGGAGTGGGCACCAAGGTCCCCAGATCTAAACCCGCTAGGTTTTTATTTTTGGGGACATTTGAAGTCACTAGTTTATAAAACTCCAGTAGCGAACGAGGAAGATCTAAGAAACCGAATAGAAGATTGAATGCCTGTATCTTCGCTAGGTGGACACTTTGAACAATTTATTTGAATATAATTTAATTTCCTTTATTTTATTCTACATATTCAAAATCTCTTGAAATAAAATGTCGATATTTCTTGCAAATTTTGTTAAAACAAATACAGATTTTGCACCCTTGATCCAAAAATAACTATTTCAAACGAGTAAAAATAAATAGAATAGGTGGCGCCCCCTACAAAAAACCAAAACTACTTACTTAAACGTAAAAATTCATTTCCTAAGCATTCTTGTGAAAAATGCAAAATAATGGTAATAACATTTATCAAATAATCGACTTGAAATTTTCAAGGCCAAATATCTAGAAAACGGTTGTTTATAGCGACCTGTAACAGGGGTAGGTAGCTCTTTCACGGAGATATGATAGAGGAATTGATTTTTTACCGAAAAATGTGCTACAAGTACGCTCAAAAAAGTTATGAATCTTCAAAAAAGAAAAAGACGTGTGGGTGGCGCTCCCTACCAGTGAGAGCAATAATAATATCAGGTTCGACACCTCAAAAAACTTTTAATTAATTTTAATACAATTAAGGTCATATTTCGAAAGTTATTTAAAACATATATTCTCAAAACTTGACTTAAATAAATCAATCAAAAGTTGAATCTTCGGCAGAATCGTGCTTTCCATGAAGCGTCAGGGATGCAATGTATCTAACAAGAACAGTTCTTAAAACATCCTCTCTCTGAAGTAATCCTTCCATTCTCTATGTATCACTCTGACTGGCAGAAATGAAAAAAACCTTTCCACTTAAAAACTCCTACAAAATTTGAATAAACTTCTAAATCTGGAAAAAAAACCATGCCGAAAACCATTAGATCAAATTCTCATTAGACAAACTGTATAGAATATTCACCACACTGAACTGGGAGAGGATGAAAGGAGTCAGGAGGGATGCTGGGCATATCATCATGATCCTAAAAGTTCAAATGGGGATGGCTCATCAGGAATGGGACTGAATCCCATTCAAAAACACAGAATAGGTGACAGGTTGCTAAAGAAAAATTCAGGATGGATACTGTGAGAGTCACTTCATAAATAATATGAGTTTAAAATTATTGTGCCATCCATCACATATATATATCTATATCTCCTCATACTGCATATACATTCTCCTCCATTGTGAGTATCTAAAATATATGTTGGGCTAGTAAAATAGAGATTTGATGGTGGATGCGTACGTCATGAAGGATATGAACGGGCTTGTACGTTGAACAGGAAAAAAAAAAAAAAAAAAAAAAAAAAAAAAAAAAAAAAAAAAAAAAAAAAAAAAAAAAAAAAAAAAAAAAAAAAAAAAAAAAAAAAAAAAAAAAAAAAAAAAAAAAAAAAAAAAAAAAAAAAAAAAAAAAAAAAAGTGAGGGGCAGCGGCCGGACTTTTCATGGCTCAGCCGGGAGTTTAACAATCCGACAGCTTCGCAAAAGAATGGGCATCAAAATCACCCAGAACCGCTTTAGATAACTCAAACCTACCGGCAAGCATACCTGCAGCTAACTTGCCAGAAAGCTCGAACGCTGGCGCAGGACATGTCCGAAGGCGATTTAATAAAAATTATAGAAATGTCGAATCAGGGCGAAGGATTTAAAACCAGTTTTGCAAAATAAACAATTGGGATATGAAACCAATGTAACAAAACCAGGTTCGACTGGTGTGAATGAAAGGATTTAGGAATTGAACGGGAATTTTCATTCGAAAACACCGAAAAAAAAAAAAGAATTGATTGGTTTGCGAAGGAAGAAGCTAAGAACGAAAAATATGTTGAAAGAGTTTCGGAACAAATGGTCCCGATGAACGGAAGAACATTCCGGAACGATTCGTCAGCTTTATCGACGTGAATACCTTCCACGAACTATTTGGAAACTACTTATCGAATCCGTACGCCTGGGACGGCGCCAACCCGGCAATAGACCGTCGGACGGGTTCGCTTCCAGCACTGGACATTGAGTCCATCGTCGATTTTCAATATGGTGCTTTTAAAACAATTCAGGCGAAGTGTCGGTATCAGACGGGATGTATGATGATATTATCCAGGATAGTGGTTTCATTTCGTATATGGCGCCGAAAACATTTTCATAATACGCTTACAATACTTCCTTCATTCATTCTTCACGCGAGCGCGGATAAAATGATTTTTCGATTAGCACCTGGCTTCGAAATTATTTAATACCAAACAGTTTTAGAGGCGGGACAGAATATTTTACATGCAAATTCGTTTCGGCAAAGACTCAAAACTATGTTTTCTGTTTCGTCCATTGGAAGCCATTTGATTCATATCACGAATATTCGCTGGTCAACAACGACTTTGGAAGCTGGGCTTTCGAACTAGACCAGGCGAGCAGAACTCCTGGAGCTTTGGCAGGAGGGATCGTATATTCCTCTATAGGCGTGACTAGAACAGACAAAATATAAAAGAAAATCAAAATGATATTTCGAAAAGAGCCGGAATCATCTTCGGATTTTCAGAAGTAAATTACGCAAATACATTTTTAAAGATCGAAATAAAATTGATAATAAATCCGATGTGGAATATCGTTAGAAACACTCCGCTTTCAAATTACAAAAATTCGCGGTATTCGTAATTTATTAATCGTAAACAATAATAAATAATCAATCGGCAAAAACAAAACAAATGAAGACAAACACGTCATAAGCAATATCCTTAGGGTGGAACGCGATACGGTCTACTTAAAACCAAACCATTTTCCGGGATTTCGGGCGCCGTACCATATAGTGGATGAACTTGCAAGATTACAGGGGTCTGCAGGGTGAAGGCTCAAAAAAAAAATTAATTACCATATCAAGGAGTTGTGTTTTAAATAGAACTTTTACACTGTTCGTTACTTTCTTGAATAGGTCAAAAAAAGAATAGCGGATTTCCTTATGAGGTACTATGTACCTAACTATAATAATTCTCGAGTTATTGATTTTTTTACTTATATAAAGAAATGCTAGGTACAATTGGAAACTAAATAACATCGAAATGTACTAGGAAATCATCTCTTCAGATTCTGACTATGCAAGCATGAAGGGAGGTTTTGGGCTATTGATTTCGATAAAACCCGTTCTCAATAGTATAGAATGTTTACAAAAAATCATTGTCACATTTTATAATTTCGGATAAAGATAACTTTGTTATTTCAAAATGGAACAACCTGTATTTTTTGGTCTGAACACTACAAGAATTCAATTGTCTTTCATTTCTTAATGGGGTTCCCTATACATAAACCTGAATAATGGATTTTTCTATTGGCTTTTTCAATAATGAAAACTCTTATTTACATTGTTGGATAAACTGGCTTTTGAGCATTTGTTAATACGAATCGTTTGCTTGAAGGCGGTTTTTCTGTGTTTACCATTGAGATTGTCATTCAGGCGGATATATAACCCGGACGCTTGCGGGCGTTGTTGAGTATTTGGAGATACGCGCGCTGAAAATGGGGTAGCAGCGAAGTATACGGGCGGGACTCGTAAAACGTTCGGCAGTTGCAGCATCAGTTTCGCGAAACGCGAAGTGGAAACAGACTGAGCATATCGTTTGTATTGGAAAATGGTTTCAGCATGCCGGGACATGATGGCAAAAGAAGGCACTCGCGCAATTCAGCGTAAGGTCAGAAGGAAAAAAGATACAGGGATAACGGTGAACATTTCTAAAGGTAATAAAATACAAATTTCACCGGCCTGCGTAGTACAGGGTTATGAACTGCCGTCGGGCGGATTCGGATATGGGTTCGGACGGTTTGGTACAGGATGAACATTTTTGGATCCCGTTTTGCGCAACGGCAGAGCTTGGCGTGAACGGAACGCAACTTCCATTATTATAGTGATGTGAATCCTCATTTTTTCCACCTCTGGATCACCGGATAAGATGGTACATTGCTTAACGTGTAAAAGGTGGAATTATAAATTTACCTAGGACCATAGGACCATACTTTTATGGAAACTTAAGATGAGTCAAACATTTTACGAATTTTACGAGATGATCTGAGCTGACTTCTGGAGAATGTACCGCTAAATATCGGACAACGGATAATGCTTACAATTGGATAGACTCCGGTACATTTTAAATTCAGTGTCAGACAGTTTTGAAAATATGCTTTTGAATAAATATGAATTGAGTAGAAACAACAAAATTGGCCTGCGAGATCACCAGATTTGACTTGCCTCGAATTTTTCCCATGGGGATACTTGAAGAATGAGGTTTACGACACTCCTCCAACCACACTGGAAAATATGAAGAAGAGAATAAGGGCTGCTTTTCGAAGAGTGACGCCTCAAATGTTATTAAATGTTAAGAAGTCTTTCATAGAGAGAGTGGCTCTTTGTTTTCAACAGGATGGTCGTCATTTCGAGCACCTGCTTTGAATTAAATACATTTGTGTTTCATATTTTGTTGTTGTTTCAGTTGAATAATAAAAAAAAATTGCATAGTCTGTGTAATGAACTGTCAGAATATGAATGTAAATGATAACTTCATTTTAGTGAACAGTAAATATTTTTGATGAAGTGAAGTATAACAACTGTCAATGAGAATGCTGTGAGCAAATCAAATAAATATCGTTTCAAAGCTATCTTCATTCAAAGAATGCATTGAAATAAGAACTACTATTTGAAAAAGCCAATATCTGAAAAACTATTCAGGTTAGGTATAGGGAACCCCAATCTCAAATGAAAAATAATTGAATTTTATATTGTTCAGACCAAAAAATACAGGGTTCTATTTGAAATAACAAAGTTATCTTTGTCCGAAATTATAAAAAAGTGACAATGATTTTTGAACATTTTGTATAATATTGAGAAACAAGTTTTATCGAAATTAATAGCCCAAAACCTCTTTCATGCTTGGTCAGAATTCGAAGGGATGATTTCTATACATTTCGATGTTATTTAGTTTCCAATTGTACCTAGCATTTTCATAAAAAAATCAATAATTCGAGAACGGTACATAGTACCTTATTTGAAATCATATTATTTTTTCCTGACCTATTCAAAAATGTAACGAAATACCGGGTGTTCCATTTAAAAAAACACAACTTTGATATGTCACACTTTTTTTAGCCACCCTGTAGACTCCAAAATAATTTCCTTTTGCAGCCTTAATCAATATACATATAATGAAATGGAGAAATTCCCGAAAAAAATAATGGTTTGGTTTACAGAGACCGTGTCGTATGGGGTGCCCCACCCCATATATATATATATATATATATATATATATAGCTTCTATAAGGTTATTTCTCAGAAAAATCATGAGAGTGTAACACGTTTAGGAAAAGAGGGTACTGGAGTAGATAAACTATGTACAGGGTGTATCTGCATAAGTTAACGCGATCTATATAAAAAGTACTGAAAGTAGCATGAATGTGAAAATTCGTAGAGACGGTGAAGGAAACATTGCAAATTTTCGTTATTGTGAAACCTCCGGTATTTCCGGGAGTGACGTCATTTTTGTTATTTTCAATGGGATTATTCAAACTCGTGTATACCAAAAATGAACCATTTTTGAGTTATTCGAGTTTTTTTAGAAACATTCGCCAATTTCATATGGATTACAATTTTCAGTGATATGCAGTGACTGAATCATGAATAATGAACGTTGAACAGATCACTCACATCACATCACATTGAAAATCTAATTTTTTTTCAAATGGAATCTCTATTATTTCTTTCCATGATTCGATTATATTATGAAAATAAGCTCTACTTCTAATTCACTTTCCTATACCCAAAACCCATATGTTCGGAGATATTGCATAATAGTACTTAATTCTGCATATTAACTGCCTGGAACTTCCATTTTTCTGGGAAGCTATGCATATCTACCGACAAATAAATCAAAGTTTTCTGTCAGATTCATCATCTGATAAAAATAAGTTCAAAAACTAAAACCCGACCACTGAAAAATTACGCTCTAAAAAGTATGAAACAAGACAATATTATCATCTGAAATTGTTATGTACAAACTATTCAATATGTATCCTCTATGAAATAATCAACTTACACGTAATATATTTTAATGTATTTAATACATATTCATAGTGATGTTCAGAGGATAGCCGTGGTCATATGCCACCTACCCTAACAAAACAATACATTAAAACAGTAGTAAGCGATCATAATCTTTAAAGCAAAGTGGCATATGACCACGGCTATCCTCTGAACATTACTATGAATATGTATTAAATACATTTATTGTTATTTAATCAACTAGTGTATTAATGGTGGCGTTTAATGATCAAGATATTTTTACGCGAGAGCGAAGCGAGCTCGTTCATGTTGAAGATCAAAAAATTTCCGTCGACCCCGTTCCTGGGGTCAACGTGAAATTTTCGATATCCATTTCCTTCAACTAGGAGGAAACTTACAATATTTGGATTTTAAAATACATAAATTTGACAGCGCGAAGGTAATGTGATTTGACATTTGAATAATATTCGAATTCGTGTATGTTTAGTTGCCTATACCACAATTATACATTAATGGACCAAATCGACTATTCATACGTTTTTAATGGTCGATTTCAGTGTATGTTTAGTTGCATATATCACAATTATGTATTTGAAGGTTAATAGGGGTCAGTAACGATGGATTTCGTGTAGATTAAACAGACTCGTTAATACGAGGTCGCCGGAAAAATACATTACGTGCGAGTTGATCATTTAATAGACGATAAATATTGAATAGTTTGTACATAACAATTTCAGATGCGAATATTTTCTTGTTTCATACTTTTTAGAGCGTGATTTTTCAGTAGTCTCGTTTCAGTTTTTGAATTTATTTTTATTCTTTTAAGAGCGTGATTTTTCATTAGTCCAGTTTTAGTTTTTGAACTTATTTTTATTTGATACTTTTTAGAAAGTGATTTTCCAGTAGTCGGGTTTGAACTAACTTTTTATTTAAATTATTTTGGGATTATAATTTCGTGATAAAGTATTTGCAGTGCCGCTTTACATTTTTTTTTTTTAGGTTTTCATTGTTTTACATGTACCTAGGTAATATACCGCATGGAGGTACTGTCAGCTTATGTCATGATTATTACACACGTTTTTTTTATATAATTTTAACATGTGTACCATAATCCATAATGAAATACGTATTCTTTATATATGTATTTTGGGTAGGTTTGGAAAGAAAATATGTTTGGCTCACATCTGAGGCGTGGTTTTAGAAATTATTCCCATTTATCGGATGAATGCAAGCAAAGCCACGAGCAACAGCTTACAATATATATGTTTCTGAAATGTACTAATTAAGCCCTTTCATTTGATACCCAACATGGCATCATTAATTTTTTTTTAGTTCATAACTTTATGTCCTCTAGAGGGCGCCATATTTAATTTAATGTGACGTAAATGGCTTATCACCAGCTAATGAGCAAGACGCTTCCAACGATATCTCATTTGTCAAATTATGATACGTAGTTTAGAAGTTATGAGGAAACAGATGGATATACATACATACCCACATACATACATACGTACCGGTCAAAATCATAATCCTTCTTTTTGCTTCGCCGTAGTCGGTTAAAAAAGTGCAATATGGCTCGTGTTGAGTATGTTGAGTATAATAATCAAGATTTCATTAATTTATGAGGATTTCACAAGAACATGTGATACTTTTGCTACAAGTTATCCAGGAAAACCAAAACTATCTTCAGACATCATCAGGAGATTAATATTCAACCTTACGAACTATGGATCCGTCAAGAGCAGGATAATTAAAAGTAAAATAGTGGTGAACAACGGAGAAAATGAAATTACAGTGCTTGGGTACTTCGCAGCTTTCTCAGTAGCATCGTTGAAAGATGATTCACGAGATTAAGGACCAAAAGGCCCTCACAGACGTTACGATTTATTGGACCCGATATCGGGAGGCCGACGTCGGGCATGATTTGCTCGACTGTACACACGTTCCGATTTCAAACTTTCCAATCAAGCAGTTATCAGACTATACAAGAACATAAACAGTTGCACGAGAAACGAGAAGAAAGGAATTTAATGAAATGAAGAGGGAAAGGAAATCGTGTCCCGATAACTCCGATTATCCGATATCAGGATGCCAATTATTTAATCGGTCCCCCGATATCGAGTCCGATTAATTGGCACGTCAAGCTTACATACGTCTTGATTTCGAGTCTTGACGTCGGCCTTGCGATATCGGGTTCGATAAATTGGCACGTCTGTAGGCCCCCGTATAAATAAAATGTCCTTGCAGAGAATATTGGCAAAATACAAATCATTATTCTCATAATTTAGTTCATGGCTTGAAGCTATGTTACGACCGGCCGTATACAGGGTGTTATGAATTAACTAACCACACCTGCAACACCAATCTGTTAAGCCACTATAGAGAATAAAAATTTAACTCTATCAGAGACCATTGGTTACGATGGCTCGTTAATCGTCAACTGTACTGGGTGTCATTAATCCGAAGAAAAACAACAGAAGATATCTGCGGAGCGGATCGTAGAAATCCTCACCAATATACGAGCGTGAGAAGGTTTATCTGTGATACGCCACTGATCTTATAGAGTTTTTCAGAAATAATACCATTATGAAAATAATATATCTATATTGTATAAAAATAACAAATTATGCACATGGTATAATTCAAAACCAAAATTTATAGAATGCCAGAATGAATTTGAATATGAGATAACTTGATAGTAAAACAAATATAGTATGCCTAGTGAAATAACTGTTATTCAGTTACTTGGCTATTTCTTTCATTATTTATGTTGGTTGATCCAAAGTTTGAACCCACTATGATAATCAAATGGTTGAATGATTATTTATTATAATATAAATATCTGGCCAACTTGAAATGCATGCACTTTCTTACCTTTGACTGGAGAGAACAACACCTCGTTTTATTGTTAAATGATTTTTATTTTGGATTACCAATTTTTTCGCGTTCAATGATTCAAAATATAATTATTTAGCTTCTATTGAAGAGAGTTTCTATTTGCGGAGTTTACTGAGACACCATTGCTTTGTAGTATAAAACCTTTTCTGCAATTTATACTTTTATTAATAATTTTACGAATTCAAAACTCGTTACTTCAATTGAAGTTGATATACTTCCGAACTAAACATTTTTACTTGAGGAGTCTAGTGCCTTCCAATATTACATCCTTAACTCGTGAAAGTCTGAACACTTCTGATCTGCCTGGTTATGTGCGGCTCATATTTATATAGGAACAATAACGGGCTTCAAAAAGCACGCGTAGTAATAAAAATAATGTATGGGTCGGTCTACCGCTTTTATGTTTCCCCTCGCATTCCAGCGTGTTACAGATATCCCGCCGTATGAGGGAATCATCGTATATGAATTTATCACCCGTCGTCTTTTATGACTGTTGGTTTCAAATTTACGAACTATTAGTTGTCAGCGTACAAGAAAGGTTCATATTTATGATGCGTCTTAATGGGTGGTGCTATCATATCAAATAATTTACGAGATCTTACTTCTTTGTCGGAATCACCCCGCATTTCTTCCGTCTAATTTAATAGCGTATGCACGGAGATATGTATTTTGGACGAAGGGAAACAGTCGTTCACCTTTTTGTGTCGCGTTCCTTCAGTCAAGGGCATTACAATTTTTACATTAGAACGACCTGGATCAAGGGCGTCACAGCTATCCGACTATGAGAGGAGGGTAAACTTTGCGGAGTTCATCATTATGAAGAATCTCGAAAATGACTAATTTGTGAGTGACATTATATGGAGTGACGAAAATTTACCAATAATAGAATATTCAACATCAGCCGAAACTCTCACGACTGGAGCGATATCAATCCACATTCTGTTCGGAAACGTCAATTTCAAGACCGTTGGAATTCCAATGTTTACTGTGCTGTTAGAAACAATGCCATAGTGATGCTCCACTTTTATGATGATAATTTGAATGGTGAGTTGAAGTATTTTTTTTAGTATAGAGTATATGTATTAGTATAACGATATGAATC
This sequence comes from Gonioctena quinquepunctata, assembly GCA_018342105.1. Classification (NCBI taxonomy): domain Eukaryota; kingdom Metazoa; phylum Arthropoda; class Insecta; order Coleoptera; family Chrysomelidae; genus Gonioctena; species Gonioctena quinquepunctata. Next base: position 476,062 of record JAFIRS010000721.1, on the reverse strand, counting down.
ATATGATAGATAAATTATACTGGAAAATACCGGAGCTATTTGTATTCATAGCATGTAGCAAATAACTGGGTTGATTTATTTTCATGTGAACGATACCTAGAAATCCTGAAAAATCACGATACGGATTATTTGGAACAGCTGACGCTAGTCGACCATAGAAAAAGGTATCAACATGATGGAGCACTCCCACATAATCGGCAGATGGTAAAAACCTATTCGGATGAAACTTTTCGTGACCATCGGTTTGGAAACGACGGTCCGCAAGTATGGCCACCGCGATCGCCCGATTGAACTCCAATGTTTTTTTTTAATTTGGGGTTATATACAAAAGGGGGCTATTTTTATACGCCAACTACTAAAGAAGATTTTCAGAAGAGAGTTCGCCTATCCTTCACCTCTATTTCTCCTTCCATACGAAGATGTGAAAAATGCTTAGAAGTTGAAGTGACTTTGAACATTTGTTGCCATGGAAATGGAAATAATCATCACATGTTCTCATGAAAACTTTATTAGATTCGCCATAAATCACTAATTATTTAACGAAATCTTGATTATTCTACACAACACGAGCCATATTTCACTTTTTCATATGATGAATCTGACAGTAAACAACTTCACGTCATTTGTAGTTTGTAGTTAAAAAGACACAGCTTACTAGATAAATCACAATTTCTGGCAGTTAATATGCAGAATTAAGTAGTATTATGGAATATCTTTGAAATTATGGGTTTTGGGTATAGGGAATCAGAACTAAGGCTTATTTTCATAGTAGAATTAAATCATGAGAAGAAAAAATGAAATTTCTATTTGAAAAAAAATGCGATTATCAATGTTTCTCATTCACTTTCTGGACCCACTCTTTTGCGCACACCCTGTAAATTAGTCATTGGATGTGATCCGTTCAACCTTCAATATTCATGATTCAGTCACTGCATATCACTGAAAATTGTAATTCATATGAAAATGGCATATGTTCGATAGGCTGCATATGTCACTTTTTCTAGAAAAACTCAAAAATTTTTCATTTTTGGTATGGGTTATGATACACAAGTTTGAATAATAATCATGAGAGGAATCCAAAAATTCTAAAATAACAAAGTTGAAGTCACTCCCGGAGAAACCGAAAGGGTCACAATAACGAAAATATTTTAGTTTCCCTCACAGTCTCTACAAATTTTCATGCTACTTTCAGTTCTCTCTATATAGATCGCGTTAACTCATGACGATATACCCTGTATACTTAATGCAGATGGACCTAGCTAATATATATATTCAGAAAAATCTGTCAATGTCAAAATGTGTACCTACCTATTAAGTTATATTGAAGATAATAATGACAAATGAGCACGAAGGCTCATCGTCAAGGAGGGATTTCAAAATAGTTATTTACGTAACTAGTTATGAAAAGACTAATTTTATATGAGACGAATGTGACATTTGCCATAACGAGCTCAACTAATATAATTAGTATTTTCATGAAATTGTATCTGACCCCTCTTTAAAATAAAAAAGAATTGTGTGGTTTCAAATGTAACAATGCTTGCAGCAGTGCAAATAAATTCAACTTCATCGCTTTACTTGGCGGTTGCTATGGATACTAAATAAAGATCATCATCCAATTTTTTATTTCAAATTGAGAGTGCGCGTTTATCCACCCCCACCCCCTGTCATCCCTCTAGGCTTTATTTTTCGTATATCATATTAACCTTCTGTTATACTCCTTTACCCTTACACTGTAATTTGTCATAAAAATTCCAGCAAAATATAGATGATTCTGAAGTAGATATGTCTTCTGATATAGAAGAATCTGCTAATTTAGTTATTGCTAAATCCATTTCTCCGTTAACTAATCAGTAAAAAGATCATCTCAATTCGTTTACCATCTCTTGTCAATTATGTATAGTAATCACCTGTACTCAAACACTAAATAACGTTACTTAATGATCTTTGTTTGGTTACTATCTGAAACACAATATTTTATAACCTGTGTTTCGATACTTCAGTATTTAGAATGACATTGAGAATCTATTCTTGCTGGAGATTTCAATGTTAATTTCCGTTTAGAAGGATCCTATCCTATCCATGAATTGATTGTTTGAGAGAAAAATTGAATTCAATAATAAATAAATCTCCGCTTCAATCAACAATGAGATATTCGTTCAGTTGGTACAAAACATGAAAAATTATAAATTAATTTTACCCTCGAATAATATTTTTTTTTAATATTAACCTAAATTTCACTTTTTAACGATTTTTAGCAAGACATGAATGGCTTTATAAATTTGAGTGGCAATATGTAAAAATTATCTTTGATAAAGTGTAGTATGGGGCTTGGAACGGTACCTTCATCTGGTGAATGAACATTCTTCAAAACGGTAGGTTTCCCAATACCAGAGTTTTGGATTGCATCTAGTTATAAGTGAAACAACTCAAATGTAGAATCGATTTTTCCTTTATAATTTCTGTTCATCTGGAATCTTTGATTCTATGAGAAGTTTAATTGCTTTTTCTAATACTATAAATGAACCGAGCAGAATCATTTTGCACCGTGGATTTTGATCGTAATTTATTAGGCAAGAATAATTTTTATTTTTTTGCGGAAATTTCTCTATATCTGATCGAAAATAAGAAACCTCTTTTGGATGTGGAAATACACAAATTTATTTCAGATACAAAAGGATTTTTTGATCACAATTTGTTTTCGTTCATGTTTGTATTTTCCTCAGTTTCCTAAAAATAATATACTATGTGAAATGCAAAAATTATAGATGTGACATCTATAATTATATACTTAAATATATATACTTAAGTATCATATAGTATTTGTTTGGTCTTCAAGTCTAGAATTTTGAGAATATTGTGAGTTAGTTTGAAGTTGCAATAGACTTTCCTCGGGGTTTTTGTTAGATGCTCATTAAATATCAGGTCGTTGTCCATAGTTAATCCCAAATTTCTCACTGAATCAACGATTTCGAGGAGCCCCGAATCAATTTTGATTTTTATTTGTTATTGTAGATGATTTCGATAGTTTTCGTTACCAGAGACTAATAATTTAGATTTGGCAAGATTTATGATAAAACAATCGCTTAACGCCTTCGTTAAATTTGTAAGATATTCATTGAGCCCAGTACAAGCCTTCTGAAAATTATCGTAACTAAAAGAATAATAAATTTGCGAATCATCAATATAAAAGTGAGATTTGGAATGTTTTAGATAGGTTGGTAAATTTTTTGTTCGCACTATGAAAGGCAACGGTTCTAGAAATGAGCCTTGAGGAATACCAATAGTGAAACTGAGTGGATAGAATTTTTTACCAACTAAAAAAGCTCTGATAGTTAATTTTTCAACATAAGATGATTACTATTGATAAAGCCATTGTAGTGTGTGATACTACCCTTAAGAATTGATGAAATATGCTTTTGAGAATAAGTGGTTTCATCAATAGAGGAGAATATGAGAAGAGTGGATGTGCAGCTGTGAGAGGCCGAAATCCTGACTGATTAACAGTAAAAATCTGTGGTTTTCTAAGTATTCTCTTATTAGCGTATTCATATAATTTTTGATAGCGTAGGTGAAATGAAACATTGATAAATAAACCAAGCACATATTTTCCCTTGTCAGGGTACACAATAAGACATTTTAGAAATTCACACAGTTTTTGTGAAAACATGAACACAAAAACTGTTGTGCTCCTGGATATTCATTTCTGACTTCGTAGAAATAATGAAAGTTGATGTCCATTTCATTGAGTTTGGGAACCTTGATAACTGGAAAATACATCAGAATATATTTTTTATATAAAGGAAAAACCAAAGTCAATTCCAAATATTCCAAGAAAAAAATTTTTTTGTATAGCAAAGAATAATTAGAAAATCTACTGGTTTCTATGAAGCTTTGGCTGTTTTTTTAAGTAGGCTATGTGAATATTCACAGTTGACAGTTGTGACTAGAAAAAAGTTATATTTGTTGTAGACTTATTAAATTTTTAATAATCTAAGTGGTGCTGATATACATTAAATATTATATGGTTTCCTTAGTGAAGTGGATATTGAATTCCATTCCAGGGCAATCTATTCATCACTATTTCAACCTGGATATTATTTGTTTTTCACGCTATTTATAATGTTCAGTATAGTTTTGGACACATTTTCAATTCAACATATTTTTTGCTTCTGGTAAAGCGATTCAGTAGCGTTTCTATAGCTCTGTGTCCATGCAAATTTTCGTAATTCTTATAAGTAATATCGCCGAAGAACAAATCTGAAAGAATTATGACCTTCAAGGTATACGAAGTTAAAAGAAAATTCGTGGAATAGGTCAAAGTGATTTTTAGTAAATTCCATTAATTGGGTATAATAATTATATTAGCATTCAAATTTCTTCAAATCTATGTTATATCCACAAAAAAACTATTTTCTATAAATTATGCCTTTACTACCAAGAAGGAAATATTCACCCAAGAAATGGAGATGTCGTGTGGATTGAACGCCACGCACGCATCTACTCGAAAAGAAAATAATCGAATGCAGAAATTCAATTATTCTGCTTCTGATAAAGGTGAAAAAGTAAAAATAAAAGAGTTTGGTATTCCGTTAGAGATATTTATAGTGCGTTATACTCCTGCAATTATTGAATATTCCGCTAATTGCTTTCAGAACATTAAAACACCGAGATAATGATAATGATCAGAATTACTTACTTGTTATTATTGTATTTCAAATGATCGCGTTCTCTAATATCTCGCTCTGTATCAATTACATCAGAAAATAGTTCCGCATTTCCATAATATCGATAGAATTAGTTCCATATAAATGCTAATATAATTATTATATCTCATCTATACAGGGTGGCCCACCACATTCGCCTCGGTATTTCTACGAGAAATGAAGAGAGTTAGGGAAAAACATTTAGCACAGTCATATGTGGGTCCATGAGGAGCATATTCCAAAATTATTTTGAAATATATAGGGTGATCCCCAAAAAAATTACATACCAAAGTTATATTTTTTCTTATGGAACACCCTATATTTTTTTATATTTTTAGATACTATAGACAAAATAAAGGTGAGTAACTATTATATTTCCCATACTTAAAACTGACCGTTTCTGAGAAATTTTGAGAAATTTAAAAATTCAGACCATAATTTGAAAATTGTTTTCACCCTGTAACTTGTAACGAGCTGCTCGTGATTAAATGTACTGCTTAGCTCAAAGGTTAAAGTTAACTACTACATGAAATTTTTAATGCAATATTATACAGAGTGGCGAAAAAAGTTGCCTCAAAATTTGGACACACATTTAATTAAATAACTTCTTAAAGTTGAGTGGCGTAATTTGACGCAGAATTAGATTCCCTTCAAAACTATATTAGGGTTCCTTATACCTATCTCCTCTGCTTTTTACACAAAAGGCGTTTTTATATTTTACTTATGAGTAATTTTTTTATCTTAAAAATGAAACACACTGTATTGTAATGAAAAGTTTAAAAAGCAATTTTGAAGTAATTTTATCGACAAATTAAGAATCTTAAATAGTTTATTATTTTAATAAATGCTCAAAATGGTGTCCATTATTCTCGATGCATAGGCGAACTCTTTCTTGAAATGAGTGCTGAACTCTGGATAACATATTTTGCGGTATGGAACGAAACGCATTTCTTATTCGTACTTTCATATCCTGAGGTGTCGTTGGCGGTGTATCGTGAACAATACTTTTGATATATCCCCATAAAAAATAGTCGGGACTTGTAAGGTCCGGAGACCTGGCTGGCCAGTTCTGTGGACCTCCTCGTCCTATCCATCTATTTGGATATTGTCGATCTAACTCGTTTCTAACACGTCTATCAAAGTGTGCAGGAGCTCCATCTAGCTGCATCCACATCCGTTGACGAATATTAATAGGTATACTTTCCAACAGCACAGGCAAATTATCCCTAATAAATCCGAGAAACATGACGCCGTTTAAGTGGCCATCAAAAAAGTAAAGAACTACTACTTGCGTTCCAATTATTCCACCCCACACATTAACAGACCATCTGTGCTGGTGATCAAGGGTTCTAAAAATATTAGGGTTTTCGTCACTGTAATAGTGAAAGTTATGTCTGTTAACTAATCCGTTGTTATCAAAAGTTGACTCATCGGAAAAAAGCAAATAATCAAAAAAAATTTCTTCATCACCAAACTTTTCTAAAGCCCATAAACAAAAATTCAGTCGTCGATCATAATCTTCTTCAAAAAGCTGTTGATGTAGTTGAATGCGATACGGGTGGAATTTGTACTTTTTAATTATTCTTTGGATACTCTGTCTGCTTATTCCAGTTGTTTCACATATTTTTCGCTGACTTGTGTGAGGGTGTTCAACTAGAGATAACATCACTAAATATTCATTTTCCTCATTTCCAGTAACCGGTTTTTGCCGTTCTTGCTTATTATAAGATACACTGCCTGTTCTTCGGAAAAGCTGCAACAACTTTTCCAATGAACGCTTGTTAGGATGACTCCTGTTAGGATACCTTTGGGCATATACTCTTGACGCTAATAAACAGTTTTCTTCACACTCACCGATTATCAAAATCATATCAATTCGTTCTTCCTGGGGATAAGTTCTCATTTTACAATATTTCAAAAAGACAATAATTTTAAACTAGTTAAAACAATGATAATGGTTTGATTAACAAGTTGTGTCACTGTCAAATACTTTTTGTTTCATAATAATAATTAACGTCATCTAGGCCAGAGCCTACTATTATTAAAAAAATAGTATAATAGGTTTTATAGGAAATCGTAAATGTATGTTTTTATTGACCCATATTGTAATTTTGGTATTTATTTCAATATGAAGTCTAATTTGGTAAGAAACAAGCGAATTTAACATATTTCGCCTCAATAATTAAGACACGTGCATCTTCTTATTCTGAAGAATGCTTTAATATTTCAGAAATGGCAATAAATTTGAGTTTTTTCATTTGCCTGTATTTTACTTTAGATACACCGTATTTTAAAAAATTTGAACTTCTGCTTCAAGCGAATCTACGTATCCCTTGATAAAAAGGTTTTTAAAACTTTTTAAGCTTTTCATTACAATACAGTGTGTTTCATTTTTAAGATAAAAAAATTACTCATAAGTAAAATATAAAAACGCTTTTTGTGTAAAAAGCAGAAGAGCTAAGTATAGGGAACCCTGATATAGTTTTGAAGGGAATCTAATTCTGCGTCAAATTACGCCACTAAATACGGGGTGTTCCATTCAACTTCAAGAAGTTATTTAATTAAATGTGTGTAAAATTTTGAGGCAATTTTTTTCGCCACTCTGTTTAATATTTTAAAAATTTCATGTGTAGTTAATTTAACCTTTGAGCTAAGCAGTACATTTAATCACGACAGCTCGTTAACTTACGGGTGGAAAATTTTTCAAATTATGGTCTGTATTTTTAAATTTCTCAAAATTTCTCAAATACGGTCAGTTTTAAGTATGGGAAATATAATAGTAACTCACCTTCATTTTGTCTATAGTATCTAAAAATATAAAAAAATATAGGGTGTTCCATAAGAAAAAATATAACTTTGGTATGTAATTTTTTTGGGGATCACCCTATATATTTCAGAATAATTTTGGAATATGCTCCTCATGGACCCACATATGACTGTGCTAAATATTTTTCCCTAACTCTCTTCATTTCTCGTAGAAATACCGAGGCGAATGTGGTGGGCCACCCTGTATATAGAGTGTATTAATAACGGAATTTTCCTCCTAATTTCGAGCAACTGATCGATTTTCTGTCAGACAAATTCTGGATATACAGTGACAATTTTAAAAACATTGCGATGTTCACCTTCAGTTGACTTTCAGTTGAATTTAATATTTTCGTGAAAAATGAAAATAAAAAAACGTTTTTTTTATTAAAGTTGGTTTTGAGAAAAAATACATAATTTTTTTCACGTTGCAGTGGTGGAGTGATTTTATTCATGAATGAATAAGATGTATACTTATCAAAAATTAACAAAAATATCTGGTGCACGAATGAAAAAAAGAGACATGAAAATTTTGTCACATTATTGGAAAAAAACTATATGGTGAGGTATAAGAGACAAAATGTGATATTTCCAAATTGAATATAACCTGCGTTCATCTACATTCAATAAGCATTCCTAAAGTGAAATGTAAACCAACGACTTATTTTTTGTCACAGAACGAGAAACACTAATTAGAGAAGTGCATTCAGTTTTCTTCCTCGAATCAATTTATATTATCATAAAAAGGATGTTGATTCTGTTCTTACTGGGATTATAAGATCAAGTAATGAAAAATTCACTATTAAGAAATTCTTGCTTGAAATTTAATTTTTTGATAGCATTAATACAACGATCACAACGCATCATGGAGCGGGCCAGTCACGCACTAATCAGGTCGCAGATCAACTACCACCGTTGGGAGAAAGAGATGCTGCTACAGGATGCCACAGCCCGATTCCAAGAAATCGGAGAGTACATTTCAGAGGAGGACAATCAACCCATATTTGCCAAGATTGACAACACATACGCGAGAATCCGTCAGGTCTCCGCAAATCAACAGCGAGGTTGAGAAAATCATAATTAATATCTCAACTAAACCCCATACAGAAGTAGAGGGGTCCATTCTTGGAAAAAGATTGAACTTTGCAGTTGCACCAAAAACAATACCGATCCTGGACACTGTAAGCTCTGTAGAGTCAACCAGTAGCAGAATGAATCCTATTCAGGCTGAAGAGTTCAGATGGAAAGTGAGAGACACTCGAGAAGAAGGGAAATCCCCGGAGAAACATCTCTGCTGGGGAACAGAGGGCCCTAAAAATCATTCAAAACGATTCATCTATAAACATTATTTCTGCCGATGAAGGAAGCCCCACGGTTATCAACTATAAACCTTAAAGACGGATCCAACACCCACTATAGAAAGGAACTCTGAGGAAATGTTAAAGTTTCATTCCAAATATCGAACGATCACATCTGACGCCACATTACAGCAAACCACTGCATCTGCTTCCAAAAATCCACAAACCAGACATACCACGGAGACCGATCACCAGCTCCCGGAACTCACCAACCTACAAGTTATCGAAATACCTCCTACCGATACTACAACACTCACAAGGAAATAGCAGTTCATACGTCAAGAATTCCAAGCACTTCGTAAACACCATCAAAGATGTTGAACTTGGATCAGAAGATAATTTCATCACCTACGAACCCTATAGAGGAATCCCTTAGCATCATCAAAAGGAAACTCGAAATGGATAACCAGCTCCACGAGAAGACTGACCTCCCCATCCAAGCAATAGTGGAATTACTGCAGTGCTGCCTACACAATTCATATTTTCAAGAAAAGGACCGATTCTCCTGTCAAATCGAGGGACGCCAGATGGGATTTTTCCCTTTCTCCAATTATCGCCAACACAAACATGGAGTGGTTCGACGAATTGGCTATACGAGAGGCATAATACAAACCAAAGCTGTGGTTGAGGTACGTGGATAATACTTTCATTTTATGAAATCACGGAGATAAACATCTCCAGGATTACTTCTCAAGAACTAACAGCATCAGGTATTCGATCGAATTCACGATAGAAATGGGAACCAACAGTGCCTTACCTTTCCTCGATGTGAACGTTGAGAGAATAGGCAATGCCATCCGCTCCACTGTCTATAGAAAGAAGACACAAACGGGGCAGTATCTCAACTACAGCGCCAACCATCCGAGTTCGACAAAGAGAGGGATCCCGAGAAAGAGCGATGCACGTTTGCAACGACGAAGAGTCACTAGATGCCGAATTAAACCACATCAGAGATAATCTTCATCGGAATGGATACCCCAAGACAAAAAAAAAAAGAGATCTGCCCTCCGAGAAGATCAGAAGGATCGGAAAGAAGTTCAACATCAAGAGCTGCTTCCAATCCGGCAGTACTTCACCAAGTTTCCGTACCAAGACCAAACCTGGCAATAGAACTGAAATCAGTAAGTACATGAGCACAAGAAATGGACACAACGCGGAGAAACGTCAAAATGGGGAATTGCTGACCACGCTTGGACTGAGCACCATCGAATTCTATGGGACGACGCAAGTGTTCTACATAGAGAGGAGCATTGGTTCAAACGAAAGTTCAAAAACCATTGCACCGACAGTCATATAAATTAGTAAATAGCACCTAAGCTTGTCAGTATTCACCTGAAGGAGATTGCAGATACAAGCATTTGAAAAGTCGTGAAAACGAGAGTAATCTACCAATATATTAATACAAAAATTGAAAAAACTATCAATATTTCGGGAATGGCACCTTCAAAAATGTTATAATTTCAAATAAGGAACATACTTCCAATTAAATGTGAAACCAGAAATGATGGGGGTTCAAATACTGTGAGGAATTGATGCAGAAAATGAGAAAAAATACAAAAGAAATGTTATGTAAGCCTGTTACCCTTCTTCTCTCTTCAATCTGCTGGGATGTATTGAGTTGTTTGTGGACTATTACACTTATGGGTAACTGAGATAAATAATGATTATCTATGCCAGAATGATAAATTAAATTATATTTGATTATTTGAAATTGGTATTCCATGAATTGCAGTAGAAAAAATATCCACTTTCTACAAGAACACTTTCATGGGAACATTTTACTAAAAATTGAAGATCTACCGAGAGATCTTCCGAACAATAAAATTAAATTGGCTGTCGAAGGTAGTAATTAGGTGACGCAAGTCAAAATTGGAAATACACATGTATCTCACACATAAACACCTGTTTGGGAATCAAAGAAAGAATTTCGAGATGGAGATGGTTATCGGGCCGCGCGGGACGCTGGGATGGTATTTGCTTGGCTCAACCCACATCATGATCGTATTCTGCAGATAACATCAAATTACCGAGCAATTTAATTTTATGTGATATGTGTACTCCCGCAATCTCGTACCTTACCGCAGACGAATTAACTAGAATTGTGGGTGTACAGACACGAAATTGCATTTAATTTTTTCGAAATATTTCACGACGTGTACGTTCGTCTCATATACCTGCAACAATGTATTCATGTTATACTGATTTGGAATTGGAAAAACATTATGAGTAATGAGTCTGACAATCGATGTTGATATTGCTTAAACACTTTTTAACAAAAAATTTAACCGACGAAAAAAGAAACTGAAGAGCCAAAAATGAAATGAACCTTGTTAGTCTAAATGACTAAGCCCCTAAACTAATGTAAGTAACTAATTTTGAGTCGGCGGCAAACAAACACACAAGCAAATCTATTACGTAAAGCGTCACTTCGCCGAAAATTGCCGAGCGTTCTCGAAGTCATTATCAGCGAGACAGCTACCCGAACGGGCACACACGTGAGAGCACATGTCGTTGCGAGTGGTCGTGCGGAGAGCGCATTTTTGGAATGTTATTGTTTATCGCTGGAGATTTCATGTTGCATTTTTATGTTATTTTGTTTTGATTATTTCTTTGAAGTAATTTAATGATCAACGTTGATTGTTTGTTTGGCGCCGACCCAAAATTAGTTATCTACTTACATTAGTTTAGGAGCTCAGTTATTAAGACTTAAATGGTTTATTTTATTTTTTGCTACTGAGTTTTTTCTTTCGTCGGTTTAATTTTTTGTTAAAAAGTTTTTATTTTTTAATTTTGTGTGGCTAAAATCTACTAATTGGTACCTACTTGATTTTCATTACTTTTAAAATACTTACTTACTCACCTTACTTCAACTATTAACTGTTATATACTAGCTGGCACCGCGTTGAACTTTGTTTTTTTTGTGACGACTATTGCAAATTAACTCACCCTTTTGGGGACAGAATTTCAAAAAACAAACACGTATTTCTTTATTTGTAACAAATGCCTCAAACACCAATTTTTATGACCCTAACTTCAAAACTAACGGAACCCTTACAAACTTTCACCCTCCTAGGAGTTGTATTTATAAAAACACTGAAATATGTATTTCTTTATCCCTTACAAAGACCTCAAATATTAATTTTTATGACCCTAACTTAAAAACTAACGGAACACCGATTACAAACTTCCACCCTTATTTCACCCCTTCAGGGGTTGAATTTCTAAAAACACATATTTCTTCTATTTGTAACGAAGACTTCAAATACCATTTTTTATCACCCCCACTTGAAAACTAACGGAATTTCTATACAAACTTCCAATCCCAATTTAACCCCCATTAAAAATTTTTAAAAAAAAAATATACGCTTTCAACTCCATTTAAATTTAGGGTTAATTTTAACCCAAACATTTTTTAGGTATGAAGAGCCCAAATACTAATTTCCATGACTCTAATTTCAAAACCAACTGTACTTTTACTTTCACCCCCCTTCTCACCCACCTCTTCACTCCTTTAGGGATGGAATATCAAAAAAATATGCTGTCAAAATTTTAGCTCTTTCAGCGGTTTGGTCTGCGCGTTGATCGTATATCAGACAATCAGTGAGTCAGTTAGTCAGGACATGTAATTATATATATGTATATATTACCCCAAACACGAGGTAGCTGCTATGAACCGTTGAGGAGATCCCTCGACTGTCTTCCGTCCCCATCATCGAATCAACCACGAGCCTCCATTATGTTGTAGTGTCATCAGAACTACATATGTGTGTCAAGTTTCAACAGATTTGGTTCGCAGATGTAAAATCAATAAATCATCCCCTAGTTTTCTACCCTTGGGGGTGTAATTTTTAAATTAAAATGGGACCAACTTTGGAGCATACCCTATACAATAAAAAAAATCATCTAAATCGGATAACCCAGTACAAAGTTATGCGTGGTAGAATCGGTTAAGAAGCACAAAGTCAATGGGTAAACCAACAAGTATCCCCCATTTTCCTACCCTTAGTAGAGTGTTTTTTTGAATCGAAATGGGACCAACTTCGAAGTATACCCTAATTATCCAAATCGGAATCGGCCATACATAACGAAAATATACGTGTCCTCCCTTTTTTTTCTCGATTTATAATATAGTAGACATTTTTGAACAAATGTGTTTTTTGTTTTTTTATTAAATTTAAGTTTCGATATTTTCAATTCTTCTTTTCTATAAGAGCTCGTCAAGAACAGAATCGATAGCTGTGCATAATAGGTAGTATTTGTTCAGGTAATAACGCAGAACATACATTTCACAGTACAACAAATAAAAAAAAAGTCTTGCTATCTCTGCGGATTGTTATTATCAATAATAGACATTTTACGAAGGATGTCATGAGGGTACCAGATTGGCTGGCCGGGTGACCACGAGGTGAAGGGGTAGGTACGCCCCCCAGTTTTTCTATAGTTTTAAAAATATAGGTTTCAAAAAATTATAGAGGATATATGTTTCACAATTATTATCATATAAGATATAATTCGTTCTATTTACTACTACGTTGGTTTAATTAACATTGGGAACATCTCTGAATTTGGTAATTGTGAAAAACGAGTTTTCCAGTGGTAGTGTGGTAGACATAAGTTGAAATTTTCTGAAATATTTTTCCTGAAATAAATTCGATTTATATATGATATTTTCCGAATATGTATATCCCGAAAAGTGCATTTCCTGAACGTTTCATTTTCTCGTGATCAAACAATATACGAACAACTTTATTTTCATCTGGTATAAATATATGCTGTAATAAAGTAACGATTCTGCTTATTCATCGATTCAGTGGTGAAATTGAAATACTTTGTTAAGACAGGTGTACATTGTGAAGGTACCGGGTATCTTGTAATAAATCATAACAGGGTGTTACCAAATAAGTGCGAAAGTTTTTAGGGGGTGATCCCTTGTCAAAAATTAAAGGGGGTCTTTCATGTAAACAAAAGCTCTTAGGCTTTTCCTTAAAAAGTTACACGCTTCCAAAAATGAGAAAAAAAATAGTTTATTTTTTTTCTTGGAATTGCCGAAGGGTTGAAAAATTGCATTTTGTGGGCATATTCTACCAATAAAAAGGCTGCCTGTGAATATGTTTTTCATTTTGTTGTGATCTTTTAAAGGGGTGAAACATGCAACCCCTATTCCATTTTTACCAGAACTTTTTAACGTAACAAAATTTCTCAATTTAAAAATCACATTTCATTGCACAACTTTTTTAACTTCTGTGTTGTCTCCATAACAGCAATATTTTCCTAATAAAAAAATAAAATACATCATTGTGCATGAACGGATCTTCTGTAAATGGAATCGAAAAAATCTAGTAGGTGGCTGTCACGTTTTGTCGTAGTTCGTAGTCGTAGTTCGTAGTATTTTAAAATTATTCCTCTTGTTTTAACTTTTAATGTAGGCATGTACCAGTACCATGTTTTGTTTTAATAGAATATCAAATTAAAAATGCAAACAAAATTATGTGTATTACAACAAAGGAAAAGGCAACAAGATCAAATAAAAACTGCTCGAAATGACCACCTCCAACAATTAGACAGGAGTCTTCGTCTCATAGACTGGCGCAAACGTTGAAATATTCCTGGTGTGTTTTGGATTGTCTCGCAGGCTGCAATGATGCGATTCCTTAAATAATTCACACATTCAATGGGGGTCGTATAAACCAAGGACTTCAGGTGACCCCAGATGCAAAAGTCCAAGGGAGATCTGGGAGGCCAAGGTTGAGGTCCTGCTCTGTCTGTCCAACGATTTGCATACACGTCGTCCAAGTACTGACGAGCAGTTATGCTGGAATGGACAGGCGCACCATCGTGCATTAACCACATTCGTGGTCGAATAGCTAGTGAAACATTTTCAAGTAAAATAGAAAGCTGGTCCTGAAGAAAATTTGTAACGGTTACACCAGTCAGCCTTAACGGTAAACAATACGGTCCAATAATATTTTCGCCAATAATTCCGACCCACACGTGAAGTGAAAATTCATATTGATACCGACCTTCTTGAATTGTATGTGGGTTATCTTCGGCCCATAGATGATTGTTATGGAAATTTGTAATCCCTTGCCTTGAAAAGTCGGATTCGTCAGTGAATATTACGTTTTCTAAAAGTTGAGCATTGAATAGGGTAAGGATACAATTTTCCAGATTAGTTTATTGCTAACATTAAGTGTGTTAGCACTTTGTCTTGTACTTAATTCCTGACGATCTTCAATCATATTGAGAACCTCATCTTCCATTGCCACCGTTCTTATTACTCGTGGCCAACAATCAGTAGTTCGTTTTTGAAGAGTCCCTCTTTCACAGAGACGTTGGTGAAGATGTGCAAAAATTGTGTGATGAGGTATCAGCTGAGGATACATCTCTGCATAGAACCGTCTAGCTTCCAAAGAATTTCCATTGGCACGACCATACATAAAATGCATATCGGCCATTTCAGCGTTGGTGTAATTATTCATATTGAAGATTCAAAAAACACAATTGAACTTTCAACTACCACATAGAAATCAAAGCGACTTGACAGCCACCTACTAGATTTTTTCGATTCAATTTACAGAAGATCCGTTCATGCACAATGTTGTATTTTATTTTTTTATTAGGAAACTATTGCTTTCACGGACACAATACTGGAGTTAAAAAAGTTTTGCAATGAATCGTTCTTTTCAAAACATATTTTTTAATTGAAAAATTTTGTTTTGTCAAAAAGTTCTGGTCAAATATGGAATAGGGGTTGCATGTTCCACCCCTTTGAAAGATGGCAACAAAATGAAAAAAACATTCATAGGTATCTTTTTTATTGGTGGAATGTGCCCACAAAAAGCCATTTCTTCAACTCTTTCAAGAAAAAAAAACTATTTTTTTCTAATTTTTGGAAGCGAGTAACTTTTTAAGGAATGGCCCAAATATGGGAGGCATATGGGAAAGGATGGTAAGATCGATGAAGACAGCACTCAAGGTATCGCTCAAAGGAGGAAGTTCTGTTAACTCTTCTCTATGAGGCAGAATACATGGTGATCTCCAGACCATTGACACATATATCGGTGGAGCTTAATGAACCGGAGGCGATTACTCCCAATTATTTTCTGCTTCCTCGACCTGGAGGAGTTCAGTCTCATGGGGAAAACGACAGAAGCAGGAAACAATGGCGGTTCGTACAAGCCCTGGCTGATTTGTATTGGAAGCGTTGGATCAAAGAATATCGACCAACTCTTGTCAATCGACAAAAGTGGCACACAAAAACCGAAGTGGGTGATATCACGATAATGGTGGATGACAAGGCACCTCGAAACGAGTGGCTCATGGGATGCGTCGAAGAAATCTTCCCAGGAAAAGACGGCACTGTAAGGGTAGCAAAAATAAAGACCATAAAAGGCCCCTACAAAGACCCCTTACGAAGTTATGCGTACTTCCCACATCTACCAGTGGATAGTGAAGAATCCGGTGCAATCCGGTGCTTCACGGGGCGGAGAATGTAGAAATTATACTGTTTTTATTACTCTTTTGCCATATTTTTGTATCTTAGAAATAATTTTTTGCTGTATAAGTAATGGTTAATAACTTTGTCAGAAAAATATACGTCGTCAGTTCTAAAAAGTGAAAAAGCAATTTCCTGGAGAGTCTGAGCTGTTTCCGTTTGAAAGTTTTACAGTCGACATCGATACCACAAGTTCCCGTGTTCAGTGTGCGTAAAGCAAGGCGCAGACTAACGCGATCGCGGCCGCGGTCACGATCACACTGGCGGCCGATCGCAGCTGTGGAAAATGAATGTCATACTCATACCGACGCGATATGAATCCATAAGAAGCGCGTCCTAGCGGCGTTCTAGAAAGCGGTGGCGATCAGTTGTGACTTGTCGAGTTTGGCCGCATGATCGCGAGGAATTTATAGCGTTTTGGGTATTTGTTTTCAATTTAACTAGAGATATGGACTCTGCAACGGAACAAATAACGGAAAAGTTGATGGAAAATATCAGGAAACATAAAATTTTATATGATTTATCACATCCAGCGTACAAGAATAACTAAGATTTGGGATGAAATAGGAACTTCACTAAACATTGACGGTATGTATGTTCATATTTTTCAACAGCATATTTTAGTCATGTAATACTAATATTGGATATGTTGGGTCAAAGGGACTGTAGCCCTTTTTGATTTCACTACGAAGAAAACAATATTATTCTAACATGAGATTCATATATTGTATACAGGCTTAGATAGATAATACAAAAATTATTACATATTGGAAAAATTCACAAAATTTTCTCGTATCTGAAACGAATAGTTTGTTGCCCTTCGGCCATCAACTGAAAGAACATTTAAGGCTCCTATTACAGGCTCTGCATCCTCTAAGAGAAATGTGTATCTGTTTTTCCGTACGTAGATAGTTATGTAGAATGCATGTTGCTTTGACAACCTTCATAGACGTTTCTACCTTGAGTTCTAATGGCCTGTAAAATAACCTTCATTTCTGAGCGATAATGCCAAAGGCATTTTCCACAACTCTCCGTGCACGACATAGGTGCTTATCATAGTTTTCTAACGGGGTATCATGACATGTCATTCTGTATGAAAACGGTCTCATTAAAAAGGGTGTTGAGGCAAATGCTTCATCGCCAATAAGTACACACGGGGTTTCTTCATTCTGACCCGGCAAGGATCTATTGGAGGGAATATTCAGTGATCCTCTAGACAGCCGTTGTCCAAAAGAGGATGCCTCAAATATGCCACCATCACTGTTCTTACCATATCCACCTATATCCACACAAATAAATTTATAATCGTAGTCCACAATAGCTAATAACACAATAGAAAACTTTTTAAGGTAACAGTAATAATTCGAACCGCTCTTAGGAGGGCATTTGATGGTCACGTGCTTCCCATCTATGCTTCCAAGGCAGTTGGGAAACTGCCATGATCCCTCAAATCCGGATATCACTGTTTCTCATAATTCTGTGGAAGGTTCAGGCATATACATATGATGTAGGTGTTTCCATAATGCATCGCAAACTTCATTAATAATTTGGCTCACGGTCGTAAATTCGATAGTTGTATCCGATTGTTTTTAAAGAATATCCAGTAGCAAGGAACCTAAAAATATAAGAAAGTGGCATTAAAAAGAGCTGTCACAAGTTAAATCTTTTCAAGGTGTATTTGTGGTTATGAATTCATTATTTTTATTATAATAATTTTTTAGGTGACCAAGCAAAAAAAAAGGTAAAAGAACATTCGCGACTGCTACGCAAAACATCTTCGCTCTGAGAAATCCCATACAGGTCAGCAAGCCAAAAATATTAATCGTTATAAAAGTTGGCCTTGGGCTGCTCAAATATCTACTTTCGAACCGTTTCTTCAGTTTGCTCAAACAACAAGTAATGTGGACGCGACAATTAATGAAGACACTCGAAATAGTCAGGAGGAACATCATACAATAGACACCGAAACGTATGGAAGTAGTTCGGATGTAGCTCTGTCTAGATCATCCGCAAGTTTTGTCGAAAAATCAAACATTTCTTCCCTCTCCTTACAAACAAATACTGCACCGCAGTCATCACAATCAAACAACATTACTCCTCAACTATCGAAAAAAAGTGCACCCAAGCGAAAAATACAAGACAACAATGAGTCATCCGTTTCCCAGGTTTTATCCTATTTAAAAAATAAAGGTAACGCATCAGAGGGTATGAATCATGACCATCTTGATTTGCTATTTCTGGGTCATGCTAGAACGATTAAAAAATTATCCGCTAAACGTCAAGTGATGGCAAAATATCGAGTAGCGCAGGTAATAATGGAAGAGGAGTTACATCACATAGAAGAAACTACGGCCGCATCAACTTCTGGCACCAACAATGGAACTTCATATCAGAGAAGCTCTACATGTGAAACAAGCAATGAACTTCCAAATTCACCACTTTATTCCTATGATACCAACTCACCACCGGAATCTAATAATTCCCTAACATGTAATTCAGAAGCAACCACATGGTATGAAAGTTTTTCGCAAGCGAATTTATAAATATTGTTTTCGGCTTTATGATGTTTTTCAAGTATGTATTCATTTTACAAGATTTTTTTGTTAGTTTCCCAATAAAAATTCGTTTCTTGACATGTTTTGAAATACAAATACACGCATATATAAATGAAATGAAATGAAAATTTTCTTACCGCAAAGTAATAGCTAGACGTTTGGGGGTTGCTATAGGCTCCCTAAAATCAGTATATGCCTTACTTATATCCCCTTCAATCAGTTCTAATATATAATCAAAACTTCTTATTGGCATTTGGAAATAGATATAAAACCTTTCTTCATTTTGTCGAAGTTTAGGATATAACGTATGAAATTCCTCTTCTGTATTACGTGTTTGATTAATTTCATGCACCCAGATCTTTTTTTTCTTTCTGAAAGCATAGTTTTAATTAATATAAATTACAATTAACGAATATATACAAGTAATAATTATTAACAAAATACCTTTCTCTGTTTTCGTCCTCACATAAGGCTGCAAGTAAAAGCACTTCATCTTGATCATTCTTTCTTTTATTTTTTTAAAAATTAAGCACTGATTTAACAGCAATATGTGTTTAAACTGGTCGAAGTATGAGACTGATCGCCATAGTGTGTGTCAAAATGATCGCTTATGATATCGCGGCCGCGATCGTGATCGTGACCGCGGCCGCGATCGTGATCGTGACCGCGGCCGCGATCGCGTTAGTCTGCGCCTTGCTTAAACTTATGATACGATTAAAATGTGATACGGGCTCTTGGTCTAATATTTATTTTTTTTTTTTTGATAGGCGAATTCAAGTTTATATCCATCCATTTCTCTCTCAGGTTGAGAATTCTTTCACTGGTTGTTAATTTCTGTAGAAATGGATAATACCTGCTACTTTCCTCAATAAGTTAGGAATCGGATTTTTCCCGTGTGATTTGCGGGAACCAGGAGAAAACACTTGGTCTACCCCAAAACCAGTCGAAAAAATCGAGAAGAAAAAGTACGTGCGTGCGGGGGGCGTGTTCGACCTGAGTGTCGGTCTGACCCTCGACCTCGGTCGGTGAGAAACCTCCATTTTCACCGCCTCGTTCTGTGGCGGTCTGACTCACTGGCTGCATGGCCCGCCCGGCATTCCGATCCGACTTTCCACAACGAGCGTTAATCACATTCTATATACTTTTTTCATTGCGGTTTTTAATAAAGAGTCTAAGGGAATACTCCCACAATTTGGTTATTATCTACCTATCACTGTAACGCCAACAATGAGTAAAGTACTAGAATAATCGTTTATAACAAAATGATGTCTTTCCTTTCGAAACACAACATAATCGCAAGTTACCAGAACGTATTTCGTTCAGGTACAAAGTGCTTCCTGCGATCATTTTGAGTATGTTTATATTCATATCGAGGAGAAAAGCTTTTGACCCTTTTAGCTATTCAATGAGGAAAGAAAAATTAGATGTCCTGGGATCCAGGAATAACTTTCTACCCTGCTAATTTCATATCTTGGAAACAAACAATGTATGTAAAACTTGAAAATGAGTATTCATAATATTGATCTAGAGGTTCCCCAGGGCTCCATAATGGATCTTTTAATTTTTCTGTTATTTATTAATGTCATGTCTGCATACATAAGTAACCAGATAATAATAATAATAATAATAAGTTTATTCATCAGAATTCTAATCAAAATATACAAAAGTGATATAAGTATATCTAAGTAATCGATAAATGAATAAACATCTGTTTCGATATTAATGTATAACTATACAGGGTGTTACCAAATGAATGCGAAAGTTTTCAGGGGGTGATTCTTTGTCGAAAATTAAAGGGGGTCTTTCATGTAAATAAAAGCTCTCAGGTCTTTCCTTAAAAAGTTATTCGCTTCCAAAAATTAGAAAAAAAATATATTTTTTCCTTGAAATTGCTGAAGAGTTGAAGAAATGGCTTTTTGTGGGCTATTCCACCAATAAAAAACCTTTTTTTAATTTTGTTGCTATCTTTTAAAGGGTTGCATGTTTCACCCCAGTAATGAACTCTCCTGATTTTATACTCCAACTCATTGCAGATTGTATTTCCCAGGCGACAGCCCAATACTGCTCCCTGTCATTCCAATTTGGGTACTGTTTGTTGGTTCAATGGGGCGACTTTGAATTCTGATGTTACGAATGATATGAATATTTTCCTTTCCAACTCCACATCTCAAATAGGCTGCTGTGGCATAAGCTTTGTCACTAGTGTCACAGAATATATGGAGGTCAACTTTCTTTACACAGATAGTGCTTGGGAAATAGTGTCTCGGTTTAATGATTGGTGATACACTTTTAAGTTCCGTCAGCCATTTTTTCCAGACCAAAAATAGAGTTTCAGATATTTCAGTGTCCCAGTCAATACCGCTCCACCAAATTTCTTGCATCAAGATCCTTCCTTTTATTATAAGAGGTGCAAGGAACCCGAGAGGATCGAAAATAGACATTATCAATCGAAGAAGTTCTCTTTCAGTCGGAGTCTTCTTGCCACTGCTGATTTCGAGGAGTATTTTCTTTAGGTTCGAATAAAATATGAAGTTGTCAGTTTCTGGTATCCATTAAAGCCCAAGGACTTTTTCTATATTCTCCGAGTCGATTTTCAATCCGTCCATAGTTAGAGAGCGAAGCCTTCCAGGAATAGTTGCCTAACCTCTTTGAAATTACTGATCCATTCAGTCATTTCGAAACCTCCTTGTTCGTGAACATAAACGACATCAGCAACTCTCTTGATCGCCTCTTCTTTGGTGTCACACGAGTCCAGGTAATCATCAACGTAGGGTTGCTTCTCCATGCACCTAGAAACTGACACTCAAACTGCATAGCATTTCTATCCTTCACAAACTGAGCTTTGGAAGGGGACGAAACAACTCCAAAAATCAAAACATTCATTTGGTAAACATCAGGATCCCTACTTCGATCTCTACCACGCCACAGGAACCGCTGTGCACATCGATCCTTTTGTCTAATCAGAACCTGGTGGAACATCTCATGTATGTCCCCACTGAAGCCTATTTTCCCTGTCTGAAACATAGAACAGAGCTTTAACAGTTTCTTGAGCTTTCCCTTACAATGATTTTTCCAACCGAACAAGATTATCTTCATCTGTCAGTCCATATCGCGCCGAAGCTCGATGAAATTCACTGATGAAAATGGGCCACTCCGAGAGTTTACCAGAAAAAGTGGTAATGTCCCGCACTTTCTGACGAAGTAAAAGTTTGTTGGTATTTGCCGTATTTTTAATACACTGCCTGGCAACAGAAGAAAAGGAATCATCTCTTCCTCCACACCCAACAGAAAAGGTAGTGTTATTGCAACATTTATGTGTACAAGAACAGAGGCTTTCAACTTTTTCATATTCAGTTCTCTCATGGATTCTTTGAGAATGTGAAGATTCGGGAGTAATACACTTTTTGGAATCTTCAACCCACTTGCTCAAATAGTGTTCAGCTATATAAACTTTGCGAATAAATTGATGCGTTTTCACTTTCATTCCCAATACTGTACATGATTTTCTTCTTCAACTCCATTTCTTTGACTAAATTCAAGCGTTTTTTTTTCAAGGGCTTTCTTTCTTCCTTGTTCTTCCTCTTCGTCAATTCTGTTGTTCTTTCAACATAATCACTTCTAAATTTAACTTGGATATATTGGATCTTTTGGAAGTTACCGATCCCTTGCTCGACCTCCTTTCTCTAACTGAAGGCTTCTCAGTAACAAATACAGAATCTGCAGTTTTTTCAGTGGTAATATAATCGGGATTACCAACTGCAACCTCTTTGTCGTCTAGGTTTTGTACACACACTAGAAGAAGGCACATTTGTACACAGATCTACGGCAGCCATTTCTGATTTGGAATATCTCCTTGCGGTAATTCTTTTATTGCACCTAGTGCTTCTACGAAGTCCAATATCTGCCTTTTCTTGTACTTTTTCAGGTTCTATAGCGTGTTCAATTGAAGGCTCGTAAGGAACAATGTAAAACTTTCAAACAGAAACAGCTCAGACTCTGCAAGAAATTGCTTTTTTACTTTTTAGAACTGACAACGTATATTTTTCTGGCAACTATATTAACCATTACTTATAGAGGGAAAAATTATTTCTAAGATATGGCAAGCTGTGGAAGATTTCTAAGATATGGCAATAGAGTAATAAAAACAGAATAATTTCTAAATCGACGATGCTACAGACATACCCGCCATAAAAAATTTCTGGGGCGAAGTGATGGTAGGAGGGATGCTGAACGGTTATAAAAAAGAAGGTGAAAAATAATCAAAGTTCACGACTGAGGGAACTGAGTAACAAAAGTTTACAATAAAATAAATTGACGCTCGCAGATTGTTTTCAATCGTGTGAAACTTGGCGTCCATCTGCTGCAACGTTCAAAATATGTCAAAAAACGGGCCCGAAAAAATTTTACAGTTTACGACTGACAATTGAAGGGAGCTTACCATTTGCCTTTGAACATAATAAATTTCGTCCACCAATCATTTTCAATGGGGCGGAAGGGCGCTTAGCCAACCGATTTTGGAGAAAAAAATCGTTTTTTTATTATAAGGATCAATTATCTTATCGAAAAGTGCAATTCCCAGTCGTCCAACAGGTGGTGGGAATCTTATCAGTTGTAAAAAAAGTTCGTGGAATGAGGCTCTGTAGAGCGCGGCTACTAGTTCTGGATTTGTATCATTAAAATCAAATGTTTATGACTCTCAGAAATTTAGTTACAACGGAAGCACGTTATGGTAAAAATACATCTCAGCTGTTTATAGTATGGATAACACCCCGTGGGTAAACATGTACGCTCCAATTTCTCGATGCAGGTTTAATATGACTATTATTGAAACATCGCTCTTAATTTCTTAAATACTGTATTCTGAAGACTGGCACTTGAATATTCCCCTGAATTGGACATGCTGGATCGATGAATTCATGTGTCAGTCATAACAGTACAATTTCCGCATTTTCATGGCTTATATGAAGTGTTTGTGACTGACACTCAAAAATTTAGTTACAACGGAAGCGCACGAAGGTGAAAATCAGCTGTTTTTAGTATGGATTAAGTCCTGACTGTCGCAAAAATAGGACACATGCCATAACTTGGGTGATGTAAAATTATTATTTGATATAAGATTTTTAATGTGAGGTTTCGATAATATTGTAGATAGAACTGTTGAACCTAATTGACTAAAAAAAGGTTTAGCAATATCCAAATCATTATAAGAGTATGAGAAACTGTAATATAAATTTCTTGCTGTGTTTAGAAATATTCTTCATGATCCATATCTTACCCAGATCATTTCTTTCGACATTTCCTTCAGTAATAATGTCGTTGACGAGAGCAGGGACTTCATCATCTTGAAGCTGTATTTGCCATCTAATTCAACCCATCCGGAGCTCATAGAGGTCATTTCTGGAGGATTTTTTAAATGTGCATATCAATATATTTCTGATATACTGAGCGCGCTTGATTTGTTGGAGTATCTCAGTTTTGGACGGAGTCAAATTATATCCATCATATCTCTGAATGTCGTTTCTAAATTTTTAATGTTACTTTTTGCCTTGAACTTCTTGTAGAAAATAGTCAATCTTCCTTCCTTGACAGAATCTACAGACTACACGTGAATTCCTCCAATGCATCGCTCATGCGTTTTGATGCTTCGATATCTCATCTGCCACACTTCACATGATTATGGGTAACAACTCTTTGATTTATGTGGTACAACTAACATTGTGTGAATTTTTCAAGCATAAACTTATTATATTGAAGTATACCTGTAAATTTGTGTCCTTTTCAAGGGTACAGTACCTTTTGGCCATGTAGTACTAAACTGATGGTTATAGATTTCCGAATTGTGCATTACAGATAATTTATCCCTGAATTTTAGAATGTGAACTAATCATAAAAAAATCGCAAAATTTTCTACAAAATTGGAGGGTCCAGCGCCATTTAGCCCCATTGAAAAAGACTGGCAAACGAGATCTCTGTCGTTTGGAGGCTAATGTGAGATCCCCTCCATTGTCAGTCGTAAACTCTCAAATTTTTTTGGGCCCCTCCTACCATCACTTCGCCCCAGTAAATTTGTATGGCGGACATGTCTATAGCATTGTTGACATCGATACCACAAGTTTACGTGTTCAGTGTGCGTAAACTTATGATACGTTAAAAAAGTGATATGGGCTCTTGGTCTATAACTTATTTTGCATATTGAATTGCTCTTAGCTGTCTACATATCTGATTTTAACAATATGTGTGGTAGATTGATTTGTTGAAAATATAAACAGGATGTTCATAAAATCAGATGTGGTAGGTACTCGAGTATTTTTTTCTGTCGTGCACCAAACTGCAATCAACACGGCGATCCTAAGAAAAAAACACTAACAATAGACCCCTTTCTTCAGCACAATCAACACGCTCTATGTTTATTTTTTCAGTGAAAACTCACCGCCCACAAGATTATAACTTTAACATAAATCCCACAGAAAATTATATAGATATTCACTTTAGTAATGTTGGCACTTGAGAGTCAAACGGTGGTTGTTGTAGATATATTGTAGATTATTAAATTGTAGGGGTCTTCAGCTTCTCCGTACCTCGACCTATAAGGTTTTTTGTACATTACCCTTCATCTATTCAAGACCCGGGATTCCGAGACTTCTTGCGAAGCGTATCAGTTTCCTGGGAGCTAAGTTCCTGATGGCTGAGGGCGTTGATGAAACCCCTTCGAGGAACTTGAGCCTTTTGCAAAACAGCGCTTGCAGTCGCAAAGCAGGTGTTCTGAAGTTTCAGCGAAGTTCTCGCAGTAACGGCACAATTCACTGTCTGATCTATCCATTTTTTTGAGGTGATACCTCAGAGGACAATGTCCGGTGAGCAGTCCCGTTAACATTTTCAAGTCTTTTCAGCTTTTGGTGATAGGCTCGGAAGCCATTTCACTTGTCTTTGCCCTGGAACCTTATTCCAGTGGGTTTCAATTTGTTCAGCTTCCCAGCGCCAAAACTCTTCCTTGATGTGGGCTTTGGAAAGACCACAGAAGGGTTCTGGACCAGAAAATTTAGTGTTTGCCCTTTCCTTGGCAAAGCTGCCCACTTCCTCATTGCCTTTGATTCC
This sequence comes from Gonioctena quinquepunctata, assembly GCA_018342105.1. Lineage (NCBI taxonomy): Eukaryota > Metazoa > Arthropoda > Insecta > Coleoptera > Chrysomelidae > Gonioctena > Gonioctena quinquepunctata. The sequence continues at coordinate 450,048 of JAFIRS010000721.1, read as the reverse complement.
CTTGTAACCTGGCACCAACATAAGAATAACCTCCATTTTTGGAGCACCTGCCGACATCCCATTGAACTGAAATTTGGCAGGTGTTCATAATTCCGGTTACAATGCATTATGAAATTTTTGTTAGAGAAAAAAACAAAATGGCGACTCCAAGATGACAGACAAGTTTTGTGATTATGGTCCGATTCGATTCAAAATTTGTATGTAGGGGTTTCCGGGCTCAGAAATTATGAAATTTGCTTGAAAATTCATAAAATCAAAATGGCGGCTCCAAGATGGCCGATGATCTGTGTTTATGGTCCGATTCTATTCAAAATTAGTATGTGGGGGTTTTCGGGGTCGGAGATTATGAATTATTTATCAAAAATCACAAATTCAAGATGGCGGATGAGTTTTGTAATTATGGCCCGATTCGATTCAAAATTGATATGTCGGGGTTTTTGGGGTCGGAGATGAATTAAGTCGAAGATTATTGATTTTCAGTTAAAATTCATAAATTGAAGATAGCAACTCCAAGATGGCGGATGAGTTAATCTGTAGATGGTCTCCTCATTGAAGGACTAGATAGCTCAGAACTTACAGGAAAAAAGGCCTCATAATAACGATGCTTTAACAAAAATGCATATATTAATGAGTATTTGAGCACTAAAAAGCACAAAATAAAATATATAATAAAAAAACTTTTATTCAAATGCACTAAAATTTTAAAAAAATGATTCGGATGTGTGACGTAGGTTATTCCGTGAGTTATAGATTCAAAAGTTTGTCGCTTTTGTATTCGAACTGAAAACTTTGTGCGACAAGCTTTTGAATCTATAACTCACGGAATAACCTACGTCACACATCCAAAGTAATTATTTTTGACATTTTAGTGCATTTGAATAATTAATAAAAGATTTTTTATTAATTATTGTCATTTTTATTCACAATTTGATGAAAAAATAGTTCAATATTTCGTTGTTTTTAATTAGTTCACGTGAGTTTCCATTTCTAATCGTGATACTTTCTATGTTCTTATCAGATCTATGTTCTTATCAGTTCTATGTTCTTATCAGATATTTCATTCATCAATTTCCATTTTGTGTTTCTCTGCCTCATTCATTTTTATTTTGGTAATAGTAATTTTTAGCTGAAGCATGAAAACAAATACATTTTAATAGTTCCTATGGAAGATGAGAAAAATAAAATAAAGACAAATAATAGTAATGATGATAGTTCGTTATTTGCTGCCTTCTTCGCAAAAAAAACGTAACGGAAATTTCCAGTGAGGGCGTTACAATATTGAAACACACCCAAAAATTCAAATCAGTCTTGGTGAAGCAACAAAAACATTCCTAACGTGGTGCCATTGTTAAAAAAAGGATTGTCACTGATGCCTCTAACAAAACCGCTGGAGAAGCGCGTTTCGTATCTTGTCACCTGAAATCGATTACAACTATTTGACGGGCGGAGTCGCCGCCCAACAATAAATAAAAATCCGTGGTGCGATTGCGGTAACCTTATTTTGGAATAGTTTTCCGTTATCTCGTATCTTAATTATAAAATGAAGAAAATATGAGTATAAAATGTTCCTGTTAGTTGAAATGTGGTTCCCACCAATTACCTGTACCCCATTTTTAGTTGATTGCCGATACTAGCGAACGCCCCCCGTTTTTAAGTTTTGCCCACGAACTGGTCGGCGTGGGACCCCAAATATAGACAGAGGCGTGGATGGGGGAATTTTAAGGGGTCACGACGTGTTAGAAAAACAAGAACTATTACCTTTTAATCGAGAATACTTGCGTATCTTGAGAGTTATATGAATTTTGGAATAACAATTGAACTTTCTGTACATTTTTGAAGATTACATTCAGTTAGTAAATATAGTTAATGTATCTTCTATCTGACTATGGTATTTTCTGACAAGTAATATGTATTTGACAGTCTACTACATATATTCTTTTAAGTTGTCTGAAAACCCTGGTGAATGAACTGATTCGATATTGTTTAGATTTTCGAGGGGACACCACCTGTTACTTCAACAGAGCTTCTCTCTGTGGTAGATAGCGCCGCCAAAAATGTTTATTTATATTCTCGCTTAATGTCAGAACTTAATTTCTGACATCTGCAGCATCTTATATTACATTATTTTCAGTGTTTTGTCGGTATCCATGCGTTTTCCATCTCTTTGATTTGAAATATTGCTTAGCTTATTCCTGAGTTTGTCCTTTAAAAAATCACTCATTCATCAGTTCGTTACCCAGATAGCACAAGTGAGTCCCATGGACGTCCTTAAAACATTCGCTTCGGATATTGAAGACGTCCTAGGGACGTCTTTTTTCTGTACGGCGGACGTCCTATGGATATCCTATGCATATACGATGTTACAAAACCAGATGTCCATAGGACGTTCGATTCAAGTTCATTTTAGGTCTGAACAGGACTATTTAGGGACCTTCATCGTACGTAGGTTCAAAAGCAGATTTTTTATGCATATTTTGAGCTCCCTCATGTATTTTTTGTTAATTCGCGATAAAATTGTAGAATATAATTTTTTTGGGATTTAATTGCAGTAATCATTCGTTTCGAAAATAGTTACACAAAACAAAAATGTTTAAGCAAATATTGGTGTTATAAAAAAATAAATAAAATAAACATATCATTGGTAGATCAATAAAAACTCTGGAAAATTAGGGCGGGAGAAATAAAATGGAAATATGGATCAAAATGTTCTATATTAATCTGCATATAAATTGAAACATATTACATTCATGGCACTAATGTGTATTTCACAGCCATCGATCTCAATTTTGAGCTACAATTGAATTGAAGACTCTGTTGATTTGTAATTTGGCGACCATCCTGCACTATCCGCGGCACCTTAAACAACAGGACAGTTGGTAAATTGTATTAAGTGTTTTTAATCATTGTTCAGTAGAAGAAGAGTTCATTAAGGAAAAGTGAACAGAAGGAATTGAATATTTAACTTACCGATTATAATTTTTGACATTGCCAACAAGTTGAATGGCATTTTGCCCTTTCTTCCAATCCAACTGTATTTCGTGGCCAGAGCATTGGATATCATAAGGGTTAGAATTGTAATTGATTGTCCCTCCATATTTTGACATTTCATTGACCTGAAACCACAATTTGAAAATAAAATTTTTGCGCGCATATAATGTTTTTGGAGGTTATGTTTCTTCATGTTTGCTTCTCTGCTAGCAGGTATACGTATTATTATTTTCTACTCACCTACAAATACAAAGTGACTGCTTCACATCTACAAAAAAAAAACAATAATTATTCCTCTATTTTGCAATTGAACTTTACTCACTTGCCCACAGCCTTACAGATTCCAAGCGTTTATCTTCCTGCTAATTTGAAATCAGTGAAATCTGAACAGTCGGATGTCAGATCCACTCAGAACAGTCGGAACTCGCATAATGTACTGTGATTGGTCATTGGGCAACAGTGTTGTAATGAGCGTTTCCATTGGAGCAAAAAGGCGCCTATTTCAAATGATCTCAGCTTACAAAAACAAGTGTAGTTGCAAACTTGTTTTTTATTTTATATTTTTGTTATAATGGTTTATTATCAAAATATATTACAAATCATGTTTTATAAATTTTTTCGAAGGAAAAATATTTATTTTTGAAGATACATTATATATTTTATTTTATGTATATCATTTATTCAAACAGATCGGTAAACATCAAACTTATAAATACTCATACACAAATCTTCTCCAACTTCTGGAACAATAATGATAGTCGTACCTCTGATGGACGTACCAGAAACGTAAATTTTCGGACGTGCCGAGGAGGTCCTTTTTTGAACGTCTTAAAGATGTACTATTAATAGCTCGGGACAGTCGGACCAAAAATGGACATAAACTGGACGTCCCGAAAACGTCCTGTGCTATCTGGGTAGTGCGTGAGGAATTGTTTATTTTCAGGTAGTGTAGTGTGTAAGGATACTTTTTGTAGAATGTGCCACATTTGTATTTTGTGTGGACAGTATAAAGCAGCAGATTCGAATATTTACCTGTATTCAGTAACAAAAGCAAGTACAAATCTTGACAAATTGACTAATAATGATATTTTGATAGTTCATCATATTGTATGCATTGAATTTTATATTTTCTGCAATTTGATGACATTTTCATTTACAATTCTCCGTCTGTCAAAATGCAGTTAACCTCAAATTCAAATGGTAGAAAATACGAAAAACAACACGACAGTGTGCAATGTTCGGGGGCTTCTAATTCTAGCTTTGCTATTGGTGAAGTTTGACAGATGTCTTTTTTCAACCAATAGCGAAGAGCTAGAATAAGAACCCGCGAACAGTTCGTCTCAAAATGAGAGCTGAGGAAATAAATATACCCTGCTAGTGAATTGAAACGAAATTGGCGCCATCTGACACGATAGTAATCTCTATTATCAAGAAGGCCAAGTGTCGCCAAGTCGATCCCAAGCTTCTACAGGTATAAGTGCAAGCACCCGGGTTTTTAGACATCTTATATTTTTTCATATTTGACATTTCAATCATGTTTATGCTATCATTTTCTTCTCTACAGACTTCCCAAGTCCTGACGTCACAAGTAGGCAGAGCTCAATGAATCTTTCCAAACAAATCGATTTTACATGTTAAAACGTCATAAGCAATTATTTATGTTTATTGTATCTGCTTCTGTTGATAAATCGCGCACACATTTTTTATTAGGTGGCAGTTTTAGGTAGGTAAGGTTTTTAATGAATATTCAAGAATTGTTATGTTTGTTGAGGTTATGTCATTCTTTCAATTGAAATATAGTAACTCATCATCTATTGTTTCAGATTTCAGATATAGAATGGCTCCAAAACATGTTTCAAAGCTATCCTCGACAATGATATTAAAATCATTAAAAAGGGTGAAAATACCTGAATTGTTTGGAAAGGTTCGCTTGACGTCAGACTTAGGTAGGTAGTCCATTGGCAAATGAAAGACTACACTGTGCTGATCAAGTTGATATTAGTTTATATCAACCTTACGCAGCCCTGGTACCTGAACATTTTCAAAGAATAAATTGTCCAAAAGCATCAGATTTACTGATCTGTCAAAACAAAAAAAAATGGCTGAAATCAGGTTATTGAGGTGGCCTTCCTAGAGGGAAATCTTGTTCAATATCAACATAGATACATGAGACCATTTGTATGCAAGTTTCAGATTCCATTCTTGGAATGCTGGGGAATAAAATGAGTCACCATGGAAACGTCATTTTCCTGTAAAGGCCGCCATACACGGTGTATTTTACCATAAGGCAGGCCTTTCGATTTGCAAACTCGGAGGATAAACCTGTACTCTCGACTAAGGCATGAGTATACAATACGTTTTATTCGGAAGGGTTTTGTTCAGTTTTGTGTGGTGCGAAGTTTTTTAACCACCATATCTTTTGTAGCTGCAGTCTTCAATTTGTTCACCAACTTATTGTAGGCCTCTATTTCCAAAGGTTGATTTGAGTATTGCTTACTTTTGTACTTTATGTAACCATACCATACAAACAAGGCAGCGACCCTTATAGCTAACTATTTCCCTTATCCCTCATCCCAGGGACTCCTTTTTCCAGGACGCCCTGGGTATCCTTTTCATGGTACATTAGGGACGTCCAAGGGACATCTACTTTCCACCAAAAAGGATATCTAAGGGATGTCCTTTTGGTACGTCTCAGGGATGTACCAAGTCCAGACAATGGACATCAAAGGGACACCCTGGGATATATGGTACATCCCCTGGACGTCCTCGAATGTCCTTTTGTTTCATTAATTTAATTTGAAAAATTTCATGGAAAATAAGGAAAAAATGTAATCCAAATAAGATTCTCAACACAAAACTGGTTTAATTCAGAAATCAATTATATCATATTGTGTGGAAATATGATAAAAAAACGACCATCAATAACTCATCCTATATATAAATTCAAATGAAAAATAAACAAAAAAAGACTAGGCGAATCAGTTGAAAATTGTACACATATTAGGGTGTTGCATTTATTTCAGGCATTGCATTACCTTTTTCTCTGTGACTTCTCTCCTTGGTCCTCCTGAAAAACTTCTGCAAAGTCTCTTCAATCTGTTTTCTATTGCCAATGGTTGAGAAGATCCTGTAACAAAGAAATTATTGCAGATTGAATTGACAATGAAAAAAATTACCAATACAGATATCATGTTATAGCTCTTCTGGGATTTACAATAATAGATAAAAATACTGACCAAGTATTATTGCTGCATGTGTTATGTTGTGTTCGAAGGCCCAATCAGTTAACTTTGAATTTATGTTACCATTCGAATTTTCAACATTTTCATGGAAGTTCCCAAAATGATAATTTTGAAATGCTTCAAATGCTCACAAAAATCGTCAAAGACAATAAGGATGCCGCTAATCTTTTTACATCGTACAAAGAAAAGTTAGAAACTTGAACATTATGCAAAGTGAGGTTAACTTGTTGACAGATCACCAAATAATTCAAACAATGTTGCCAAAGCCAAACAGGACAAAACCACAAATACCGAAATGCAATTGTGTTTGGGATTTGTTATAATTTGAGAATTTAGATTAAGGGTATATTATGCTTAAATAATTTTCTGCTTAGGAAATGGTCACTTCCCAGAAATTTCTGAGATATATTTCCATTTTCTTAGTAATTATTTTCCAGGAGAAATACAAAAAATTTTAAAACAAAATATCAACTTTGAATTTTCAATGAACATTTTGATGAGTTTCGACGATTCTTATATATGATAATGGATATCAGAAATACCAGGAACATGAATGGGACAACCTATAGGATGTCCTCTGGACAACCTCTGCGGGACATCCCTGGATGTTTCAATCATGTCCTTGTGCCGCGGTACATAAAAAGGACATACCTAGGACATCCCTGTGTTGTTAGGGATTGTTTTTGAGCCAAGCCAAATGGCTGAAATTTCAAACAGAAAATCAGATAAGTTTTTAGTGATAACACGTCTTCTCGCTGTTTTTTACAGATAAAACCACCAGTAGAATCGATATTGTTTTGCGATAAAATTATATGTCACCACATTCAAATCCTTTTTAGGGAAACAGGAAATGCAAAATTCATAAATAAGGGATTCTCAGCTCACTATTACAGTGATTCGATATTTTAATTGCTAAAATTATCGGGTTTTCAAGTAGGACTATGAATAATTGAAAACCGTTATTTTCATAACATCAACAACAATATTCGTGGACTAGTGAGTAGCGCGTCAGTCTCTCACCCGGGAGGCTCGGGTTTGAATCCATATCAAGGAGTTTCTTTTTATCGGTTTCAGATACAATATTTCATTAGATAGTGAAAAAATTATATTATATATATATATAGAGTTCAAGAGCAGTGAATTATCATTGTAAATGAATAAATCTGAGACACGAAGCATTTAGAAAAGGACACAATTCCTTCAATTTCGGAACGAGAAGAATTGTTGTAATTTTCCCGTGAATATTCAAATATAATATGGTAATTTTATCCAGCTTCAAATGTGATTCGGGAAATATTCTCATCAAATATCATTCGTGCTGGAGGATTTTGTCGCCAACAGTTTTCAATTTTCCCTCAAGCATTTTGCCTCTAGGAAATTTAACTCGTGCAATTTGCGACCTTATTATCAAAGATTAAACCACTCAAGCTTCGTTTTCGTGGTTTAATCAGATAATTAGACCGCAAATAGCACTCAGTAAAATTTCCAGGCAAAATGTTTTCTCGAAAATTTCCAAAATTTTTGAGCGATATTTATGGTTATTTGTGATATTACCCTCGAATAAATTCTTCTATAAAGTCGTGAGACCACGTTCTCATATCACCCATTTTTTAGGTTACTTCATAGGACACTAAAACTGAACTGCTTTCCATCTGACAGAAACTCTCGGCCTGTACCCACGTTGTCACACATACACGTTTCGACTAGCAGGCGGAAAGCATTGTCCCAATATATCATAGAGAGGGGGTGCGGGTCGTAATCATAAACTTGGCTAAATCTATCAGCTACGCCATTGTCTGACACTTGTTTTTCCGTCGTGCAGATCTGTAAACAAGAAAAGTTCACAAAGTGTACTGTCTTGTGTACCACCTTATATGACACCTGCAGCCGCTAGGGCTTTAATAATTGGCAAGTCCGGTCCGCGGAATCGCGACTCGTAATTATCAAACCAAACGCAAAAATGAATATATCAACAATCTCCCATTTCATTTCCCAAATAGAAAATTCCCCACGCTCACGCATTTATTTCATCAGGGATTTCGACTTCCTACATATCACTAGTGCTGACTGGGGTTCGTTTGCTCCGGCCTGAGACAAGTTAAAATACCTAAGTCCCAATGAATAAATTTACCAGAGTGAAATAAAAACCCATTATCCCACCCCGGTCACTAAGCCCAGCCCTGAAAGAATTTCGGTGCTCCATCAGCTAATGAAATTATAACGAGGCCCTTAACCACCACCCCCGCCAACTACGGACGGTCCTCAGTAACATTTCGTATAAAAATTATATTAATCTAAATTTTGAAACGTTGCTGAAAAAAGTAATGGCTGAAAAATACAATTGATTTGGAAAACCCCACGAACAAATTTTTTTCGAACCGCGAGATATTTTCCCACCGTAGGACATCTGATAAGTCCTATGGAAACGAGAAAAGCTAGTTTCCAGCCGGTCCAAGGAGAGGGTGTTCTTTCTCAAAGCAATACCGTAGCCTCCGATCGGCTATTTAAAAAATATCGTACTCCATCCGCTAATGAAATTCTGACGAGGCTCTTAACCACCACCCCCGCCAACTACGGACGGTCCTCAGTAACATTTCGTATACAAATTATATTAATCTAAATTTTGAAACTTTGCTGGAAAGTAATGGCCGAAAAATTACAAGTAATTTGGAAAACCCCACGAACAAATTTTTATTGAACCGCGAGATATTTCCCCACCGGTCCTAGGAGAGAGTGTTCTTTCTCAATGCAATACCGTAGCCTCCGATCGGCTATTTAAAAAAATTCACAAGTCCAAAAATTTCCCTTCTGAAAATTTTGAAACACCTAAAATCTATGGAAATTCCCCTAGAGAAAACAACACCCCACGGTTATTTATTACCTAACTGAAATTCAAAATATTTCCCTAGCCTTTATTTTACGAGTGGGCGAAGACTCGTTTAAAACCCAAAAACGACACACTACCGAATAAATACGTTCAAAGTCACGCTCCTCGGGAATTTTTGCCAAGTGCATTACAAGTTACCTTGAGACGGATCTCCAAAGTAGAAATGATTCAATCAGAATCGAATTCAAAAACTATGACAATCGTACCAAGTCTCGATTGTCAATTTCACAATGAAAAACGAACACAACTCGCCCGTGAGTTTTACTGCGATACGTTTTTGTTTGAAAAGTGAGGTGTGACATTGAACGCAATATTTTTCGCTTTCACGAGACTTCACAGGTGCTCTGATCCGTCTATACTACTTTTGAAAAGAACAAGTCCAGGAGCGACTTGAAAGAAAAGGTTTCAAAACTAAAGTTGGATAGAGAGCGTAGAAAAACGAAGACCGACCTAACTCAGGAATTTACATTCAACTCTCTATCCGCAAAGAAAACAGGAAAAGGTAAACCTACGTGCATGAAATTTGGGAAAAGGTCAACTTGGCCCCAAGGAGCCCCCTTGCGAGGGTCGGGTCGCTCGGTTTGAACGCCCTTCACTGGAGAACTTGAGAGGAGGACTGTTTTTAAGCTCGTGGGCCAAGACACTCAATCACTGAGCTGCCACTTAAACCCTATCGCCATACCTGACCTGTTAAACTTCCAAAAAATACAAGATTAGTACCCTGAAAAAAAAGAAGGCATGATTAGACCCTGAAGAATACTTATCGCAGGCGACTCCTGAAGTAACTTCTCAAATACCATCAAGAGAAGAAAATCGCCTACAATCCATCCTACGAAATCCGAAAATCCATTACTCGAAGTACGAAGTAGAAAATGAAAACAGTCCTTCCACTCGGACCGAAGAAGTCAACTGATCTGCCTCGACTCTCTTCACCCACTGACTTGCTACCCTCATTCTCCGCAATTGTAAGTTGTTGTACTTTAATAGCTGGCGCCTCGTTTTTCGGCATCCCTTCGAAATTGTAAACTCGTAACGGTGTCGCTGCAGATACCCAAAATGCATAATCTTACTGTCGCCAGACAAGATAGTTCTGAATGTACCGGGTGTACAAATACTAATGCCGAGAGCGTAATTTCGTAAAAATGGAATTCATCGTCAGAATAGGCGATTTTCGTGACAGCATAGCCGAAAGGCAAATTTTCAAGCACTGGCAGAATATGGGAGGCCGAGAGTTCAGAACGGGCCTTCCGGCCAATATGACCACTGACGATACGGTTTGCCTTCGGGTTTGCAAATCGAGAGGCCTGCCTTCCGGTAAACTGCATCGTGAATGGCGGCCTTAAAGGCGACCCAAGAATCTATTGGAAAAGAGTTAAGCTGAAATCCTGGTCAATCTGAGTTACTTAATTTCTAAATCAATCAAAAGACTCTTTAGCAGAGCAAACTAAAGACTATTTAGCAGAGTAGTAGTAGGTTCTAGCAGAACTGTCTTGATGTCGACTGGGAAAGTATCCCCTTCCGAAAAGAACCATTTCTAACTTTCCACAAAGTATTATGCGTTGTCTACAATAGATCTTTTCCCAAGCAAAAAATAAAACAAAAATTCCTGGCTGACAAAAGGGTTAAAAATAGCGTCAAGAAACTTGCGCTCACTGCATTACATTCGGTAGTTCACAACTGAACTGCCATTTCATAATTATTTCAATCAATATCGAAGTATATATAGATCTACTATCAAGATGGCGGAAGGAAAATACTACCACATTAGACTTGGTTATGATTCTTACTGCTCTATTGCCCAAAACCTAGGTGACAAAATAACTTCCACACATGATCCTTTGAAGAACCTGGAAACAATACACAATTAGTGAAAGCCTTATATCGTATGATACCGACATTCATGAACTAATAGAAATCCTGAAAGATATCAAAAACAAGAACACTTCGGGCTGTGATGAAATCTCAATCTAAATCATACAAAACCTTCCTGTATGCGCCCTCAACGTATTGGTATCACTAATAAATATCTCCTTCCGTACTGGAGAATTTCCATCCGTCTTAAAAACATCAGTTGTAATTCCTCTGCACAAAGGTGGTGATCTGGATGATCCTTCTAATCTTCGGTCTATCTCTCTTATTCCAACCATTGCCAAAATCATCGAAAAAATATTCAAGAAGCGTCTGTTAGAATCCTCAAATTTACATAAAATTATTAGAGAAAATCAGTTTGGTTTTCAAGATAAAAAAAATACGAATGATGCAATTTTCTCATGTCTGTATGAGGTCTATTCCGAGATGAATGCTGGAGAGACAACAGCAGCAGTATTTTGTGATCTGACAAAGGCATTTGACTGTGATACTGTTAAGAAAACTTCAACTGTACGGCTGCCGAGGTGTGACTCTCACATGGTTCAATTCATATCTTTCTGGGCGTTATCATATGGTTAAAACAACGGAACTCTCGAATAAAAAGGGAAATCTCGTCAGGTGTCCCACAAGGATCAGTGCTTGGCCTCATTCTCTTCCTAGTTTATGTTAACGACCTCGCTAAAACCAAGATATCTGGTAAATCCACCCTCTTTGCAGATGATACCACTATACTGTGGAAAAGCAAGATGACCTGAAAGCTGCATGATATAATGTCTGCAGACTTGAAAGCTGTGAAAGAATGGTGCGATGCAAACAAATTATCTCTCAACACAGAAAAAACCCACCTAATATCCTTCAGATGCTCGATCGAGGAACCTTCGTTTGGCAAAATAGAAAATAAAGATTGCCTAAATTTCTGGGCGTGCTAATAGACAAAAATCTTAAATTTGATGGCCTTGTTAAACAACTTAAAAGCAAGATCTCTCCTGGATGTTATGCAGTGAGAGTAATTTCTAATGAACTAGGACCAGTCACTGCCAAAATGGCAGTGGAATACCTTTTTGGGGAATGTGTAACTCAACACTACTCAACGAATTGCTCATTCTACTGAAAAGGGCCATTAGGAACATTTATAAAATCGGACTCCGTGAGTCATATAGAGATATTTTCACAAGAAACAAAATACCTACGGTTATCGCATTATTGATTTTGGAGTCGGTCTGTCTGGCAACAATAGTCACAGACTGAAACTACCATTACCTACTAAAAATCTCACAAGAGACTCACTTTTCTATAATGGTGGCAAGATGTATAATCACTTACCAGTTGATATTAGGACGGCAAACTTGAATGAAAATCAGTTCAGAAAAGTAGTCAAAAATTTTCTTTTTGAGAGACCCTGCTATTCGTTGCAGGAATTCTTCCAATCATTATATTAACTGTACATACCATGTTTTATATTTCATGTATTATTTTATGTTAGTTATGGTCTACACCAGTCGTTTATTGTTTTTACTTACTGTTCACAAGAGGACACACGAATTATTTCATGTTTTCACTATATCTTATGTTTTGTATACACCTCAAGCTTTGTCAATAAGGTTTCCCTTCAGACAATAAAGCTTATTTATTATCAATTAACATTAAATATGGGGTACCGCAAGGCTCTGATCTAGGTCCGTTCCTATCTCTTATTTATTTTCATCAAAAGTGTAATTTTGTATTTCGTGCAAATTTATTATTTTTAATCCCTTAGCGCTTTCGGCCTAAATGGTCATCTTCAGAGCTTGCCTTCAAAGTAAGTGGATGATGTTTGAATGTTATTTTAACTGATTGTCAAAGTATCACTTACTCGTCAGGCAAGAAAAAGAGCACCCTATTTAAATACAGACATTCACAAAGTTAAATTGTTTAAAATGTATAACATGTGACAAACTGTGTAAAACATATTTTTCTTCAAATAAAACATCTTTATCAACTGCCAGCGTTTTTCAATTTGTCAAGCTAGTGCTCAGTCCGCAAGCGTGGACGTATCCCCGCGTAACTCAACACTACTCATTTCTTGTGTTCAGCCAATCTTACGAATAACGGCCTCTTTGTCCCTCCGATGTAGTTCTTGTTGATTTCGGTTCTGTTATCAGGTTTGGTCTTAGTGAGGAAACTCCGTAAAGTACTGCCGGATTAGAAGTAGCTTTTCATATTGTACTGTTCCTACTGATCTTCTCAGAGATACCTCTTATGCACTGTGCTTTGTTGTTGCTCTTCGGATGCCTTCATTCTCTCGAGTTGTTTCAATACTTCTCCCAGGAGTCCAAGATATTTGACATGGTTGACCTACTCTATAGATTTATGATCGATTCTTATGAGGGAGCTGTAATCGTATGAAATGTTTTTAGCTGGAAGAGCATGAAGACTGTTTCATTTGTAATAGTCCATTATGTTTACACCAGTTTGAGAATTCTTCTGCAGTTTTGTTTGCAGCTTCTATCGATAGTGGAAGCTTATTTTTTGCAACATTCACAGCGGGGAAAGGTAAGTTATTGTTGGTTTCCATTTTCATCGTAAATTTGATCGAATCCCTGATGCTGTTTATTCTTGAGGAGGAAAAGATCTGAAGGTGTTTATCTCCGTTATTCCATATAATGAAAGTGTCATCCACGTACCACAATAATGGCTTGTATTCTGACAATTCCTCGAACCACTCCATGTATATGTTGGCGATTATTGGGAAAAGGGAAGATTCCATCGGAAGTTCGTCGTCTTTGGAGAAAAACCGGTCCTATTCTTGGGAATATGGGTTGGGTATGCAGCACTCCAGTAATTCCAATATCGCTTCCTTTCGTGAAGCTCGTAAGCCTCTTCGAGTTTACTTTAGATGATGCTAAGTTGTCAAAAGTAAATTGTAAAGATCTGAGACTATATACATATTTTTTTAAGATAGGGTTATCTCGTCTGAATTTCATAATGCCAAATTGCCTTGTAGGTTCCGTTGGAAGTTGGAACTAATTTGAAGAGCATACCGGGTGAATATGGGACTAGGGCCTATATCTCCTTCACTTGACAATTGATTTGAATGAAATTTCGTACATAGATATGAGACACAAGTTCAAATTGACAGACAGATGGAAACAAAATGGCTTCTGGTTTTGCCAGAATAGCCACCAACTTCGATTTTTCACTGTATGTTTGATGTTTTCCGGATTCTACGGCTCAAATTACATACGACAGTGTTGGCAAATTTTTATTTTACAATAAAAAATAGTCCTAATTTTGTTTTAGCCCAGGAGGCTTTGATCAGGTTAATATCCATATTAATTTACATCATATTAATAGTCATTTCATCGATTAGATCAATAACAAATCCTACAGCAGGAATTGAAATTTTCTGAACGCATTTTTGACGAAAAAATCGTTTTTTTAAAAGGGCCATCTTGCCATTCGATAGAGAATTTAATTACCAATTCAACGATATACATTATGTACCACTTTCTTTTTGTTCATGACTAAAAACGATCAACTTTTGAATTTGTACAATATTTCATACGATGTCTACAAATTCCAATGAGTTATCTGTTTAGGTTTGATGAAATGAAACGTAGCCGTGGAATCATGGAAAACAGTAGGTGATTAATGTCATGTCAAAAGTTAAATATCAATTTTACTTGTCATCTCGTTTCGTTTGTAAAAAGTTTTTTTGAATTGGAAAATAATAATCGTTATTCTCGAAACGAACAAATCGATATGATATTCATATATGGAGAATGTCAGGAGAACGCTGTCAATGCCAGTATGCTATACTGTTCGTTATCCGTTACGACGAAGACCTATTTCAGGAAATGATGCTAAGGAAAGAACCAGGTGATCAAAACCACATCCACTTCATCATCAGTGAAGAAGCGGAAACTAATGCTTTAGCATATGTTCATTTTTCTCCATCTGCCTCAGTGCGAGAATTGGAAATTGAATGTGGGATCAGCAGAGAAAGTGCCAGAAAAGTATTGAAAAAACATAAATATCGCTCCTATAAATACAGTTTGCATCAGCATCTATATGAAAATGCCCCAGAACGGAGACTAACTTATTGTAATTGGCTTCTGCGTCATCATGATTTGAATAATGGTTTTGTCTCAAAGATACTTTTACAGATGAGTCTAGGTTTACGAATAATGGTATGTTCTATAGAAATAATACACGGTATTGGGCTCAAGAAAATCCTAGTTTGCTGAGAGAAGGTAATTTTCAAGAAAGATTTGGATTCAACGTCTGGGTAGGAATCATAGGGACAAGAATCATTGGACCAATTCTCTTCAACGGGCCTTCGACGGGCGTTTGACGGACCAAAGATATCTACAATTCTTAGAGAATGATATTCAAAATAATATCAACGATTTACCTGAGAACATCAGGGAAAATATGTTTTTTCAGCAGGATGGTGCAGGACTACATAATGCTAATATTGTTTGGCAATATCTTAGTGATACCAATGGGCAACCCATGGATTGGATCAAATCGTCCAATCAGATGTCCAGCCAGATCGCCCGATTTAACTCCAATTGATTTTTATTTATGTGGTCACATGAAATCCAAAGTATACTCGAGGAGAACAACTTTTTTGGAGGACTTGAGAGATAGAGTTGAGCGCGCATTTCAGGAAATTCCTGCTCACGAACTGATAAATGTGATGAGGTGTACAATAAATAGAACTAATCTATGTGTTAGGGAAAACGGGAAACACTTCGAACATATCATTGGTCATTAATAAATAAAATGACTTTTCGATGGTTGTGGTATTGAAAACAGGATAATGGTATTGTGAGTAATAATTTGTACGTTGAATGTTTCGTTGTTTCAGTCGTTAGATTTATTCAAACAGTTTGATTATATTAAAGTTATCTTTTCTGTAATGGGTTTATGATCATCACATATTGTCAAGTCGATTATTTTTGGTAATTTATTGTTGCCATTCTGAAGTGAAGTTTGAAAGAATGAAAGATGTCATGTTACCTACCCAATTTTTTCAGATTGATTTCATTTTGTTAGATGGCTCTCTACGTTTTGAACAAAAAGAAAGTGGTACATAATGCATATCGTTGAATTGGTAATTAAATTCTTTATCGAATGGCAAGATGGCCCTCGGTAGGTACCATTTGAAAAAAACTATTTTTCGTTAAAAATGCGTTCAGAAAATTTCAATTCTTGCTGTAGGATTTGTTAATGATCTTATCGATGAAATGACTACTACTATGAGTTACTGATGTAAATTAGTAAAGATTTTATCCTGATCAAGATCTCCTGGGCTAAAAAAAAATTGAGGTAAATATTTTTGTTTTCAATTGTAAAATAAAATTTTGGCAACACTGTCGTATGTAATTTGAGCCGTAGAATCCGAAAAACATCAAACATACAGGGTGTTCCATTTGAAAAATCGAAGTTGGTGGGTATTCTGGCGAAACCGGGAGTCGGTCATTTTGTTTTCATATGTCTGTCAATCCGAACTCGTGTCTTATATCTATGTACGAAATTTCATTCAAATCGGTTGATAAGTGAAGGAGATATAGGCATGGCCCTAGTCTCATTGTCACCCGGTATATTTAGAGCGGGGAATATACATTGAACTACTTGAGAATTGAATCACCAGAATATATTGATCAAGACTTGATGGAAGTAAATATCCACGAAGTGATCTCATTAATCTATTGCTAAATTGTGAACTGGGTATTATTCTACAATGTTACTTTTTGCAGTTCAGGCTCATAAAATTAAATGATTTTTATTCATAATAATAGAACGTACTAGAAAGGGTGACCGGGGGTGGTATAGGGTGCACAAAAGATATTCCTGCCAGTTGGAAGTGGACATGGACACCCCTTGGATGTGATGATAGGAGAGTACTAGTGGTTCCATTCGCACAATTGGCGAAAATTATCTGAACTCACCTTCGAAATGGTCTGGTTATGAAAATAGTAGCAACTTTGAAGTATTTTATAGAACCAGTAGTAGAATACTTGTCTCCAAAAAATTTGAGATTGTAATTCCATAATTTTTAATATATGTATCACCTTGCATCATTTGTTTTTATTTCTCTTCAGTTGAATGAAACTAAAAAACACAAAAAAGGAAAATAATTCAATGTAGCAAAATTGAGGGTTCAACATTCAAAGGGGTCAAATTATACAGGGTGTTTCTCAAGTACATGTAGAAAATTTAGGAGCATGTTGCTGACGTCAAAATAAGAAGAAAAGTATCTATAAGTTATTAGTTTCTGAGATGCAGGGTATCAGAGTTGAATTATTATTTTTATTTTTTGTGAATACATTTTAAAATAATTGTGATGTTCGAGTGAAGTTTGGTATCTGGGAGAATTTTCCAATGACAAAATCAAATTTGATGTTAGTTTGTCTCTTTCGTGGGGTGGCGCCACCTACATGTATTTTCAGTCATTTGAAAGGCTGTGTGTCAAGTGAAAAAAAAACGACTCCTCATAACTCATATAGATGAGTTCATAATCAAAACTGGAATAGAAATGATTGAAAAGGCAATTTTTCTTATGCAGTAGTGACCTGTTTACCGAAAAAATAACTAGGATACCTTATTTTCCCCATATATTATATAATAGTTGATATCATGCCTTGAGTATTCGTCGATTTCTCTCAAAATAATGTACCGAATTCTAAATTGAAGGGAAAAGTTATCAAAAACTCCCCTGAAAGAAAAAAGTTGTTACTCCCATGTGTATAAGTAACATCTTTCCATTTGATTCCAATGCATAAACTCTATAGATAATTTTTGTGCATGCATATAAATTTTGTTTCGGTACTTTACCGGCGGACGTCTTCTGTTTTTCCTATTCTCATGATTTGCGAGGTTCCATATTACCGTGAAAAAGTTTGTGAATTATTATGATCCGTACAATGCGAGCTGCACGCAAGGCCGTAATTGTTAAAACATATGTTTCAATTATTAGGTTATTCTTTTTTTTTCTCGAAAAGGTGGAATGCATGGGAATGGGAATATTGGTGAATTTTCAGACCCTGCAGAATAATACGAATAAACATAGGCGTGTTTATTTTAAATATGTAGAGGGGTGACCACATAAACCATATCGAAAATTTGAAAAAACTGTTCGGATAATATAGGAAAATTCCCAGTTTGGTAGAACTTATTACCACGCAATAAAACATATATGAGGGAGAAGGCTATACAAGTCGAGCAAATATAATTATATATACAATTTGCTAATTATAATGATTGTTTTGAAGATATTTATAAGATCAGATGCAGAATCATCTGCGAACAAAAGATAAACTTCACTATCTTCCATGGTTGAAGATAATCTCTTAGTAGCTATTCATGTTGAAACATAATCCAGTAAGAAGTTAAAAAAGATTATTCTGGTACTAGGAAAAATCTGCGATAGAAACTCAAGCTATTCTTTAATATATAACAAATGAAATAATTAATAAAAAACTTTTTTAAAGACAAGTTTTTATTCAAATGCACTAAAAAGTAAAAAATAATTGTTTTGGATGTGTGTTGTAGGTTATTCCGTGAGTTATAGATTCAAAAGCTTGTCACGCAAAGTTTTCAGTTCGAATACAAAAGCGAGAAGCTTTTGAATCTATAACTCACGGAATAACCTACGTCACACATCCAAAGCCATTATTTATTACTTTTTATTGCATTTGAATAAAAGCTTGTCTTTAAAATAGTTGTTTATTATACAAGTGAAAAAAGTATTCGATTTTTGCTCGAGGTTGTATTGTCATCTACAGTGTGGTCGAATTATTCAATTATTAAAACTATGTTACAATCCAATAATAATGTAGACATTTCAAAATAATTCAAACTAATTACATTTCTGAAACAACATGGGAAAGGTTACACGCCCAAGAAAGCTGCGATTTTTACGAGTACACAAATTAGTGATTTTTTAAATAATGCTCCCGATGAAGTTTATTTAATGGTCAAGGTTGTTGTTGTATTTGGGATTGCAGGAGCTTGTCGAATTTGTGAAATCAGCCAGGTAATATTAGATGATATTGAAGATTCGGGAACGTTATTAATTGTGAAACTTAAGCAAACAAAGAATGATGTAAACAGGAGATTTGTATTGAAAAGGGAAACATTCTCAATTGAATATTGATAGAAAGATTTTTCTGTGAATTGAAAAATCTTTCTATCAATATTCAATTGAGAATGTTTCCCTTTTCAACATGAATACCCCACAAGAGGTTATCTTGACGATGGAAGATGGTGACTAAAGTTTATCTTTCAGTCGCAGATGATTCCACATCTGATTTTATGAACATCCTGTTTATATTTTCAACAAATCAAGGAGATTTGTAGTTACTGAAGAATATATTAAATTTAACCGAAGAATGTACATAGCCCTTCGTCCAGCAGCAGCAAAGGATCGCCGCCTGTTTTATGCATATCGCAATGGAAAATGTTTCAATCAGGTTGTGGGTAAAAATCAGTTTTATAAGGTACCCGAAACAATAGCTAATTTTCTTCAACTCGAAAATGCTAACTCATATACAGTTTATTCATTTTGAAGAATGTCTGCTACACTTTTAGTTGAATCTGGGGGAGATTTGATGACACTAAAGAAACATGGCGGTTGGAAGTCATCAACGGTCGCTGAAGGGTATGTTGATGAAGGACAGAAATAGCTAATAAAGTGTTTAGAACGTGTGGCAGTGCTGAAATAACACCCGATTTCCGACCAGTTACATCAACGGCAGTTATGTCCATGGCAGAAAAAAATATAATTTCAACACAAGAAAATACGACTGTTGTACCTACCGAATAGTTCAAGGAACATGTCATTCATGCAATGCACATTTAATAATTGTACTTTTGAAATAAAGAAAATGTAACTTTTGTATAATCAAATATTCTGAAATTAAATATCTACCTTTACTTATGTGTATATATATCCGGGAAAAAAGTAGTCACTTTTTTCCCGGGGAAAAAAGTAATTTCATAAAAAGCGATATTTTGTAACCTGTCAACAGAGATAAAATGTTAAACTTTTTTCCCGTCACAGAAAAAAGGTTTTTTTATTAATTATTTTATTTTGTGCTTTTTAGTACTTGAGTACGCCTTAATTGGTAAAGCATCGTTATTATGAGACCTTTTTACCCTGTATATTCTGAGCTATCGAATCCTTCAATGAGGAGACCATCTAAGATTAACTCATCCGCCATCTTGGATTACCATCTTCAATTTATGAATTAATTACAAAACTCGTCTAGCATCTTGAATTCATAATCTCCTACCCCGAAAACCCCCACATACCAATTTTGAATCAAATCGGACCATAATCACAAAACTTGTCCGCCATCTTGGAGCCGCCATCTTAAATTTTTGAATTTTGACAAAAAATGCATAATCTGTGTCCCGAAAACCATCACATACCAATTTTGAGTCGAATCGTACCATAATCACAAAACTCGTCCATCCATCTTGGAGTCGCCATTTTGTTTTTTTCTCTAACAAAAATGTTATAATGCATTGTCAACGAAATTATGAACACCTGCCAAATTTCAGCTCAATGGGATGTCGGCAAGTGCTCCAAATATGGGTTACAAATTTTGAACCCGAAAGAAAGACAGAACGAATGACAGAACGAATGACATACGAACGGAGCAAGTTAAATGAAAGCTTGTAAAAATGACTGTATTCCCGGCTATATCCCCTAATATATAGTTTGTTTTTTATTTTTTGTATCCAGTCTCAAGAATTAATAGATGGATGACACAAATCAGAATGTTTTTCACCAGTAATCACGTGTGACAATGATGCAAGGAAGCCCGGAAGAATTGGGTGACTAAAAGCAATCTCACTAAGCAATTATGTTTTTTGTTGTTCAATAACTGATAATATTATTATATTATATGTTAGCCTATGGCACTGATTATTTACATTTAATCATTTCAAACCGTGTTATCATATAATTATCACCTTAAATGAATGATTATTTTTCTCACTTATCACACAACAAATCATCTCAGAAAATTTCAAGACCCTAAGATTCATAAGGACTCTCTACGCCTCTCGAAGTAATTGAAATAATAAAGGGAGTTTAAATAATAATAATAAAATTATCTAATTCCAGTAAAATCAGTTTTAGATGATATTGGAAGGGTCAGCATAAAATAGTCGACATTGCATATATGTTGGAAATATCTCACATCACAGCGACACAATATTAAAATAAATGCGACGGTGGATATTCAATGAATAGTGATTAATGAATTCATGCACCATAAAAAATCGTTCACTTTAGAACATTCGTTCTCTAGATTTTTTTCAATTTATTTTTGAATATATTGTTATTATTCTCAATTGCAATTTTCCCCGGTAACTTATTTTAAAGTTGTTTTCGAAAAAAGTTGTTCTGTAGATGATTACCATGTCTGCTGGTGTTGTGGTTATAACTGTTTGTCGAAAAATCAGGTACTTTTGTTTTTCGCTTTTATTGTCAGTAAATACAAGATTGTTTTCAATTCAGTTGTAATATTTGCAGAAGTTGTACGTTTTATTCCAAATATCAAACGGATTACCTACTCCTTTGTCATACCAGCAATCTTCGTGATGAAACTGCATTACGCCATAATATATAATGATGAGCTGATGTTTATCAAATATATTTTTCATTTAGAGAATGTCGTAGAATCCATTCCTTATTGCTAATAATGTCTATGCAATATTTGAATGATAGATTTGAGTCTAATAATGTGGTTGAGAATTTTGTTATTTCTGATTTTATACATTATTGAAGTAAACTAAAAACACTTTACTGGGATTTTCACAAAAAATGGGTTCACAACTTTTTCAAGTGGAGACAAACTAAATTACAATTACTGATGTTTGATATAAATAATAGGAACAGGTAGTCAGTTGGATATTAGGTAATTAAGTGATTATTGGACGAAAGAGTCTTCCATTTTTTTTAAAGGGGCGAATTATTCAAATTAATCTTATCATTTAATACGTATTGTGAATTCTTGCCTTCGTTAATCTCCAAGCTTTCTAGGAGATTGAGTTTTTGACCTTTCTTTTCTACATGCAAAAGTTCAGTCATTAGCAAAGCAATGCTTTTCAGTCAGGAGATGGTTAGCGAAAGTTGAATTGGATTTGTCCTCAATATAACTCTTTCTACGCTCAGATATGCGTTGCTTGAGAGTTCTACCTATTTGTCCTATGTAAAAACTTGGACAAGTACCACAAGTTAGTTTATATACCTACTCCAGATTTGTCGGACTTTTCAATTCGATCGTTGTTGTTTTTAATACATTTTCCCAATGTATTATTTGTTCTGTGAGCAATATTAATATTGTAACGTAAATAAACTTAACTTGGTTTTAATAATTTATTTCACACTTAAATCTACAACTTAATTTATATTACGCCACTGTATAGCTCGATCGTATGGGCTCGTTCAGACTGTCCGTGCCATCTTGAGGGCTACCTATTTATCTCCGTCACAGAATTCCCGATCTTTCGAATTCCGGCAGTTGGCGACCAGCATGTTCCAATCGTTTCCAATATCGACCGTTGCTCTCCGCGGCAGAGCGACTGGACTGTTCTCGAACATCTCCGGGGATGATCTCATCGCTGTCGACGGCAACGCGCGAGGCGACAGGTCCGGCCTAGGTTCGTTACATTGCCCCCTTCTTAAAGACATTTCGTCCCGAAATTTCATCCTTGGAGTGTGACGATATCTGCATGACTCCCCATATCTGCACCGTGAAGTTCGATGGAAGTAACACTCCAAGGTCTTCATGATCGGTCGTGGAAGAGGGTTACAGCAAACCAAAATCTTGACGCCGCTGGATCTGAATATCGCCTCCAGCATACTTCTTATGACTCTCCAGTCCAACCCATCAATACCACAGGACAATTTTGGAATTGCTAGATCCACCAGATTCTGGTCCACCATAGTATCTCTTAGTTTGGTGAGACTCTTCCAGACATCTTCATAGGACGGTTTATCTTGGGAATGCCTCTTGGTAACTAGGTAGTAGATGTTTCTCTGGCCTTTCTTCAACTGTAGCACCCCACCAACTTCTGGATTCTGCTCCCGCAGTGTTTGGAGTTGACCAAATTTCTTGGAGAACACTACGGCGATGCCCCTGGACATTCGAAGATCTTCTGCCACACAGTGCGCTAGTGCGTAGTCAGCAGGCACCTCGAAAAGGTCTCGTGACTCCTCTCTAGTAACCCCATGTAGAACTTTCTGCCCGTTTGAATACAAGGACATAAACTTCTCGAACGTCGTATCATCCTCCGGTGGCTTGAGGGTGCGAACTTGGTCATGGTTTCCAGCGTAAGGGGCCAACCTGTTGAAATGGACGACCCTTGGTTTCCCTCGGGGTGGCTTATGGATTCGGTACAGAAGGTCGTTTATCCTTTTCACGATTTTATACGGGCCTTCCCACGAGTTCCGCAACTTTGGTGATAGTCCACGACGACGTTTGGGGTTGTACAGCCAAACCAGGTCATCAACCTTGAACCCTCCAGCGTCGGCCTTGATGTCATAGGTCTTCTTCATTTTATCGCTGGCACTCTGGATGTTCAACCGGACTCGTTCGTGGATGTCGTCCATTCTCTGCCGAAGTTTGCTGACGTAGTCCTCTCCCGCAGTGTCTTGTCCTGGCGGTATCGGTCACAAGGCAGTCGCAGTTCTCGGCCCATTATAATACTAGCAGGAGTTTGACCGGTTGACTGGTGTACTGCGGATCGATAGGCCATCAGGAACAAATGAAGATACTGGTCCCAGTCTCTTTGATGGTCAGAGACAACCTTGGACAAGTGGCGGTTGATCGTCCTGTTCATCCGTTCCACCATTCCATCGGACTGCGGATGTAGGGCCGTGGTTCTTGTCTTGCGGATGTTCAGCAGTAGACATATTTCTTGGAAAAGGTTGGATTCGAAATTTCTGCCTTGATCCGAGTGCAGCTCCATTGGAATACCGAATCGACATATCCACTCTTTCACCAAGACGTCGGCGACGGTGATGGCTTCCTGGTTGGGCAGGGCATAGGCTTCCGCCCACTTACTGAAGTAGTCCATTGCCACAAGGATGTATTTATTCCCGTGGTCGGATACGGGAAACGGGCCGGCGATGTCAATGGCGATTCTCTCGAACGGGCTGCCTACGTTGTACTGACGCATCGGGGCCTTGGGTCGTATTCGAGGTCCATTGCTAGCAGCGCATACAGCGCACTTTCTGCACCAGTCCTGGACGTCAGCTTGACAATTGGTCCAGTAAAACCGTTGCCTCCCTTTCTGCAGGGTCTTCGTCACTCCCAGATGTCCTCCAGCGACTCCATCGTGGATTTCCCGCAGCACTTCCTCTCTTCTGTTCCTGGGAACAATTATTTGGCGTCTGTCTTCCCCACCAATATCGGCCTCCAGCACACGTTTCAGGATCCCATTGTCCAGAATAAGAGAGTTCCATTGTGCCCAATAGGACTTAACAGCCGGCGAGTAACCTGCGACTTCCTGCCATGATGGTCTCCGATTGCCCTTCTTCCAGCTGACAACTAAGCCAAGGTCGGGATCTTTCTCTTGGTCTTTCTGGATCTTGCTGTCATTCCAGTTGTCATCCATTGCCGCGGTTCTACAAAGTGTTGCTTCTTTCTCTTCTGCTCGTCGGCAATGTGAGCAATCATCTGGACATGGTCTTCGCGACAAGGCATCTGCATTCTTATGGCTAGTTCCGGCTCGATGTTCGATCTCGAAATCGAATTCTTGGAGTCTCTCGATCCAACGTGCTACTTGACCCTCAGGATTTTTGAACTGTAAGAGCCATTTGAGAGCTGCATGGTCAGTTCTCAACAGGAATCTTCTTCCATACACGTACTTGTAGAAGTGCTCCACTCCCTTTACAACAGCTAACAGCTCTCGCCTGGTGACACAGTAATTGCGCTCTGGTTTGCTAAGCGTCTTGCTGAAATAACCAATGACCTTCTCCTGTCCCTCCTGGATCTGAGATAGGACAGCTCCAAGTCCCACGTTGCTGGCGTCCGTATCCAAAATGAATTTCCCTTTGGGTAGGGGATAGCTCAGTACAGGTGCGTTGATCAAAGCTCCTTTCAGCTTCCTAAATGAGTCTTGACATTCTTCGGACCACTGGAACTTTGTTTGGCCCTCCGTGAGCCTGGTCAGTGGTTTAGCGATGTTGGCGAATCCCAGCACATATCGGCGATAGTATGTGCATAAACCAAGGAAACTTCGAAGTTGGTGAATGTCTTTGGGATGGGCCAATCCTGAACAGCTTTGATCTTCTGGTCATCCACTGCTACTCCTTCCCCAGAGACAACGTGGCCGAGGTATCGTACTTCGTTTTGGAACAGATGGCATTTCTTAGGGCTCAGCTTCAATCCGGAATTCCTCAGTCGCAGGAATACTTCCTCCAAGTTTTTCACGTGGTCCTCGAACGATCTGCCGACCACAATTATGTCGTCGAGATACACTAGACACGTGTTCCATGAGAGTCCCTTCAGCACTGTCTCCATCAATCTTTCGAATGTGGCGGGAGCATTACAGAGCCCGAATGGCATAACGGTGAACTGCCACAATCCTGAGCCGATGGTAAAGCAGTCTTTTCTCGATCTTCCTGAGCCAGTTCTACTTGCCAATATCCACTCTTCAGATCAAGAGTCGAGAAAATCGTGGAACCAGCCAACGTGTCTGGGGTGTCATCTATTCTTGGGAGAGGGTAACTGTCCTTCTTCGTGACATTATTAAGTTGGCGATAGTCTACACAAAAGCGTGTCGATCCATCCTTTTTCTTCACCAGTACGACTGGAGAGGACCAGGGACTGTCAGATGGTTCGATAACTCCTTCTTTTCCCATATCGCTGACTATTTTGTCAGCCTCTTCCTTCTTGGCAAGAGGAAGTCTTCTTGCTGATTGCCGGATCGGTCGGGCACCCCCAGTATCAATCTTGTGCTGGACCACATTAGTTCGACCTCCTTTTCCTTGTCCGGTATCGAAGATGTCTTGGTACTTTTGACTAAATCTCTTTGTGCTGGACCACATTAGTTCGACCTCCTTTTTTTTCTAGTTCTGTGGGCAAGTTGTTGGGTTGGCTAATCGTACCTCGTACGCCCCGGATCACAGATGAAACTGACGAGCAGTGCCCTAAAATTGTTCCTTTCTTTAAGGTCACTGGAAAGTAATTGACATTCATGACCCTTACCGGTACAAATTTTTCAGCACGTAACAGGGTTTTCCCTAGGGCAATCCCTCGTCCAATTTTCTCATCATGAAGTTTGGGCTCGAACATCACCACGTCTCCACTGCTCGCACTCCCGTCCAGGCGAGCCTCCAGGATGGTTTCAGCCCTCTCAGGTACGCTTACATCCTCAGCCAACAGCACACGGATCAACTCTTCACTTCTCCCATGAAGTACCAGCTCTTCTCCGTTGACACGTAGGACGCCGTCTTTGAAATCCAATTCAAACCCTCTGGAATTCATGATGTCCATTCCGATGATTGCATCGTCTTCGATGTCCGCTACAAGTGCCTGATGTTTCACTTTAGTGCTGCCCAAAATTATTTCAATCGGTAGCTCGCCATATACAGTAGCTGGCTCCCCTGTTGCTGTGCGTAGCTTCCAAGTTGTCAGTTCAATTCGTTCCGGTGTTCTGGCAAAGGAAGGCCCGAGAGTTGTCCTAGTCGCACCTGTATCTAGCAGCATGGTGCAAGGCTCGTTATTGATGAGACCGTCTACGAAAACACCTCTGTTCTGTCGTTGCAGGATAGCGACATATGCGTTGTTAACCGGGGCTTGCTGGACACAGGCCGACGATTGCCCCTTCTCGTCGACCTTCTTTAGTTTTCCTGCATCGGAGTCGTGTTTCGAATGTTGGACATTTGCTACGCACATGTCCAATTTTGCCACAATTCCAGCATCTTATCTGTCTTTTCTCAGGCAAAACTTCCTTCATCACTTTTCTTATGGCAGCTTCCAAGTCAGCATGCTCCTGTGAGTCTTCTTCAATACTTCGAACTTTACTTTGGTTTTTGCAGGATTGTTTTGCTGCCTCAAATTCCAAAGCGCGTGCCAGTGCGTCTACGAGATGTGTTGGACGAGCTAGTGTCAACGCTTGTCTGGTTTCTTGGTCACGGAGTCCATCCAAGAATGCCTGAACCGCTAATCGCTCCATTACATTTTCCGGTGTGGCTGGATATGCTAGACGAATCAAGCGTGCAATGTCAGCTTCGAATTCTTGTAAGGATTCGCCCGATTTCTGGCAGCGATTTTCAGTTGGGAGTGGTATACGTGTTCCAAATGCGCCTGCCCATATCGTAATTCTAGATGTTTAATCAGCTGATCATAGTCCTCCTGTTCTTGGGCGGTAAGAGTTTGTAGAATATTCGTCGCTTCTCCACGTAATGCAAGTGTTAGTGCTACAGCTCTTTCCCCTGCATTCCATCCATTTGCTTTGGCCGCTGCTTCAAACTGTCGGCGGTAATTTTCCCATGGAGTTTTTCCGTCGAATTGAGGCGGCTTCATGGAAAGCTTCCCTATTTCAGAAATGACCTTGACATCTTGTATACCCTCTTGAACTTTATCCAAGTTCAAACTCAAGTCCAGCATTGCATTTTTGTTAACCATCTCTGTGGAGGGCGCACTATCAATTCGTTTTTCCAGCTTACTGATCGTTTCCTTTATTTTGTCCATTTCTGCCTCGATTCCGTCTTTGATTTTATCGCTGATTATTTCCTTCATCTTGCCTTCCTTCATCTGCCTCGACGGTTCCTATTCTTTTTTCTAGACGATTCGCCACACCACAGAGTTCTTTTTTTAGGCCTTCTGTGTTTTCAAGGAGCTTATCTTCCAGGCTTTCTAGAAGCTTCTCTTCCAGATTTCTAGAATTTTCTTGAAGCTTCTCTTCCAGATTTCTAGAATTTTCTTGAAGCTTCTCTTCCAGATTTCTAGAATTTTCTTGAAGCTTCTCTTCCAGATTTCTAGAATTTTCTTGAAGCTTCTCTTCCAGATTTCTAGCATTTTCTTCCAAAGTCCTCGAATTTTGTTGCAGTTCTTCTTTCACGGATTTAGTAGTTTCTTCGAGTTTATTCATTACCAAACTCAAATCACCTCCGGGAACTTCGAATAAAAATGTTTCGGGGTCCTCACCTTCTTGTATAAGTCCTTCTGCAAGTCTTTCCTGGAGTACTTGCTTTCTACCCGTTGTTTCCAGTTCCCTTTCCTCCAATTCCTGTTTCAATTCCGCTACCTTCAAGTCCGCAAGGCGCACTTTTCTTGAACACATTTTGTCTTTGACGAGGTATCAGTCTGTTTCACACGAAAAGTTTATCAGTTTGTTAAAAATTCACTTCGCGAATTCTTTTCCACGGGCCACCAGTCTATTGTCTGTTTCACGCGAAGAGTGTATCAGTTTATATTCCCACGCACAATTGTCCACTTCGCGAAAACCGGGCCACTGTCTATTTTCTGTTTCACGCGAACAGTGTATCAGTTTATATTCCCACGCACAATTGTCCACTTCGCGAAAACCGGGCCACTGTCTATTTTGGGCGTACAAAAGGTCTATCAATTTATTTTTCTGACTATCCACTCCACGATCACTTGTTTATTTTCAAAATCTCACTTCCGACACCAATTGTAACGTAAATAAACTTAACTTGGTTTTAATAATTTATTTCACACTTAAATCTACAACTTAATTTATATTACGCCACTGTATTACTCGATCGTATGGGCTCGTTCAGACTGTCCGTGCCATCTTGAGGGCTACCTATTTATCTCCGTCACAGAATTCCCGATCTTTCGAATTCCGGCAGTTGGCGACCAGCATGTTCCAATCGTTTCCAATATCGACCGTTGCTCTCCGCGGCAGAGCGACTGGACTGTTCTCGAACATCTCCGGGGATGACCTCATCGCTGTCGACGGCAACGCGCGAGGCGACAGGTCCGGCCTAGGTTCGTTACAATATCTTTATGTCTTAAATAATTTGAAAATTTCTCTGAATGTTTGCCGAAATAAGTAATAACCCTGAAATTTGACTTTGTATTTAAATCGGTTGGATAAACTTCCTGAATTGCCTTTTTATAGAGTTTTTTTGATAGAATGCTTTCAACTAAACTTGAGTTAAGTATATCGTTATTGGCTGCAATTTGTTCAATTATATTCAATTCTTCATTGAAATTCTCATCTGACAGAGGAACATTCACTAGTCTGTGGATCCTACTATTATATGCGGTTACTTTGTGGTAGGGATGAGTGGTAGTGCTGTATTGTAATATCTGTATACGAAGATTTGTGGAAAATTGAAAAATCGAGTTTATTGTTTATTTTCGTTATGGTCAAATCTATGAAGTTTATCGAATCATTCATTTCAATTTCTTTCGTAAATTTGATTGAGCGATGAATGCCATTAATGAACTCAAAAAATGTATTTAATTGTTTATCACTTCTTACAAAAACATAAGATGTCGTCTACATATCTATACCAGTATAAGAAGTTTAATAAATGAATAGAGTTTCGGAATTCGTGAAGAAAAACTTCATAAAGAAAATTACCCTATCCGGCCAGTAGTATCTTTCACTACAGCAACATCAGTGAAAATCTCTGAAAAATTAATAGATCTCATCAAAACTAATTGTAAATTTGTTCCTAAATTTAGCTTGAACAATTCCTATGAATTAATTGATAAAATTAAGGACGTGCATCTTCCTAAAAATTCCAAACTCATTTCTTTCGATGTTCAAAATCTTTTTCCGAGAATACCACCAGATGAAACAATCATACTAGTAGGTAACCTACTGGATAGAAGCCATGTTAATCCGATCATCAAAGATGAGATATTGGATTTACTTACAGTTTGTTTAAAACAAAATTATTTCCAATTTAATAATAATTTTTATTCTTCTAGTAAAGGGTTAATAATGGGTAATCCTTTTAAGCCCGTTACTAGCGGAAATTTTCATGAATAATCTCGAAAGTAAAATCCATAACAACCCGTTAATAAAAAACTTCTTATACTGGTATAGGTGTGTAGACGACATGTTATGTTGCTTTGTAGGGACTGATAGACAATTAAATACATTTTTTGACATAATTAATGGCATTCATCGCTCAATCAAATTTACAAAAGAAATTGAAATGGATGATTCGAGCAATTTCTCAGATTTGACCACAACGAAAATAAACAATAAACACAATTTTCCACAGATATTACAATACTTAGTACTTCTACTCATCCCTACCACCACAAAGTAGCCGCATATAATAGTATGACCCTCTGTCAGAAGAGAATTTCAATAAAGAATTGAATATAATTAAACAACGGATATAACTCAAGTTTAGTTGAAAGCATTCTCTCGAAAAAAAAAAACTCTATAAAAAGGCAATTCAGGGAGTTTATCCAACCGATTCAAGTACAAAGTCAAATTTCAGGGTTACTACTTATTTCGACGAACCTTTAGAGAAAATTTCTAATTATTCAAGACTTATAGATATTAATATTGCTTACAGAACAAATAATACTTTGGGAAAATTTATTAAAAACAACAAAGATCGAATTGAAAAGTCTGACAAATCATAAACAAACTTGTGGTAGTTGTCCAAGTTCTTACATAGGACTAACAGGTTGAACTTTCAAGCAACGCATATCTGAGCGTAGAAACAGTTCTAATTCAACTGCCGCTAACCATCTCCTGACTGAAAAGCATTGCTTTGCTAATGACATTGAACTTTTGCATGTAGAAAAGAAAGGTCAAAAACTCGATCTCCTGGAAATCTTGGAGATTAACAAAGGCAAGAATTCACAATACTTATTAAATGACCAGATTAATTTGAATAATTCGCCCCTTTCAATTCTGTTTACTAGAAAATGAATAATATTTCGTCAAATAATCACTAAATCACCTTATATCCAACTGACTACCTGCTCCTATTATTTGTATCAAACCCCAGTAATTGTAATTTAGTTTAGGCTGAACTTAAACTGCCGTTAAACGGTAGCCTACTAAAATGCCGTTAATGGATATGACGTCATTGAAGTGACGCGTCGGACGGCTTTTTATTGGATTTGCTTAAACTGCCGTCAAACGGTAGCATACAATAATGCCGTTAATCAATTATTGCGTTATCCGCCAACTTTTCGAATTCAAATGTGAGCAATAGTTCATTTATGTGTGCAATTGTTGTGGGCGGTGATTCATTCATTACCAACATGAAAAATAAGGCAAATTTACTAAATTACATCCGTCAAAGTGTGAAATTTGTTCATTTGGAACTGTGTAAGAAGGAGGATTTTTTCGATAAAAACGACGATATTTTGTACAAAGTTGTGCCTAAAATAAGTAATTTAGGTTGTATTGTTTATGCTGGTAAAAAGAAGGAGGCATTTTGAGTGATTTTTGTGCGAGAAAACGGTGCTTGAAAATGAGGTTCATTTTTTTTTCAATTTCTCTAACTCCGGAACGGTATGAGACCGCCGCATATTTACTCCGGATTCGTGTTCAGGAGGCAAAAACACTTAAGAATGTTTTTCCCCATATTCAGAGTGCATGTCTGATAACGCAATAATTGATTAACGGCAGTTTAGGCAAATCCAATAAAAAGCCGTCCGACGCGTCACTTCAATGACGTCATATCTAATAACGGCATTTTAGTAGGCTACCGTTTAACGGCAGTTTAAGTACAGCGTTTAGTTTATCTTCACTTGAAAAAGCTATACTCTAGCGAAACACGTGTCGTGGGTTTTGTAAACAATTTTTTTGTAAAAATCATAGTGAAGTGTTTTTAGTTTACTTCAATTATGGATATTCATCAAGTATCGGTCGCGTCAATTCAAAATTATACATTATTATTTCTGGGGCTATAAATTTTTTTTTATGGTAAATTGCATTAACATGTTTTTTTGTGTTTAACTATTAATCTGTTAGTAGAACACCGCAATCATCTGAATTTCTTCATATAAAATGCATCATTTGCGAATGTTTTGAGTGATGAGATAGAAGTCACATTCGTCGTTGACATTTTTTTCTTGAAATTTTCGGAAGTATCTATGTAATTCTATAGTAAATACTTGTTAGAAATTAAATAGAAAACCAAAAATCAGGTGTTGGAGCAATCTACACACATCGCAGAATGAGGATATCATTTATTTCTCAATACA
Source organism: Gonioctena quinquepunctata (assembly GCA_018342105.1). Taxonomy (NCBI): domain Eukaryota; kingdom Metazoa; phylum Arthropoda; class Insecta; order Coleoptera; family Chrysomelidae; genus Gonioctena; species Gonioctena quinquepunctata. The sequence continues at coordinate 417,892 of JAFIRS010000721.1, read as the reverse complement.
ATATATTAGGTAGGCAACTCAATATACAGAATCGTATAAAATTGTAGCAACTGTTTGCATAGAATGCTTCTGACTCATAGGGGATATAGCTCAGTGGTAGAGCATTCGACTGCAGATCGAGAGGTCCCCGGTTCAAACCCGGGTGTCCCCTTGTCTTTTTTTTTAATTTTGCAATATATTATTGAATCTATTAATTTATGGTATTAATTATAATTTTCTGAATAAACAAAAAAAAGTCCGCTAAAATGCCATTTTGCTGACCCTTTTCAGTGGTTATCTAAATTTGGCATTTTGTGGAGCCAATAGTAGTTTATGTAATAAGTAAGCAAAGTGAAGCTTTAGCGGAAGAATCGGAATATGAAGGTGTTGTCAGCTAAAGCCATTTGCATACGTGTTGCACAATTTTTTTTTTGTATCAGCTTTCCAAATGAACAGAACAGAAATGTTACACATATTTGCTAGCCGAGCATACATTTTCAATCCATGCGGTAGTTCAAAAATCTAGCAAGCTATTGTTTATCAATGACACATTTGTCAAATACTTGTTGAATATTAGTGTTAATTTTTCATGAAATAAGCATCCCAAAAGAATATTTCGAAGAAAACGTGTGCTGTCTCTACGAAATATCAATTAATCTATTGTTCATTGTGTCTCCTGAAACGTTTTTAAGATGTTAATTATAAGTTTTCCGAATGAAAAATAAGCCATGACGACTTCACCGGCCTAGTCTGGTAAAGTGATATTTTGCGTACTCTTTTAATATCCAAAGTAGGCATTTTGTGGAGCGTGTACAAAAATAGTTATTTATGCAACAAGTGCAAAAAGTGAGTGCTTATTGCATTCGACGTGAATTTGTCCGACGAGGCCGTCAGGCCGAGTTGGACAACACGTCGAGTGCAATAAACACTTTTTGCACGAGTTGCATACAATATTTTTTCTACGTTCATGCAAAAATCAAAAAATGTTTTATTTAGGTGGCACTAAGTGTGGGAAAATAAAAAGCGGAATTTAATAGCAAAATAATTAATAATTAATTAACATTATCGATTTGCATTGAGAAAGTTGGGAACTAATACCTATGTGAGGAACAATTAAATTCAAACTTTATTTTTGATAAATTGCATTTTCTAGTAATTTACGTAATCCAGTATGCAATAAATATGATTGAAAATGATATAAAATTGTTTAAAATGTAAAACAATATCACAGAAAATGGACATAACATTGCACTAGTGCAATAAAGAACAAGTTTTTTCACTAAATAGAGTTTTGTTTTTGGCATGAACGTAAAAAAATAGTTATTTGTGCAACCAGTTGGGACTATTTTTCGTAATGAGCAAGTTACGAAAAATAGGGTTTCCCAACGTGTTTCACACAATATTTTTTCTAATTTTGATATGTGATCCTTTTTAATTCAAGTTAAAAAAATTAAAAATATATATTCAAAAAAAGTACGATACCTATGAAATTGAGAAATGATTTAGTTTTGGGATGAATATTCAAATAAAAAAAAACAAATAATTTCTCAATTTCGATGGGGAAAAAATCGCCAGGCGTCAAGCGAATAAAATTTAATATTCATAATATGTACAGATAAGAAGTACTCCAAGTACAACAAATTTTATTCCTGTATTTTTTGCAACTGGTGGTGAAATTTTCTTTTCATCACCAATTGCGAAACATTTTACTTTTCGCAACTAGTGATGAAAAGAAAAACATTTGATAACGTCAACGAGTTTTGAAAAGTGTCACTTTAATTGTCAAAATTAGAAGAAGAAAAAATTCTTCATATTATATGGACATTTTTTTTTAATAGCGGATCCTACTTAGTATTTCAGTGTAAATAAATTATTGAAATCTGTGGAGTACCCAATTATTGTCTTATCTTTTATGTAATACCTCTGTAGCTACTATAAAAAAAAATAACTATTTATCTATAATAATATGAATATCTATAGGCGAAAGAATGATGCAAATTTCTACTTATATAATTATGATTCATCAATAAAATAGGTATTCCCCTTCCAAAATAATATGAATAATCTTTGTATTCCCTCAACCTACAATATATTACATTTTAAATATTCCGCTCCAAACTCACAATGTGATTGGCTGGCCAAATCTCCTGTTCTCGGTAACAGCCAATTGAAAAACAACACATAACCAAAACAGAGGAGTTGTCAACAACAAATAAAGTCAATATTTTAGTCATAATAAATGAGTGTTGCATCAGACGGAAAAGGCAAGGGGAAATCCATCCAATATAGATATAGATATTTAGTTTGATATCGTACGTGTAACAAAGAAGACTAATAGTCAACACAGTGAAATAATAATAGAAGCAGAATCATAAACAAACGGAAGTGGTCTAGTGTTCCAGATTTTTCCTACAGCACAATAAAAAAACAGTAGCCATGACTGCTGTTTCTTCAATATTGAAATACCTGGAAATGAACAAACAGAATTACTCTTCAGATCAGAACATCGGGATGCCTCAAAGATCCAAAAAAAGGAGGCTGGACCACTTAACTTGGGAGGAAAAGATGCAAAGGAAGTAAGTTCCTTTATTTTCTTTTCGTTTTCCATGATGATGTGGCAGATTTCTCAATCTGATAGACTATAATAGTACATTGGCCCCAAGAACATAGCAAAAATGATGATGTAATTTACGTACGGGGGATATCTTGTGTTTTTAACTTGATTCCAGAGAAATAAGAAATATACATAATATCAGTGCCGGACTGGCACATCTGAGCCAAGTGATATTTTGAAAAATTGGGGCTCCCAATGAGCCGGGCGCATTCCCTTAGTGCGAATTTACAAGATCCAATAAAGTTGAACAATAAAATTGACTAATGTGAGATTTAGTGCGAATTTACACGATTCAATAAAATTGATCAATAAATTGAACAATAAAATTGACCAATATGGGTTATATTTATACCTGACAATTTATTGGTCAATTTTGGCAACAATTTTTACTCAGGAATACCAACATATTGACAAGAAATGGTTCAACTTTAGGAAAAGTTCTGAATATTATTCAATAGCTTATTGAATTGACTCTGATCCATTCTTAAATATCGTTTGAATTGATTAGGATCTGCCCACGGGTTTTTTCGTTAACTAATGTCAAGTTTCCTTTCCCTCTTTTCTCAATCCAAGATCTAATCCACCATATCTTCTACATCTGTCTTTTATATTCAGCAATGCACATTGCTGCGAATGTAATGAAGGTAAATTATGTTTTTTTTTTCGCACTATAATTTTTCTCGCTGTCAGGGTAGGGTATAAGAAATCGCGTAAATAATAACATATAACCTGAACATTTCTGTTCTAGCAAGCATCCAATTCATGGCCGAAAGTTGGCCAAATTGTTAAAATTGATGAAAAGGTAAATATTTAGTTACATCACTCATGCCCTCCGAATATGGGGAAAACACTTTTCTTACGTGTTTTTGCCTCCTGAACACGAATCCGGAATAAAAATGCGGCGGTCTCATACCGTTTCAGAGTTACATCGCTTTTTCCGAAATAAATTTCAAGCACCGTTTTCTCGCACAAAACTCACTCAAAATGCCTCTTTAATTTTACAAATTCTACACAGTCCGATTCATTTATTACCAACATGAAAAATTAAAAAGTTAATGAATGTCATCTGTCAAAAAAATTCATTTGCAACTGTGTAAGGAGGATTTTTTCGATAAAAACGACGATATTTTGTGCAAAGTTGTGCCGAAAATAAGTGATTTAGGTGTATTGTTTATGCTGGTAAAAGAAGGAGGCATTTTGAGTGAGTTTTGTGCGAAAACGTGCTGAAATTTATTTCGAAAAGCGATGTAACTCTGAAACGGTATGAGACCGCCGCATTTTTCTTCCGGATTCGTGTTCAGGAGGCAAAAACACGTAAGAAAAGTGTTTTCCCCATATTCGGAGTGCATGAGTGATGTAACTAAATATTTACCAATTCAAGGTCACAAAATTGACCAATTTATTGGATCGTGTAAATTCGCACTAAGACCTGACAATTTATTGCTCAATTTTGGCAACAGTTTTTACTACAATGGCACATCTTTTTCTTTCATATTTAGCAATGCACATTGCTGCGAATGTAATGCAACGTAAATTATGTTTTTTTGCACCATTACAGTTAGGGTAGAGTATACGAAATCGCCTATGTAATAACAACCTGAAAATCTCTGTTTCAGCAGGCATCCAATTCATGACCGAAAGTTACTACAAGTTGTCACTAAAATTGATGAAAAATTAGAACGGATCCTAAGTGCGAATTAATAGGATCCAATAAATTAGCCAATTTGAACTTGACCAATAAATTGATGAGTTTAGAATCGGTTCTAATTTTTCACCAATTTTAGTGACAATTTGCAGTAACTTTTGGTCATGAATTGGATGCCTGAGAACAGAAATTTTCAGGTTATGTTATTATTTAGGCGATTTCACATACCCTACCCTAACCATGATAAAAATAATTATGAGAAAAAAAAAATCCGTTGCATTACATTCGCAGCAATGTGCATTGCTGAATATAAAGGAACCCATTTGAACCATTTCTTGTCAGTATGTTGGTATTCCTGAGTAAAAACTGTTGCCAATAAATTGTCAGGTGTAAATATAAACCATATTGGTCAATTTATTGATCATTTTTATTGGATCCTGTAAATTCGCACTAACTCATGAATTTATTGGTCAAGTTCAAATTTTCTGTTTACACCTATCAATAAAATTCAAGGTCGCAAAATTAACCAATTTGTTGGATCGTGTAAATTCGCACTTAGATGGGAAATTTAAACAAGCTATTGGTATTTGTACTGTTATATATTAAGTTTGGGTAACATGCATCATACATGGTCATGTGCGAGATCAGCTCTATACTAGTGTTAAAAAATAAAATAAACAGAATGACAAAATGAACAAAATACAAAAATTAATACATTTATTTTTTAACAAAACAAACAACTTTTTTTGGGTCTACCGAACGTAGCGTTTCTGTTTCTACACTCAATAATAAAAATTTCAAATAAATGTTCAGACAAACTTGACCGTAGATGTGTTTTGACAATTTTTTATTTTGAAAAGACGCGCTTACAAGCAGCTTGGGTACAAGATAGGCTTATGATGTATTTGTATGTAATATACAGGTTTGTAATGTTGAAATGTGCATATTCAAATTTCTTATTAACTGAAAATAAAAGTGAATGCACCCATTATACTTGGTGGGTTGGTTGAAAGCTGACGAGCCAGAGACAGGGTTGACACTTAGCTTCTCTTGACACTGCAACCAGCTGGGGTCTATTGTATCACTCTGTCGTCAGTGGTTCCTCATTCAAACAGGTTTGTGCCTTTAATTAGGTTTAGAAGCCTGTTGATAAGGTTCTTCGGATTCATGCCTGTTTCCGGGCTGATCTCTCCAAAGGTTCTGTGTCGCCTACTACTTAGGGCGTCACAGTCGAAGATAATATGAGAGGCTGTTTCCTCCTCTTCATCACATAGCCTACACTCCACGGTTTCCCTGCGTACTCCCATGGTGTTTAGGTGTTTTCTTAGGCTGCAGTGTCCAGTCAACAGACCTATTATTATACGAGCCTTCGTTCTGTTCAGGTTCAGAAGGTCAGCCGTCAGGGTCCGGTTTGGATGCCCTACCATGACTTTGATGTGTATTTGCCCGACAGTTTGATTCCAATATTGTTTGTGTCTTCTTTTTATCCACTCGTCGATCAGGGTCCTGCATCGGTTTTTGCTAATCCCATGTGCAGGTTCTGGCCCTGTGAATAGCGTTTCAGATGCTTGTCTAGCTAGCTGGTCCGCTCAGATCCATCAATTCGTGTTTCGAATGGTTTTTCGAATGAGTATAGGGGTTGCATGTAATCTGAAATTATTTCGAGTTCTTCGATGTTGATTACATGAGTGATTCTGGTATGTCGTTGTTCGGATTCTCCAGTTTTTTGTTTGTTTCAGTCTGTATGCACTCATCCTGGCCTCTCCAATGACATGTAAGTGGGGCTGAAATTATTTGTTCTTCATTATTAGAGGTTCGGACAGGCAAGCCTCTGGATTTTCCCAAGGTTGGTTTTTGCCTGTCTTTGATTTGTTTTTGGCCACCATAAGAGTGAGCCATAAGTTATTCTTGGTCTTATTACCGCTGTGTAAAGCCAGTGCATGGCTTTCGGTTTAAGCCCCCAGGTTTTTCCAAAAGCTCTCCTGCACATCATGAAGGTTATCTTGCTTTTATTGGTTACATGTTGAAGATGCGGGTTCCAGGTTAGTTTCTTGTCAAGAATCAGCCCTAGATATTTCACCTGCTCTACTATTTGTAATGTTTCACCGAGTAGTCTGGGAGGTATGAGATCTCCCATGTTTCTTCTCCGGGTGAAGGGAATTAGTGTTGTTTTGTTCGGATTTGCCCTTAGGCTCTCTCTGTTACACCATTCCTCTACTGTCCTCAGTGCATTTTGCATTAGCTCTGACGTTCGAGTATTTTTTCCCTTGATGAGGATGACCAAGTCATATGCATACCCTTGAGAGTAATACCCTTGGTTATTCAGAGAAATTAGCAGTTCATCTACAACCATGTCCCACAGAAGGGGGGGAGTATGCCCCCCCCTGTGGGGTACCTCTGGAAATTTCAACCTGCTCTGTTTCCTCGAACATGTTGGCTTGTCTATTGTGAAGCATTGAGTGTATCCACCTGCAGGTGTATCCACCCGCAGAGACCATACTTTCAAAGGAGGTATTGTCGAAGGCTCCTTCGATGTCTAGAAAAGTGCATAGTGCAATTTCTTTGTTTGCTAGAGACTCTTCAAGCCTTGAAACAAGCTGATGAAGTGCTATCTCACATGATTTTCCTGTTAGATAGGCATGTTGGTTTTGATGTAAAGGCCGTTCTACAAGAGCGGTTTTCCTTATGTCTCTATCTATCAGTTTTTCTAAGCCTTTCAGAAGAAATGACGATAGGCTTATTGGTCTGTATGCCTTTGCCTGGTCGTATGAGTCCCGTCCAGGTTTTGGAATAAAGACCACGTTTACAGTTTTCCAGGTTTGAGGTAGCCATCCCAATGCTAGGCTCAGCCTATACAGTCTGCACAGTTCTGGTGCTAGATATTCAACTCCGCTCTGAAGTAGTATGGGAAATACTCCATCGGGGCCCGGAGACTTGTAAGGCTCGAAGGAGTTTATTGCCCACACTACTTTTGAATGAGTTACCATTCGTTTAGCCACTTCCCAGTCTGCCTTTTTTGCCCTCAAATGAAGGTTTGCAGGGATTTCATATCTGGGGTTTTGATTTGTGGTGACAGTGGATCCTGGGAAGTGTGTATGGAGCAAGAGTTCTATAGTTTCCTTCTCAGTGTTGGTGTGATTGCCGTTGGGTTTTTTGAGAGTCCCCAACGGATTGATGGGGTATACTTGGAATATTATTGAAAGATAAACGCCATGTAAAGTGGAATAAATAGAAAAATCGAATTAAACGGTTTTCTTCACATAAAAGATTCAATATAAATTGAACCAGAAAATGGTAGATCTCAGGTGAAAAACAACTACTTTCCTAGCAAATACCACGCAGATTTTTTTTTCTATGGAATATTATTGTTGCTTTGGATATAATGCTTTGTTTTTATTTTTTCTAAACTTTCAAAAATTAAAAAGAATGTCTTAAGTTCTGTATAAAAGTCATTTGGATCCATGTTCATTTTATAATTTGATACATTTAGCAATTTTTCCTTATTGTGAACACGTCTAGACACCTTCTCGCAATTTGTTGGGTCGAGAAATGAAAAATCGTTATAAATCTATTTGATTGCGCCAAACCTTTCTTGAAGAGTAGTGACCGTTTGATTAATTATCGTTTTGTAAACTTCAGGTTGGACAAAGTCATCAGCTAGTTTTATTAATGAACCCCCCAAGTTATACTCGGATCGGTTGACTCATCTTCAAACCTGGGTATTACTTTCGATGAGGAAATTAAATTCAGCAAACATTTTGATAACCTTTTAAAGAAATTTTATGCCTCCTTGAAAGTTCTTTATCCGCATAGACATAGTTTGTGTCAAAATACAAAAAAATGCCTAATTGAATCTCTTATATTATCAACCTTTAATTATGGAGATTATGTCTACGGTCCTTCCTTAGACTCCACTAACCAAGTTGAAATACAACGTGGACAAAGCTGTTGTTCTCGCTTTATCCTAGGGATGGTAAAATTTGACCACATCTCGAAAGCTCTTGCCAACCTTTGCTGGGTACCTATATCAGTATAGGGACTATAAATAACTATTGTAATATTACATATTCCATATTGAAATTTGAAACACCCTTATAACAACTTTTCAATGAATTAAATTTACGTTCCAACAAGAACTTGCATATTCCTCGTCATTCGTCAGCCATGTTCAAAAATCCTTCTCATACCTAGCTGTAATATGATAATAAAAGATCTTATCCAGTTGTTGTCAAAACATACATTTAAAAAAAAACTAAAAGCTAAATTTAAAATGTATCCAATATAATCTATTTTAATTATTCCCTTCAAGAAAACTATCAGGAGAAGTATGACATTTGTTCACCAACACATACTTGTATAATGTATGAGTATAAAATTTGCAGTATTTATCAGCCCATTTCTGATCCATTTTGCATTCTGTCTTCAGAAAAATGAAAAACCGTGTAGCAGCACAGACATCCAGAGACCGCAAAAAAGCGAAGATGGAAGAAATGGAACACGCCCTTCAACAATTATTTTCCAAAAACGAAAACCTTTTGGCCGAATGTGAAAGTTTGAAGCAGGCTAATCAACGACTCTCTCAAGAAAATGCAGAAGTGTATGAACGTCTACGATCGCCGTGTGCGACGTGTGCAAATTCTCAAAATCGGTCTGTCGAGTGTGAGGCGCTTAATGGTCCCACAGAGATCCTCCTTCTACAGAAAGGAAGGGCCACACACTCAGCAGCGATTTTGGACAAGGATCGGCAAGCGTCCCTGCGTGGTAAGTGTAACTGAATTGACTGATTTTCAAAAAATAGACCTGCCAAATGTATATAATCAAAAGTGGAAAGAAAAAAATGGGATATTGTATAATTTCATAAATAAATCCAAGTGCACATTTTATATAATTGGTTGTGCTGTATGTACATGTTTCATTCTAGTTATTATTCAAAGACAATGATGTAGGGATTTTCATAGAAATTAACTAGGATTTCATAAAGGACACTAGAATCAAAACGGTAGTACATAATAATTTCATTTATATATAAGTGCATTAGTTGTGTCAAAAATGATAAATAACATTTGATAAAATATTGCAGTGTAAATTTAGATTGTGATACTTCTGTTAGATAGTGATTCAAGATATATTTTTTGAGTTATTAATATATACCTGAAACAAAATATTGAAAAACAATTAAATACAATAAAAACATTATTTTATTTCTATCAGAACAAACAAGACACTCTCTTCACTAAACTGGGTTTACAAAACCATGATACGTGTTTCGCTATATAATAGCTTCTTCAGGCCTATTTCTATTCTCACAACTGTTGAGTTTTTCCAATTTGAATTTCATATTATCTTCACTTCACTTGTAAGTTCTTCAATTCCAAAACATCCTCTCTATTATAAAATAAGTATTTTTTTGGACTGATAGCAAATAATGTCAGATCAGAATGTCATTCATTTGTGAGCAATAGTTTGTGAAATATAGGTACCTCTTCTGATTAGACGTGCTATAAGATTTATTTAATTTTTGGATCATCATATGCTTTATTATCAGAAGAGAACAATCCTTATGGATAGTTCCTTAGGTTATAAAAAAAGGAGAGAGAAAAAACATGCAAATGTTTAATAATTTTTCAAAAATTATCGGATTATTGGTCAATATAAATAGAAGACTATTATTATAATTACAAATATAATCATTCCTTTTGTAGCAGCATTGTTGAAGATCGTACTGAGCTGCCTTCTCTACCAGACCTGCTCGACGAACTTGACACCGATGTCGACCTTAACTCGTTGGAACAACTTACGCAAAGTTTATTACAAGACATCGCCAGAGACCTGGAAGCAGCTTCTCAGAAAACAGATTGTCAGGTTAGTGCAGTGGAGTATGGTTTTCTACTGTTTTTTTGGTGTTCTAGAGATTTATTCATGGGGTCGAGGGTAATTTTCGGTCATGCATTGAGTCGAGCTTGTAATATGTTTGTTATTTGAATGGATATTTGAAGATATTATAATTCTTAAGAAAACTGATGGTGGGTATGGAAAGACAAATATTAGGAAAATATATATATATATACTGACTGATTTTTCATAGAAATTATAAAAATACATTTCCTGACTTTTCCAGCTCTCATTTTCCTCACCATGTTGAAAGAGTAGGCAATATTTTTCATTAACATATGTTCATAAAGAAAAAATTCAAAGGAAAACAATCTGTTTTTATGATAACAATTCAATGACATCTGATGGACTCTACAAAATAGGCGTGACCTCGAAATATTTCATTGAAGTCAAACTAAAATCTATTGGCAAAAACTACAAGAACACTAATTTATCTTCTAAAAGTGGAAATGGTAGTTTTCTATTGGTTCATATTGAAAAGAACCTTTATATTCTGATATATGCTATGGATGACCTCTTCTATACATATAGAGTTCTCTCCCTCTAGAATTATGGTCCTTGCTTCCTCTCGGGGCATTTGACCAGCTCACTTCCTTTGGAGGGTCAAATTGTTTTTCTTTTTCTTGCTTGTTGCGAAGAATCCTTCTTGGTGTTTGAAATTGTTAGTAGGTTTTTGGACATCACCAACAAAGGAAAGACAGTTAGATTGTTTTTTATTTATACCTTACCTTTCTCAATTTTACTTGAATCTATAATCCTGTGCTAATTGTCTAGGAGTGGGAACATTGTCTTGCGCTTGGGTTTATTTAAATATTTATGTCATTATATATAATAAATTTTATTATGATAATATATGCTCCTGGCATTCCCAAATTCTTTTTTATGAGGCAGTTTCTTTGATGGATTTTACCTCATTTTTCAAAAGTGTCTGAATCAAATGTGCCAAAGAACACAAGAGTTCAAGGAATGATTGTTACCTTTGAAAGAAAAAAAAGAGTAATGTCCGAGATATTGAAAAAAAATAAGGCGAAAGTATTCAAATATCCAGACCTTTTTGAATTTGGCTGAATTCCCTATATACAGATTTGATATCCTTAACATTTACAAATTATCCAGAGTACTTGGGAACCCTAAGTGATATATTGAAGGTACTTCTGCAGTTATAGCAGAACTTGTTCTTTTAGAGATTTCATAAGAGAAGATTTCATTTTGTGTAAAAAATATTTATATTTGGGTTTTTTCATTCACATTACTATAGAAAATAATGTATTACAAGCTCAAACTTGATGCACTAATGTAAATTCCTGGGTTCCTGGGTGATGTTAAAATTTCTCTCACCTCCTTGATGCTTTGGGAAAATAAAAATTCATACAGGAACTCTGGTTGTATATAGCTTTCAAAAGAATCACAAATATATACACTATAGATGTTATTCACCTGAGGAAAATTTGAATTATAAATTTTTCATGGTAATGTAAAAAATCATTAATTCAACCTAACTATGTTTCCATTTTAATATGGTGATCAACTAAGATTTTGCAAAATTTTTCTAAAGAGACTTCAGATCATTTCCAAGTAATCTATTGAATAAGAAATCGTAATATTCACAGTAAAATTAAAATAATTAAAGATAATATAATAATAAGTTAGGAAAAAAAAATACAAAGTTTTTTCATTAATCTTCTATGACTTGATTACTTTTACTTGGTTTAAATGTTGATAATCAATTGTATCAAGAATATTTTTTTATAATAATAGACATCAAAATTATCAAAACAAATAAATTTCCAACAAAAATAGTGCCATTTTGTGCTTGCACTAGCAAATCCAGAAAATCTATGTATATTTCGAGTAGAATGTAACCCATTATTATTTCTTTAAATGAAACGTAATCATGGCCACTTATACAATCTATTTTTCCTTTTCTTTTTAGATACATTCATGAGTTACTTTTGCTATACTCTGTAACAAGGTGAAGCACATTCCTTTTTATAATTTTCATGTTATTCGATCAGTTTAACAAATTGCAAGTCACGAACTGTATAATGTTGAAAATCCCTATAGAGGCACAGTGCACCATACACGTTTTTGTAGTGAAAAAATTGCATAGTAAGACATGAAACCAATTTTTTGTATTTTAGTATCGGTTATGAGAATATCATAACTTGTCCTTGTATTTATTTGAAATCCCTTTAAAGAACTAATTTTTTCTTGGGAGTAATGGAGTGAATTGAAGGTAATATTAGCCAATAAATTTATTTCATAAATCAGAACAATTTGATAGACAATTTTTTTTGAGCCTTCAGTCTGATGAAACAAAACAAGGTTTTTTTATCATGCCTTTGCATTATTTTGGGTTTCTCTCCCATTGCATTTTGTGAACTTTGAACTGGTCCTCAGACCTTGGAATTACTGACCAATTGAAAATTTCTTTATTGATAGCAGGACAAATTTACTAATTTGCCCTTTTAGAATAGATACCAGTAACATTCACTTGCAAGGGAGGGAAACCCCAAACAATGCAGAGGAATATCTCCCCAGATCATTTAGACACTATTTCATTTATCACCAAAGAACCCACACCAAATACATGGGAAAATGGCTGTCAATTTTGAATTTTTTTTTGGGTATTGTGGTACAAGTCACTAGAAGTTACACATGGAAGTTTAAATTCGTTTCTATGTCTAGTTTCGAAGATATATTTTTTTGAAAACATAGGTTCACTTATCCAAAAGTATTACTCTTTAGATGATTAGTTACTAAATAATAGCATTGTTGGTTTAAAGGATGTCAAATGACAGTCAGTCAGTCGGTCATTAAGACAAAAAAAGCCGACTATTATACAGGGTGGGTCAAAAATAGCGACAATTTAGCATATTTCGCCAATCATTGGTCCCATTAGAGGGACTGGACATTTTTCATTAAAAATATCTTTATTGGGTATCTTTTCTTATGTCAGGAATATTTTCTTAAAAAGTTCGAACTTTCTTCCAAAACACTAATTGTTTGAAAAAATGTTTGTTTTTTATACTTCATGTTTTTAACATTAGTCACTTAAAACAGCCTTTTTGAGACAATAAATTCGCTTTCAAGCCAAAACTACTCGAGGAAGACTTATAGTAATTGCTTAGTATGATTAGCTACAACGTGGCTAGTGGCTCAGTAATACGAGCGTTAGTCTTGTGCCCACTGTTTCCACTGCAGCCGGTGAAATTTTTTTGAAGTCCCCAAGAGTGGTTTCGAATCACACTTTAAAAGGTAAGGCCTCCGTGATCTTAACTCGTACAAATTCTGAGGGTTAGTCAAACAACTAAGAAAGCGGTTAAAAACAACAATTTTTTTTTACCAAAATACAAGCACGTTTTATAGGGGGGATGTTTACAAATATAAGTTGAAATAGGTTTCGCACCTAATATATATGTTTGTTAATTATTCTTGAATGGACCTGTCAATTTGAATCATATTTTTCGGTTATACTTTAAAGATAAAAACTTTTTAACAAAAAATGAAACTGACGAAAAAAGAAACTGAAAAGCAAAAAATAACCCTTTTTAGTCTTAATAACTAAGCTCCTAAACTAATGTAACTAATTTTGAGTCGACGTCAAACAAATTACCAATTGAATTAGGTACAGCGTGAAATGATGGAAGCAGAATGCACAGTGGCGTTTTGATAATTTGTTTTTTAAAGAAATTTAATGATCTTCGTTGATTGTTTGTTGGCAGCGACTCAAAATCAGTTACTTACAATAGTTATTAAGACTAAGAAGGGTTATTTTTTGCTTTTCAGTTTCTTTTTTTGTCGGTTTCATTTTTTGTTAAAAAAAATTTTTTCTTAGTTTTTTGTCCAAAATCTACTAATTACTACCTACTCAATTAACAATTAAGGTATCCATTATGATGTCGTGTTATCAGAACTACATATGTGTGCCAATTTCAAGAGAATCGGTGGTACGTGGAAAATCAATATAATGGCAATTTTTCTACCCTTAGGGGAGGATTATTCTTCTTCAAATTCATTTTTACCAACTTCGAGGTATACCCTATACAATAAAAAAAGAATCATCTAAATCGGATAACAAAGTTATGCTTGATAGAATCGGTTAACGTGCCAAAATTCAGAGGGTGAAGATCAATATCCTCCATTTTGCTACCCTTAGGGGTGGCAATTTTTTTTCAAATTCAAATGGGACCAACTTCGAAGTACACCCCATCCAATGAAAAAAGATTCATCGAAATCTGACCACTCTGTGAACAGTTATGCGTGGTCATACATAAAAAAATAAAAATATATAGAGTATGACTTCTATGGATCTATACTCCGAATTTTCGTAAAGCAGATGGAAAACCGCATACCAACGTGTCACTACCCACGCCGTTGATAGTCACATGGTTTATGGTCATGCGGTTTTTAACGGCGCAATTGTTTTATGCCGCAAGATCATATTTTATTTCATCAAGAAATAAGATTGGATAATATTTTTTATAGAATATCAATTTTCAATATTTATATTTGAAAAACCAGACAGAGTGCAGGGTAATTTTCTTTGAAGTTCAACCGAAAAATATGATTCAAATTGACAGGTCCATTCAATAATAATTAACAAAAATATATATTAGGTGCAAAACCTATTTCAACTTATATTTGTAAACACCCTCCTAAAATGTGATTGTAGCTAATCATATTAAGCAATTACTATAAGTCTTCCTCGAGTAGTTTTGGCTTCAAAGCGGATTTATTGTCTCAAAAAGGCTGTTTTAAGGACAATGTTAAAAACATGAAGTATAAAAACAAAATTTTTTAAAAAATTAGGGTTTTGGAAAAAAACTTTAAGAAAATATTCTTGTCATTAGAAAAGACTTCCAATAAAGATATTTTTAATGAAAAATGCTCACTCCCACTATTGGGACCAATGATGAATATTGGCGAAATATGGTAAATTGTCGCCATTTTTGACACACCATGTATAATAGGCGGCTTCTTTTGTCTCCACGACTGACATGTCATTTGACATCCTTTAAACCAGGAATGCTATTATTTAGTTACTAATCATCTAAAAAAAGTAATACTTTTGGATAAGGGAACCTTACTATGTCATAGTAAAACAGCCATTTTTATGAAACTAGACATTGAAAATAATTTTAAATTGCACATCTAACTTCTAGTGTAGCACAATATCCCAAAAAAAAAACTAAAATTAGCTGAGAGCCATTTTCCCATGTATTTGGTGCGGGTTCTTTATTTTAGTTCAAGTGGCTACTGTATATTTTCTGTATGCCTAGAAAATAATTGACTTCAATTAGTATATTTTGAGATATTTCCAAGAAAAAATACAAGAACAATCCTTTATAGATATATTTTTTTACAAAATTAAATTCACAAAAAAGTTTAATACTAACTTCTCCAATAATTGTTTCTTGAAATCGTGGGCAAATGAAATCCTTCTGGGCAATAAAAAAAAACTCATTCAAATACTTAAAAGAATAAGATTGAAAATTAAAAAACTTATTGATTATGCACAGACAATAGTCTATAAAAATAGCACTGAAGGAATAAATTTAGTTTACAAAACTACAAACACTTTTTACAATATAATAGAATCGTTGTATTGCTAAGGTTATTGTTATTATCGAAACATGTTGGGGTTTACTTATATTCAAATGAAATGTCTTACTTTGCAAAAGTGCATGAAACTATAACATATTTAAATAAATATTGTTAGAATTAATATCTATCAAGCAATCTAATCAATCTATAATTCTATTCATGACAAAACTTTATTCATTTCTAGAAGAATTATGTAAATAGAGACTTTGCGTACTTTTTAATGAACATAAGTAAAAAGTTAGACTGTAAACTTCTCTGATATTAATCAATATGTTCTGCTGATGCCGAACTTTTTACAATTAAAGATATGTACCTCAATTTCTTAATTTTCTGCTGGGAATGGAAATAAGGAAGGAAAAAAACAGTTAAAATTGAAAGGCTTATATTTTGATTGATTGTTAAGAATATTGCTTACCCAAAATATGTTTTTTTGATAGATATTTTTTTATAAACATGTCAAGTAGCTTCTGTGGCGTCAAACACCCCCAAAAAAACTTCAAATATTCCCGAACTTTCAGCCAATTCATTTTTACAGGAACCAGAACATACTGAACACAGTCCATGTGAAGTGGTGGGGCAGACACCAACGCAATTGGAACCCAGTGGATGTGACATGTTAACCAGTAAAAAGTCTTTGGAAAGTGACATTTCCAAATACCTACTGCTTCACCACAACTATGCTGCAAAACCTCCAGAAAGCACGAAAAAATCTAAAACGCACAGCACCAGGAACAGATTTAAAGCTATTCGCCCCAAGAGTAAAATTTTGGAAGTGAGCAATTCGATTGCTGAAACCAAAAATGAAAACTTGACTGTGGTAGCAGAAGGGTCTGTGTTGGTTGGAGAAAATGAGGAAATTTTCTATGGAACTCTAGACGAAGACACCAACATTGTTACAATCTACGTTGACAGTGATAATGTACCTACAGAAACTGTAGCTGAGATTGTAGCAATGGAAACTGATGAAACGTCTAATGAAAATACTCTTACCATTCCTCAGCAATCAACAGAGTGTCCTTCTCCCTTGTCTTGTAGTGGATCTGATAAAGGTTATGAATCGTTAGATTCTCCCAGCAGTATCCAAGATGATGTATGGGATCAGAGTTTTTCTGAATTGTTTCCTTCTTTGTTTTAAGTTTTTAATTTGATATTTATTTTTAGGTACCAAAAATTAGAGATGTATTTATTTTTGTATGATTTTCAAAATATTTATTAAAATATTCTGATGTACATATTTTGCAAATAAAGTTGTGGATGTTGAGGTAGAGATGAAAAATATGTTTTATTTTAAATCCTGTTCGAAGGCATTTTTTAAATGTCTCACTGAACTCCTAAACCCTTAACATTATCAACTCGTTTCATGACTGAGTGAAAAGTTCAAAGGAAATTTCGTGAAAGATAATGAAACATTTTTTGGAACTCAGGGTTGCGACATTCATAAAGATTATTGATGTCATGTTGAAAGCTTTAAGCAGTCTTTATAGGAATATAGATTTTTATGTCATCTGTTAATATTGAACTCTGACAGAAATCAAACACTGCAGCTTCACACTCTCCCGCCCTCTCCATTTAATTTTTAACATGTCCCTTGCAGCAGGTACCTTCTCTCAAATCTGGAAATTCAGTTATGTTGTACCCAGCCACAAATGCGGTGACTTGTCTGATGTATAAAACTATACTGAGTACTATCCCAAAGCTATTTGAAAGCATCATAACAGATCATTTAACAAACATATTTTCTCAAACGTTTTGATTCAGGAACAATATGGATTCCAATCAGGAAAATCCACCGAACTCAACCTAGCCTAACTATGTGGACTACTTGTCGAATGCCCTTGGAGCTGGATTTCAGGTAGATTCTATCTACACTGACTTCTCCAAGACCTTCAACAAAGTAAATCAAACTTTTAATACACAAACTAAATAGTTTTTTGAACTGGATACAAGTTTACTTCCATGAACGTGCTGTAATGATATATCTGTTACATTTCTTATTGATATGCTCAGAGATATAAAATAATTAAGAGTAGCTCAACAGGCGAACAGTCATTAGAGCTGAGAAGAATATGAACAAACGAGAGGAATCTGACAGAACGTAGATATTAAAAGGGAGGCGGTGTGGCACACTCTTGTCCCTTATTGATCTTGCTGTAATTGATATATCTTGTGTTCTGAAGCTCGTCAGCCATTGATTGACGATGTTCATGTTGAAAGTGATTTCAAATCAGTGAGTTTTGAGTGATATCAAGGTATGTAGGAATGATGTTTTGACCATTTTTTTTTAAATATGTCACGTTCAGATATTTTTAACGAGAACGTGAAATATTTCTTCAGAAAGAACATCTCTCATCCATTCACGTTGTTCAGTAAAAAGCGATTAGATTTATTTAGGTCAATCCGATAATTGATTATAAAAATCACATGTGATATATCTCTGAAAAGGCTTCATTGGGGTTTAAGGAGAGTTTTCCGTATTTGGATATATTTTTGGTGTCAATCACAAGAATATGTGATATAGTTGAGTTTTATATATTTTTCATGAGTTTTTGGATATATCTTTGGTATGTTTCTTATTGGGTGATAATTATCACAGAGCTGTGATTTTGCTTCTGACCTAGGTGAAGTGATTATTTATATATATATATATATATATATATATATATATATATATATATATAATGGAGTTTGAGTTTCTTGGGGTTTTCGTTTTTTTTGCGAATGAGTCTTCTTTTAGGAGATAAACATTTATTTTGTCGGCGTTTCGACCGTGTCGGTCTTCTTCAGGAACTACAAATATATTTTTCGTTGATACAAAGATACAATATTAATGATGAAAAGGACTTACCTAACAATAATTAGCTGGACCAATATTTTGAAAAAAGTAAAGTTTAAAGGCAGCGGATGATTTATTTTCCATAATTATATAATTTTTTTCCTCCTCTTCATTGTGTATAAATAAACCGCGAGACTTTGTTGGTGTTCTTTTTATTAAAAATCAAACGTGAGCAATCTGATAAGGAGGCTGGTTGATATGGATGTGAAACTCAAACTCCATATTCCTGGTTCAAGAAACTCAAAACTACTATATATATATATATATGTGTACATATTTAATACTTCGAGTTTGGAATTTTTATCATACGGAAGAGCTTTGTGAAGAAGTATTTGACGATTCGTCAAAGATGGTTCTTATAAACTTGCTCTGCATATCATTGAAGTCATTTTTGTATATCAATTTTTGATTTTATTCTTAGTAAAATATAGTCTTGGCTGATCAAGATCAGAACAATTTATCTTTTCTTTATATAGAGCAAAAATCAATTTTTGTTCAAATCATAAAATTCAATCTTAATTCTTCAATTTCAGTATTAAATATTACTGACAAATCTCAGCACAAGCTGATTTGTAAGCTCAATTAATTTTAAGCAATAATCTCTTGATGAGATTACACTCATTTGTAACAACTATGCGTTGAGGAGTGCATTGAGAAATTCCAAATTTGAAGAAGTTGAATTTTCGTATATCAAATTCTGACACAAGCAATATTGTTTTTCATGTATTGCTGAGAACTATCATTCAATGGACAAGAAGCTGATGCTTTTAAGTTCCACCTGATCGGTCGCCCAGCAGCCATAAGTACCCCCCTGATTGCGAGCCATACGACTTCGTGAAGTCTAGCTACGAGCTACACAATCCACAATCAGAGGTACATCGTCGTCGATAAAACCGACAGGTTCAGCAAATAAAAGCAATATTTCTTTTCATTTTTTTTTGGAAACTAAATAAATTTGTCATACAACAGATATATGATACATATTTATTATACAACTGAAAATTATGTATATTTGTAAATAGACTAATGTAAGTTTGGTGTTTTATTGTTGTAGTTATTTACAGAAGGAAACTTATTTGATTTGCAATTATTACTGAATAGGAAATTTGAATTTTTATCCTAATTTAACAAAAAATTCTGGCGTTCATTCAAATTTACAATTTCTTAACCCTTTGCTTGAAACATTAATAAATTTGAAACTAGCAAGGCGGTCCAAAGAACTCCACACTGCTCTTCACTGAATAGTCTGGGCATTCTATTACAATAACTAACTTGAATATTAATTACAGTGCACAAGCCATAAAAGTAAATAATTTATCATCCAGAGAAATCCTAGTTGCTTCTGGAGTTCCGCAGGGTTCTCACTTGGACCCCCTGCTCTTCAACATTTCCATAAATGATATAACGTTGGGCATCTACAATGGAACAACCCTTTCATTTGCTGACTATCTCAAAATCCTTTCCAAGATCTCTTGTTCCAGTGATGCTCTCAATCTTCAAGCTGATCTTGACCTCATTGCAAATTGGTGGAGCAAACGGTATGGTAATTAATGTCGATAAACGTCACCTGATAAGATTCTACCGTTGCAAAAATCCAATCACTATAGACTATCAGATAGATAATGTAGTTTTAACTGCTGTTCCTAACATCAAAGTCCTGGAAGTCATCCTGGATCCAACATTAAAATTCAATTTACATATTTCCTCTACAGTTAACAAAGCACTGAAACTTCTCGGGTTTTTAAAAATCACTACATCGGACTTCACAAACACAACCTCTCTACGAACTTATACTCTGCCTTAGTCAGACCTCACCTCGAATATTGCTTTGTCATCTACCACCTTGAAATGTAGGGATTATAGAATTCTTGTATAGAAATTTCAGCCAAGCAGGACCATAAAAACAACAGTTTTAGATTGAAGGAAAGTTCAACACCACCAATAAAAACCTGGCCGCACTCTCAGCTTGAAGCGGAAAGCTTGCTATTGAGCTGAGCCCTATCGTCCAACTCCTCAACAGGTTTTTATTTTGAAGATTAAATTATAAATTCTGGAGCTCGGTGGGGAAAATCCTGCACAATTCTTCGTTGGATACACTCATTAGGTTTGTTTGGGTTAGAAGCCAGGACAATTCCGATTCGGTTCTAGAGTGGGACAATCGTAGCGTGAAATATTTTGCCCGCGTCCGTTTTCAATAAACGACTGTATGACTACTGCGAACCAAAACAAGCCTATGACACAAAATAGTTGGGGCTTGCTCTACTACATGTACAAGCTTGCTGTTGCAAATTGATTTTTAACTGTCGAAATAACGCACGATACAAACCAGTTCCAGAATAGGGATCTTTATTACCATTCTTCTTTCATTGGTAAAGTTTTTTCTCTCTGGTCATAGTTTCATATATAAACAAATCCTTTTGGATATCAGATATATTGGGTGTTGAATTACATAAAACAAAACTACCATAAGAAATATTTTTACTTGAAATCACTGTTTTTTACCAGGACAAGTGAACACTACAATGTCATCTTAGTATTTATTGTATCAACAAAAATGTGTAAGTCTTTGACATTCAATAAGTATGTTGAATAAACTGATATTCTGTTGAAATAATGATCAGTAGTACAAATTCTTGAAAAGTTAGGAACAGATTTAATTCACTTTAACCAGTATGATAAAAATACATTTTTATAGTACAAAATAAAAATAACTTATGCTTTCCCTACATTTTTTTGACCTCACACAATAAAAAGCTTATATTAAAAATCTTCAATATGTTTTAAGTAATATTTACATTATTTCAATGGTTGCTTTCGCCATAGGGCACATTACAAACCTTTCATACTTCATACCAAATGTGAGGTTCACAACAGCTTAGCCAAAAAAACTGAGATTTACGCATAATACTCTGGATGAATCCTAAACATTTTGATAATTTGAATTCAGCTTCAATTCTCCAAAAAATATGTATTGGATGTTTTTATAAAGAAAAAAGTGGAAATCTTTCTTGGCAGAATAGTACTTAAAATTGATTCTTGGGCTTCTTGATATTGATTTATATCCCCTCTTAAAAACAACTGAAAAAACATATTGCTAGAGAGCCATCAATTTACATTTGACAAATTTTTATGTTATCGCAAATATGTATTTCCATCATTGAAACTAAAACAGTGCAGCATTTGAATCAACTTCAAGTATTTGCATAGTCCTGATAGTTTTTTCAATTACTGTGAAACGTTTATAAAGCAAAATGTAAAATTCCAGGAAAAAAATAATTCATTAGGATTTTTTTTGAATAAAATTTAGGTATTTAGGCTATTACTTTGCATACCATTCCCTGGAAGTGAAAATTGTCAGTTATCTGTTCTGAGGAATAAGGAAAACGATATTCCGATAACTACCCAAAAAATATTTAGAGTATGCAAAAAATTAAAAATCTTAAATCTTAAATCAACTATCTCTTATAGTGAGTTACAGCACCTAAAATAAAATAAGGAATAAAATAAGGTAATTTGAAAAGTTAAAACTACACAACATCCATAACAGGTTTATACAGAAATAAAATAAAATAAGAAGTAAAATAAAAGATGGTTAACTTTTATCTTTTATTTTACTTGACAAGTTGTTAGGCACGTGTACATATTCATCATTTAGACAAATTGACGAGATAGGACGATACATCACATGATATAATAGCAGTCATCATCATATTTTTGTTTTCATAACCGGAAAACCTTGTGTTCACTGGCATTAATTTTTTTTTTTCTTTGGATGACTAGATTTTATAATATTGGTAGTGTTGTCAACAATGGGGACCAAAGTATTCGTCATTGAAGTTTGAGGTAATAACATAAAATCCCAAATTTCGATTGATAGCTTTCTTACTTCTTAAATTAATTTACTCAGCCCTATAAACACTTATTACTTCTTATTTTACTTTATTTTATTTATTTTATTATAGTTGCTGTATAAACTGTATAATACAAAGGCGTAGAAGGGCCAAAAACAAAATCTATTTTTTAAACATTTGGAATTGCCACTTTGAATTGACAATTGTCACTTTGAAGTGAATTGTCACTTTGAACTGACAATTGTCACTTCGGACTGACAATTGTCACATACAAAATCATTTTGAATTGCCACTTTGAACTGACAATTGTCACTTTGAAGTGACAATTGTCAGTTCGAAGTGACAATTGTCACTTCAAATTGACAATTGTCACTTCGAAATGGCAATTCCAGATGTTTTTGTAAGTGACAATTGTCACTAAAATCTACAAAATCTTTTTTTAAACATTTGGAATTGCCACTTTGAATTGACAATTGTCATTTTGAAGTGAATTGACACTTTGAACTGACAATTGTCACTTCGGACTGACAATTGTCACTTCGAACTGACAATTGTCACTTCGAAGTGACAATTGTCACATACAAAATCATTTTGAATTGCCACTTTGAACTGACAATTGTCACTTCGAAGTGACAATTGTCAGTTCAAAGTGACAATTGTCAGTTCAAAGTGACAATTGTCACTTCAAATTGACAATTGTCACTTCAAAATGGCGATTCCAGATGTTTTTGTAAGTGACAATCACTTCGCAGTGACAATTGTCAGTTCAAAGTGACAATTGTCACTTCAAAGTGACAATTGTCAGTTCAAAGTGGCAATTCCAAATGTTTAAAAAATATATTTTGTTGTTGGCCCTTCTACGCCTTTGTAGTATAACTATCCATATAAACATTAGATGTTTATGTAAAGCCAAATGCCGCGATTCATGTAGACCATTGTTTTTAGAGCAAAGGATTTTAACACTGGCAGGTCTTTTCATTTTAGAGACAGTATGTCTAATTCACAAGAAATACAGAAATGAAATAAACAACTCTTCAGTATATAATACACGTTTAAGACACCATATTGCTCTACCCGTCCCTACGTCAGCTCATACTCAAAATTCCCTTATTTACAAGAGCAAAAAATTATTTTATCACCTACCCAGCAATTTAAAAGAAATACAAAGTGTATTCAGATTCCGAAAAGAAGTGAAAGAGTTCTTGGTTGTGAGGGCCTATTATACTACAGAGGAATTTTACGAAGATAAATTTAACTTAGACTGTAGTTAATGTGATCAAGTAAGATGCAACCTTTTAGATTTTCCATTTTATTTTATATCATTAGTTAATGTCGACCCCAATCTTTTATTTGTATTATTTATTTACTATCTTGTGTATTGTCAAAAAACTGTTGTTAACATTTGTGTGTATATTGGCACTATTAACTTTTTGCCTTTTACCATTTAAATTTAGGATTCCACACTTTGTCAATGAGATGTATCTATCTTCGGACAATAAAGTATATTTGATTGATTGAACATTACTGATTTTCAAACCGCAATTGTTTTTGCTTAATTCCATTGGAATATAAAAAATTCAGGCACCCGTGAATTTTAATTAGGAAGACATATTTATTGATTATGGTAGTATTGCAACAGATATTGATTGTATACCACATGCCTCAATCAGCTTCCAACATAAAATTACCCACTCTTAATGAACTGTCTAAGTCTGACGTCACGAACCTTTCCATCGAAAATGCAAATGCATGTTAAATTTCCATAAGAAATTTTTATTTTTCAGTTTATTCGTGATTGTGTAATAAATAAGGGTGGATATACTAATATTTTGTTGAAATAAGGCCAAATTTAGGAATTCATTTTTCATGTTGGCAATAAGTGTAGCACCGCCAACTTTTCGAATTCAAATGTGAGCAATAGTTCCTCCTTCATTTATGGTTGCAGTTATTTTTTCTAACTATTGCTCACATTTGAATTCGAAAAGTTGCGGTGCTTCACTATTGCCAACATGAAAATGAGCAAAGTTAGTAAATGTCTTGTGTCAAAGGAACGAAAATTGTTCATTTGCAACTTTGTAAGGAGGATTTATTCGATAAAAACAACGATATTTTACGCAAAGTTGTGCCGAAAATAAGTGATTTAGGGTGTATTGTTTATGCTGGTTAGAAGAAGGAGGCGTTTTGAGTGATTTTTGTGCGAGAAAACGGTGCTTGAAAATGAGGTTAGTTTCATTTAAAAAAAGTGCTGTAACTCGGGAACGGTATGAGACCGCCGCATTTTTCTTCCGGATTCGTGTTCAGGAGGCAAAAACACATAAGAAAAGTATTTTCCTCATATTCAGAGTGCATGTGTGATGTAACTAGATATTTACCCCACTCTTAATGAACTGTCTAAGTCTGACGTCACGAACCTTTCCATCGAAAATGCAAATGCATGTTAAATTTCCATAAGAAATTTTTATTTTTCAGTTTATTCGTGATTGTGTAATAAATAAGGGTGGATATACTAATATTTTGTTGAAATAAGGCCAAATTTAGGAATTCATTTTTCATGTTGGCAATAAGTGTAGCACCGCCAACTTTTCGAAATCAAATGTGAGCAATAGTTCCTCCTTCATTTATGGTTGCAGTTATTTTTTCTAACTATTGCTCACATTTGAATTCGAAAAGTTGGCGGTGCTTCACTTATTGCCAACATGAAAAATGAGGCAAAGTTAGTAAATGTCTTGTGTCAAAGGAACGAAAATTGTTCATTTGCAACTTTGTAAGGAGGATTTATTCGATAAAAACAACGATATTTTACGCAAAGTTGTGCCGAAAATAAGTGATTTAGGGTGTATTGTTTATGCTGGTTAGAAGAAGGAGGCGTTTTGAGTGATTTTTGTGCGAGAAAACGGTGCTTGAAAATGAGGTTAGTTTCATTTAAAAAAAGTGCTGTAACTCGGGAACGGTATGAGACCGCCGCATTTTTCTTCCGGATTCGTGTTCAGGAGGCAAAAACACATAAGAAAAGTATTTTCCTCATATTCAGAGTGCATGTGTGATGTAACTAGATATTTACCCCACTCTTAATGAACTGTCTAAGTCTGACGTCACGAACCTTTCCATCGAAAATGCAAATGCATGTTAAATTTCCATAAGAAATTTTTATTTTTCAGGTTATTCGTGATTGTGTAATAAATAAGGGTGGATATACTAATATTTTGTTGAAATAAGGCCAAATTTAGGAATTCATTTTTCATGTTGGCAATAAGTGTAGCACCGCCAACTTTTCGAAATCAAATGTGAGCAATAGTTCCTCCTTCATTTATGGTTGCAGTTATTTTTTCTAACTATTGCTCACATTTGAATTCGAAAAGTTGGGTTTCACTATTGCCAACATGAAAATGAGCAAAGTTAGTAAATGTCTTGTGTCAAAGGAACGAAAATTGTTCATTTGCAACTTTGTAAGGAGGATTTATTCGATAAAAACAACGATATTTTACGCAAAGTTGTGCCGAAAATAAGTGATTTAGGGTGTATTGGTTATGCTGGTTAGAAGAAGGAGGCGTTTTGAGTGATTTTTGTGCGAGAAAACGGTGCTTGAAAATGAGGTTAGTTTCATTTAAAAAAAGTGCTGTAACTCGGGAACGGTATGAGACCGCCGCATTTTTCTTCCGGATTCGTGTTCAGGAGGCAAAAACACATAAGAAAAGTATTTTCCTCATATTCAGAGTGCATGTGTGATGTAACTAGATATTTACCCCACTTTGGGTATTTATAAAGAATGATGCTGAAAAAATTATTGCCTAGCAAATTTTGTTAAATGGAATTTATTTATTATACCTTTACTTTGACATTTTTTATTTTTTTTATTATACTTTCTATATATTTTATGAAATTATGACCCCCGAAATTTACAAATAATACCAATAAATTGAAGTAGAGTAGACAAAGGTGATAACAGGAAAATGGGAAACATTTATTACCTAAAAATATGTGGCTTTTATATCAATTTATACCTACCAATAAAAAAGTTACTTATAGTGCTTCAACTCACATTACGTTTATTAATGAAGAGACTCTAAAAAAACTTTGAACATGAAAGTAGGCTAATTTTCCATTTATTTATGAACCCGAATTTGTGAATAAATGAAGCTGCTGAATTTTCAAATTATTTAGAATTGCCCAGAGCTCTCATTGAAAATATTGAACTAATAGCTTGGGAGATAAGGCAAATACAGTCGAAACCGGATATAAGGACATTGGGACCATATAACTGAGGACGCTATATCCGATAGTTGTTATAAGCAATATAATTTTTTTTTATTTCAATTAACATTTAATTTATATATCGCTATATGATGAGATATTTCTTCAATATTAAACACTTTTCTCTTTTTTTGTGACGCAAAAAAGCACGATCCAAATCAAATCACAACGATATACACCTATGACCTGTCAACTGTCTTTATGCGCACTAAATCAAGCGTAAAATGTTTTGTTTAAGTGAAAAAGTTATAGCCAATGAATTCCGATGACGGTTCGTAGCTTTAACCAATATGTCGCTTTATCCGATGTTGTTATAAGCGATGTTTACATGGGTACTTATATCGGGATTCAGCAGGGACCTTGCCATTTAGTCCTTATAACCGATTAGTCGTTATATCCGGTTTTGACTGTATATATATCTTGCATAATTAAATACCAAAGATAGCTCTAATAGCAAGGAGTATTTTTTGCAGAAGAAATTTAACATCCAGCATTTTGAATCTATTGAAGAAGTGCCTTCAAACTCATGAGAACTATTGTATTATGTCTATCCTTAATTTATCAATTCAATTTGAAAATACCAATGGGATACTTCGGAATATACCAGTTGAAACCTTTAATATACAGGGGGACATCTCTAGAAACACTTCCTACCATTTTCTATCTTCACATAAATAGAATCAGATCACAGAAAAAAGTGCAAAGTTGTGCCGATGACTGCATACTTTATGCACCTGTAGCATAAATAACTATCTATCACTCGTTAGCATCCTTTACAACTTAAAAGATAAAAATAACTCGAAACGACCCTTATCTCCCATACTGCGCATTTTTATCCTTGACAGACACCACAACAATCATTAAAAGAAATCACAATTACAACTCGTCCTTTCCTAGCAAAGTGTATCTATTCTTTGAAGGCGCCAACTTCCTGAAAGTACTCTCGGGCGGGGTGGTGGGTTGTTCATTATCCGATTCCGAGTCCGAACGGGCCCGTAGTGGAACTCTTTGTGGAGCTTACCCGAGTAGAGATCCTTGATGAACTGCTTCAGCTTGCCGGGTATTTCGATATCTTTGTACTCGGGGAAGAGGTACATGTGCCGGAAGCTATCGATTGCTATAAGCGGCAAGTCTTTCTCCGACTTGCCAAGGTGGTGAAGTGGGTGGGCAAATTTTTTGCCGTCGGCCGTTAGGAAGTTGATTGATTCTGGAGGATCAAACAGAGATTAGTACACACAGAAGTGACGTATTAGGTTTGTATAAAGTAACCTAAAGTATCATAACCGATTTGGGTAAAAACCTAATGTATTATTTGTTGAACACATTCACTTTCTCACGTTATAATAATAATAAGTGTATTCAATCTCAGAAAATGGGCATGGCATTTAGTAACATATAAATGAACAAACATGTAAAAAGAATACCATGGAAGTAGTGGAAACTACTTGTATGTGGTGTATTGATTTTATCATGGGAGACTCACATTATAGTGTCTAAGATGGTCTGCAAAAAAATTGACATTGTATGAAACTTATCTTAGTATAAATTTTAAAATTTGGATATGGAAAAAGTGGCTCATCGGGTGGCTCATCGAAAACGTACCACAAGTCGTTACAGGGTGGGAAAGAAGGTTTCGGCAAAATCCAAAAACACGTCAGGATTGTTTGTCAGGGTGACACATTTTGACGCAAAAAGCATAGTAAAACCTTCAACTCCCTAAGTAGGGGTGTCATCCCAAAAAAATTTTCAAGCAACACAACATACTCACGGTAGTATCAATATTTATATTTGAAACAGTGTGCCTCATAAATAAACACAAACAAAATTTCATTACAGAGAGTAGGTACGCCACCCGTCAAAGTAACTATCTCAAACTACCATTACCATCTTCATCTCTCGTTAAGGATTCAATTATATATAACGTCTGCAAAATGTACAATCACCTTCCAAATAAGATAAGATATACCGTCCAACGCCAGCTTCAGAAAAGCAGTAAAAAGAGTTCTCTCTGATAGAGCCTATTATAGTTTGGAAGAATATTATGTGGATAGAATAGAAGGATAAGTAGACCAAAACTATACACTGTGATATCATATACCTTCTATTGTTTGTTATATTTTTTAACTTTAAATGTTTTGAATTTTTCGAATTTATGGATTTTTAAATTTTTGAATTCTTGGGTTTTGAAACTTTTTGTATTTTTAAAATTTTTAATTTTTGGATTTTAAATGTTTTTTATAAAACTTTATTGATGTTTTAAAAAAAAGTGTATATGACTCTTTACTTATATATATATATATATATATATATATATATATACATAGATGCATGCAAATTTTAATATGTGACTGATTGTTTTGATTCAATTCAATTTTATATGGTAGTGACTATTTTTATACATTTATCAAATTTTTTTTTGTCAATAAGATATTTTTTTGTAATAAAGATATTTTTTGTTATATACAAAAATGCTTTCTGAATATAAATGTTATTCTGAAGAAACAATCAAACTCAGCAATAATAATTATCAAAATTTAAGAATATTATGATTCAAAACTTAGCTAGAAATAGAAAAAATATCTAAGGTAGGCACATCTGGGTTGTGAAATGGAAAAGCATGCTGTTCAAGACGACAGTTATAGATATAATTTTGGAGTGCTTTGTCCATATGATTTTATTTTCTTCTTGACGACAATAATTTTAATTTTTTGTTCTCTCTATCTCTCTAAGCAAACTGTGATTGAGTACTATTTAATATTTTATCTTTTTATATTTTCAGATGTGATTGTTTCTCGTTTATGGATCGATTTTATACATGTATACCTACATATACTTATTTATTGCATTGTTCATTATTGTAAATTATGCTTTGTCAATGAGAATCTTATTTCTCCAGACAATAAAGTACATATTGATTGATTGATTGAATGGAAAGGGGGGTTAAGTGATACCTCATTAGAAGGGGCTTGTCATTCCCTATTCAGTGCTGCTAAGTTTTTGAAAATCGATCCACTCTTTTAGAAAATATGGAGCGTTCAAACTCCAACAATAATGTGTGACAAAAATGCAAAAATCGATGCAATTGTACTTTAAAACTTATTTATTAGTGAGTAAATGCTCGAATTGCTGTCCGCCAACCTGCATCAGTGGTACAAGTTATTTTCAAACCGTTGTCGTACATTCTGGAGCATTTACGGTGTCACTTCGCGACATACGTTAATAATTCTTGAATACATACATGAATAATGCCTGGAGCGCTATAAAAGCGGTGCATCGCCAGAGGCGTTTTTAAACCGGTTAGTTCACGGGACCGTGCAACAAGTGCATAAAAACAAGTAACAAGTAATCCTATTAATTTTTACATTTAAAGTTATTTTTATTTTGTCAAGTGTTGTGTTGTATAATATTTTATTTACTACTTTTTTTTCTAAAAAATTAAGTGCTGAATACCTGCTGACTGCAATTTCAACGGTTTGATTTTTTATAAAATGGTAAGTGTTCCCTATTTTATACTATCAACATTAACCCTTTATAGGACACTGGTTATGATGATTTTTTTTTTACCAAAATATCTTTTTATTAATTGAAATGTCATGTACGAGTTTCGAAAAGTAATTGGTTTTTTATCCATAAGTCGCTTAGTTTTTATGCTATTGATCTTTTTAAAAAACCATTTTGTAGGGTTTTTTGAGGGCTATAAGATCAAATTAGTTTAATATTTTTTCTGCCTTTATTTTTGAAAGGGTTTAAGCTGAAAGGGCTCGAACAAATTGCTTTTTACTCAAATATGCAAACTTGGTGCTTATTATTGTGCTTACTTTAGAAGTAAATTCCTAATTCCCATGAGTACTAATTATTTATTTGTTTTTTCAGGATTTTTTAGCGACATATTCAAATTAAGTGACAGCGATCTTTTAAAACGTTCTGTTCTTGAAGAACGACTGACAGATCAGGATAATAAGGATATAGACTCCAATGATTTGTTTAATGAAACTAAAGCGTTAAAGTTGTTTTCATTACCTGATGGTACTGACCCCTCAAGTATTTTACAATATATATTTGAAAACAGTTTAATCTCCACCCTTCCAAACGTAAGCATTTCACTAAGAATTCTTCTGACATTGCCTGTATCTGTAGCTTCTGGCGAGCGATCTTTTTCAAAGTTAAAAATCATTAAAAATATTATTTCCCGATCGGTTTATTTGTATGCGAGGTACAATCAACTGGCCACCTCGATCACCAGATGTAGCACCTCTCGATTTTTATTTCTGGGGCATGCTAAAATCGGAGGTATATCGGCATGAGTTCGAACGTGCCACCAATTTAGATGAACTGAGGGCAAAAATTATTCAGTTGTGTGCTCAGGTAACACCAGTTACCCTTGCGGCTACCAGAACAGAATTGTACAATAGATTCGGCTATTGTTTGGCCCAAAATGGTGGTTTGTTCGAACATTTAATAAAATAATTCCGTACACAAAATATTTAATTTGGATTGTCTTTTCTTGTAAATATTTTTTTTCTCTCCATTCAAGAAATAATTGTTTTTCTGTTAGAAATAAGTTTTTTGTTTTTATTGTCTTACAGAAATATCGTTTGCTTTTGTTTATGTTTGAGAATTTTCTTTTGTTTTCGCGGCCACCACGGCATCAAAGATATTTTGATCTACCTGTCGTCCGACAGATTAAATTGAATCAATGATCATTTGTCCAAATTATCTGATGTGAAATTATCGTCAAAAATTCTTCTCATTGCAGCGCACACATTCTCCCGACTGCTGCTGGTATGATACTGACGTCCTGAGCTAACCGCCCTGACTCTCATATCTCTGTCGTGACGTCGATATCCATTCCTCGAGCGAGTCGAGGAGAAATTGTAATGCTCTCTCAACATATATTCTATTCTATTCTTTACGCTCTCATGAAACCACCATACCCAAGATAAATACTTTCCGATACTGTATATGGTGTTCAAAATGCTTTTGCTCTTTTTTTTTAGTTTCTTGGTTCCATAATTTACTGGGCTAGATGTTCTCCTAGGTTGCTGTATTTATCAACAAAGCAATTTGCTATTTCCAAAGGATTATTTGTAACCACGTTATTTTTTAGGCGAATTTCTCTTATTTTTTTATTATTATTTTGATTTGTAGATGCCCTTAGCGTTTCCCATAGTTTTTTAGGATTATTTTTTATTATTTTTAATTTTGTCTTTGAAAAATTTTGCTTTTGATTTCTTTATGAGCAGATTGAAATTATTCCTGTGAGTCTGTATTTGCTTTGCAGTTCAACGTTTTCCCAATCTCTGTGCCTCTCTTTATTCATTTTATTCCTTCTGTTGATAGATGTTATTATACCACTGGTAATCCAGATTTTCTTTTTCTTTACAGGTTTTATTTTAACCATGGACTTTTCGGCACACGTTTGAATTTTCTGTGTTAAGACTATCAGCCAAGATATCTACATCCTCGTTCTGGAGGAAGTCATTCCAGGAGTCCGCATCGATCAATGTTTTAATTTTTTTATGATTTATTGCATGCTGGTTCATCAGACTGTAATTTGTTTGTTCAGAAGTATTTTCAAATTTAAACATTGTAGTAAAATAGTCGCCAATAGAGCTTTTCAGCGTGATTGGGATGACTTTGTTAACTATATTTCTCGTGAATAAATGGTCAAAACATGAACGCGTGTTTCCTTGGATTCTTCTATATGTGTTTATTTGTGAGATTTAGAATTTCAAGCCAATCATTTGAATCTTCTGATTCAGAAAGTTTATTTATGTTTATATCTCCTTCAAGTTATGACCTTGATGGTGCCCTTACCGGGTGACACAGGATATCGGGCCACCCCTGTAACTTCTGCATTTGTGAACGGATTTCTCTGAAATTCGGTACAGTTATATAAGCAACCAAATCGGATTTGATCACATTACAATCCAATATGGCGGACTCCCGGATTTTCTGCAAATGCCAGCAACTTTGTTTTTTCAAATAGAACACCCTGTATATTTTTACATATTCAAGTTCAACAGGTCAAAACAAGTCCAAACCTTATGTCAAATGTAATTTTTTTCAAACAATTGAAATGTCATTTTTTTCAAACAATTGAATTTTTTTTTTTTATTTTATCTCGTGGATAAATGAGATTTGGTCAAGGCTATTCACAATGGGTCGCACATAACAGAGAAACAAAATTTTTTCTGAAAAATTATTTTTTGTGTCATTTATTGATGAATTAATTCAGTCACATCACATTTTGATCAAAAATAAATTTTTTTCAAATGAAACCCCTATGGGCCACCTACCTGTCTCTCTAGAACATTCATTAAGGAAAAAAATGACATATCATTTTTGTATTTCGGTGCAGTAACAAACTGTATACATTCAAAAATCTACAACTAGTTCATGAGTTTTCTGGCAGTTCGTTCAACTTAGTAGTGGAAAACAACATTTCTGAACCTTGTCAACTAATTGTGTTTCGCTGTCATCTTTCACCTCGAAAATTAGTTAACTTCCGAGAATTAGTTCAGTAGAAATGTAAAATCAAAATTATAGGTTCACAAGAAGTGAACAGGTTGATATGTTATTAATTTACGGAGAATGTCTTTAAAACAGTGTCGCCGCTTGTCAGTTATACGCTGAACGATACCCACTCAGAAAAGAACCCAACAATGGAGAAGATGATCGTAAGTGAGGAGGCAGATTATGTTGATTTTGATACAACCGCTTCGACGCGGGAATTGGAATATCAATGCAATGTCAGTCGAGAAAACGCTAGACGAATTTAAAAAAAAACACCATTATCGTGCTTATAAGTATAACTTACACAATTAGTTGACAAGACTCAGAAATGTTGTTTTCCACAGCTTACTAAGTTGAAAAATTATTCGAACTGCCAGAAAACTCATGAACTAGTTGTAGATTTTTGAATTTAAACAATTTGTTACTGCACCGAAATACAAAAATGATATGTCATTTTTTTCCTTAATAAATGTCCTAGAGACAGGTAGGTGGCCCATAGGGGTTTCATTTGAAAAAAATGAATTTTTGATCAAAATGTGATGTGACTGAAGTGATTAACCAGTAAGTGACACAAAAAATAATTTTTCATAAAAAATTAAGTTTTTCTGTTATTGCCGACTCATTGTGAATAGCTTCGACCAAATCTCATTTATCCACAAGGTAAAATAAAAACACAATTTTAATTTCAATTATTTGAAAAAAATTACGTTTGTCATAAGGTTTGGACTTGTTTTGATCTGTTGAATTCAAATATGTAAAAATATACAGGGTGTTCCATTCGAAAAAACAAAGTTACTGGCATTTCCAGAAAAACAAGAAGTCCGCCATATTGGATTGTAATGTGATCAAATCCGAAATGTTTGCTTAAATAACTGTACCGAATTTCAGAAAAATCCGTTCATAAATGCAGAAGTTACAGGGGTGGCCGGATATCCTGTGTCACCCGGTATACCCCTATGATAACTAGATTACTTTTCTCCAATTTGACAGTTAGTTTTATTGCCGTGGGTTCGTGTATTTTGATATTTTGTGTACTATAGTTATAGCAACTCTTTATAGATGACACATGAAATATGCCTCTACCATTTTGATAAATGTGGCCAAAAATATTATGGATAGCACGTTTTTTTTCATTTAGCCAGGTTTTCTTTTTTAAAACAAATGCAAGACGCAAATGTGCTCTGAGTTTTACTAAATATATGCTCACAGTATTTATTAATTATTTATATAAAGAAAAAATAACACGAAATTAGTAAAATAATATTGAATTTTCTTTTAATACTATTTTGTGTACATACACGACATTATTTTCTTGAAGTCTTGCCTTTCTTGTTTGGTTTTTTCAATGTATGTTGGAGTGTGATTAGAAACAACCTTCTGAAGAATTACTTGATTTGGCTTATCTGGCAATAGTGTTTCGGTCATTTTGAAAGGAAAATATCATTTCTTCCGGAGTATAAAGTATATATGAGAGATTCCTGGTGCAGGAATAATGATAGTATGTTAGCATTTGATCCACTATTTATTTATATTTTATTTTTAGTATTTGTAAATAAAGCCGCTTATTTACTATTTACTTGTATATAAAACTAAATGTATCTACTTTTCATAAATAAACTATTGCATACTTTACCTAGGCCTTTTTACAGAACTACATTCGTATAAATAATAAAATTGATAAAAAAATTAAACTTTTCTCAATTTTTTAATTTTTATAATTGAATTGTAATCCAGACATGTCAATTTTCTAAGCGTCTTCACTAGCATTTGGCTATTTAGCATAAAAACATTGAATAAATCAAATCTAAACATTAAGTTTAATAAATAATTTATTTGAATTTTTATTCAATGTGTTATTATGTATTGTATGAAATGAAAAATTTTACAAGTTAAAAAGAGACATTTTCAAACCTTCAGAAAATTAAAATATTTGTTCTTCAAATGCGATTTCCTCAAAGTGAATTCTAAAAAACAATGAATAATTATTGAATTGGAAATCTCCAACCAATTCTATTGTACATTTTTATGGAGGTGTGTAAAAAATGATTTTCTTTGTATCCACATTAAAATTGAGATTCCCATTTCAAATCAACACCTTTTTATGAATCTTGCTTTTCAAAGATGTGTCTGCAAATTTCAAAAACATTTAGTGAATATCTTATATGAGTCATATAGAATCAAAAGTCTGTATTTACCAAAACCGAAAGAAATGAGTTAGCTATTGGATATAATAGATCACAGGTTTGTGCAGCATCCTACAATATCATTCTGCTTCAAAACTCGTTGAAAGGTATAAATAAACGAGGTATAAAAACTTAGTTGGAATCAAAACTGTGTATTTACAGAGACATTTGGAATCAAAACTCCGTATTTTCTCTTCAACCAATAACAGTATACCTAAATGATCACGTGATGAATCGCCTGTCAGATGAAGTCATTTCGTCTGGTATTCTCAGTGATAACGGACGTATTAAGGAATAATTTCATTCCAGTTTTCGGCTTAATAGTTTGAGCAAACTTTTTATCATTTCTATTTAGATTTATGTAGATTAATTTTTATATACGTTAAATTGACATATCACCGTATTTTTATTCGTTTATTCAATTTATTCCTTCAATATTCAACAGCTCAATAGAATATATTTTTATGATAAAATATAATGATTTTTATTACGGTCCTGTCTAGCTACAATGTTGATTGCACTTGTACGTAACAAAACTCTGTATTTTCTTGGATTGGTTTCAAAGCTCTGTAGTTTCCCAAGTTTCAGTTTCAAAACATTGTATTCTCAAACAATTCAATTAAATCAGAAAATAACGATCCATACTTCAACGTAAACCACTGTGGATTCCTTTAGAGTATCCATATACACATAGCATTTTAAAAAATTGCTGTGAAACTGCAGATATATCATGAACTCACAGTTTTTCGCGGTTTTCTCAGAATGACAGATGTGGCAAATACACAGTTTTGATTCTAGGCGACTCATATCATGTTAATTCTACAAATACCCACAAATAAATCAATATGATTATATGCTAGTCCAATCCCTTCTAAACTATTGATGGTCTGATATTCCTAGGAGATTTTATGGGAATTTTTGGAAGGGTTCAAAATTGAAATTATTAAATAATATTTTGATAAAACAGAGTGGAAACCAATGATTTGCACACTTTTATACCTTTTTCAATTCTATTGAGAATTAATTTAAAAAAAAACTATTCATATTTCCTTGACGGAATGAGATATGAAAAAAAAAATGTATAAACCATTTTTTGACACGTTAAACTAAACAAGCATCAATTTGAAGATGGGGAATGCAATCACATATATTCTGAAATAAGAATATGGAAATTTAAAAGATTACTGTAATTTCCAGGATATTTCTTTCAAAGTTATACATTTTTTGATACATTATTAATTCTTTGTATTTTCATAAGATAAAATGCATTCATAAACAATAATAATCAAATAGCACACAATTAAAACTTACGTTTTTCCGATAACAATTCGGTCTGGACCAACTCATTGTAGCGTTTGACACTTTCGTTATCATCAGGATTGTGAAACAGTATTAAGAAAGGTAAACCATCCTCTGTTAATTCTTCTGCATTCTCAAAAGTGATCTCTCTTACAAGCGGCATACACTTTTCTTGTACCTGTAATAACAATCATTATTCTTTCAAATAGCCTGAAATTTAAAAAAAAGTTTTTATATTTCATTTTTTACATTTTATATTAGCTTCACTTGTAAGAATTTGGTTTTTGAGCTTCGGTATCTGATGTAAAATGAACAATACAAATCAAAATATGACATACGAAAAGGTCGGTCCAGGATATAGGATCACTGTTTTGTGATGCCCCATAATTACACTAACATTAAACTTTCATTCCTAAGAAACAACACGATATTCCTTAATATGAACGTTACAAAAAAACTTCATCATCTGAAGATAAGTAAAGGCACGTAAGAATTCCTATAAAAAATTACCCTTTTACACAAGTCATAAATAACTCACGTCCGCTGATCGCCATATCTAGTAAATTTAACGAGTAAACAAAAGTATAAATTCAGAGTTTTTGACAGCTCTCCTAATCGCATTGCGATACGAGATATCATAAAACTGTTTTAATGTATTCAGGCCAACAGAAAAACGCTATAAATTTGTAGATTATGACAGCCCATTAATGTTACTCGAAAGGCATACATTTTTGTTTTATATATTTTTGATGACAGGAACGAAGCCAATAATTATTGAGCCGCTGACAAGTTGAAGATAATTATAATATCAGACGTTTTTCCCGGCGACTAGCCCAACTATCACGTGATCCGATAACGGGTTATAAAAATGCGCGATTTTTCGGATTAACAATCACTCGGTGTTCAGCAGTCAAACAAAGAACAAGTACGTTCAAAATGAAGTTAGAATTTCATTCGATCACGACCTAGTGAAATCAAGATGAGAAGAGTACGAATATAGTTGTCAAGCAGTGAACTTAAGTAGCCATTAATAGAATTATATTCAATTTAATCCGAGTATCCAAGTGAATTCCCAGTAAACCAGATTTTTCCAAAAATTACCTATTATTGATCAACGCATCCAGAACGTAAATAAGTCAACGAAAAACCTCAAATCGTTAGTTCATGATCTCATAGAAAACCATATCCATACACGCTATACTAATATACAGTGCGAGTAAAATTAAAATAACAATTTCCCGGGATAAATCAAACTACTGATAAAATTAAAACTATTTGTCGTTTAAAAGCAATCTTCAGTGAATAAGTGTTGACTCTGCTGATGTATCGTAAGTTATATATGTTTTCTGTATTTATGGGTTGGCAAATTGAATCATTTATAATGTGCATGTGTCTGTAAAGGTATCTCCATAATTTCATGTTACCAAAGATTTCAAAAGATAATTATTAACAGTCATTTTAACCATTGATGTCACTATTGCTTTCCGTCAATCTATTTGAATTGTAGACTGATAAAAAAATAACTTCAAGTAAACTACAATCTAGTTTGGTCTGAATATTGTATCATATTATCCGTTTATAGAACGGATGAAATATTTTTGTCAACTTTTATTAAATATATATGTCTATTCTTAACATTTTTATGAGTACATTATTATTTTTTATTATTATTTTTCGAATCTTTCTGAAATCCGGTACGTACTTCCTGGATAAACAACTCACGCCCAAGCGCAGAGAGAAAGGGGTATTTCCTGTGCCGCTCCAGGAACATAATCTCGGTTCGACCATCCTCAGATATTCGATGCTCTCGATGCTTGTTTTCGCAATCTATCAAAAAGTCTGGTGTAACAGGTGTGTTCTGTTAATTCATAACACCCTGTATAGTCCGGGCTTATCAGTTTACATATTTTAATTCAAGTGGTCAAAGTACATACGAATGACATACTACTCCCTATTCCATTCAGTGCTCTCTTATGGTATTTTACTTTGGTGAAATTCATCGAATGCTATAGCATTTTCAGAAGTAAAAAAAAAGTATCGGAATATTGTCAAATCTGGGTTACAGAGATCATTGTCTTCAACATTTCATCCAACTAAGTATCATGCCACTGCCTACTCTTTACATTTTTACAGTATTATTAGAAATACACCAAAACACGAGCAAATTCTCCAGATCCTCTGATTTGCACGATTATAACACAAGATCGGCTGATTTACTGTCTATTCCACGACATAGATTAGCTGTCAGCTGCAAAAATTATCTGAATCTCAATCTCTATAACATTCTTGATAATTCTGTCAAAATATTGGAATTCAAAATTGTGATAAAAAAAAATCTGCTCAGCCATTGTTTCTATGATATTGATGTTTCAGCCAGCTCATTGTGTATTTAAAATGTTTACCTCTCATTAATGTTTTTTATCTCTATTCTCTTTCAAAATGTTCTGTACAGTTCTAACAATTCATATACCCAATTATAATGAGTATTTTTAGTTGTTATACTGTCGATTTTTCAGCTATAATTTTATATGCAAACTTGTAGTTTTTAAATATTTTATGTAAATTTGTAGTTTTTAAATATTATCTTTTATATTTTTAACGGTCAATATTGAGCCTAAAGCTATATTGTTTTGTGACTTGCCATAAATATAAAATTATTTGCTGATGAGATTAAGAATCA
This sequence comes from Gonioctena quinquepunctata, assembly GCA_018342105.1. NCBI lineage: Eukaryota > Metazoa > Arthropoda > Insecta > Coleoptera > Chrysomelidae > Gonioctena > Gonioctena quinquepunctata. The sequence continues at coordinate 378,542 of JAFIRS010000721.1, read as the reverse complement.
AGTGGAAGAGGACCTAGATTTAATAACTGTATGGTTACGGGATCATAAATTAACACTAAATGAGGAGAATTCTTCCTTTATATCATTTCAAAAAGAATTATTCCTGATAAACAAATTGATAATTTGTGCATCAAATACTCAGCTAAATCAAAAATTTTAGGGTCAACACATTCAAATTCTCGATAAAAAAAATATCTGCTATTATTAGTATTTTATATAAGATGAGGTCCTTTGTTTACTTCAAATATTTGAAAATTATTTGTCTAATTTATTCAAAACTCCAACATTTAATATTAGTTTGGGGTATTGCAACAAAATATATGTTGAAACCATCTTAATCCTTTCAAAATGAAGCAATTGAATGTATTTTTGAATTACCAATTTTGGAATAATCATCTAAATTATATAAACCAAGGGATCTGCATAACATTCACACGTTATTCAAATTGAAAATATGTATTTTTATCCATGTCACAAAAAATAATATTAAGCAATCTAATCTCATATTCAGTGTAAATATCACACCAGACAGTGTAATAATCTGAAAATTTTCCAAATGAAAACACAGTTTAGAAAGAAATCGTTATAACACCAGTAAATGACTTATTATAATAGTTTACCTGGAAAAATTAAAAATATTAATAGCATAACAAAATGAACCGGAGAAATACGTTTTGTCAACTATCTCTTCATGATTTATAACAAAGCTCTCAATGAAAAAATATTAATTACCAATATTTATATCATAAATGAAATCATAACATACCCAGATGTGCAACTCATCAAAATTCTTTAGAGAACCCGGATAGGTTTCGTCCAGATCGTTGGAACGGTTCTTGTCAGGCCTGAAGACGATTATAGGTTCGCCTGGAGGGTGCATTTGTCGGGAGGCTTCTTCGAAGCCAACGTGAAACTGGCAATCGTCTTTGAGGTTAGTTGCAACACGACGGAATATTTGGTATTCTGGCTGGTCCCGACGGTCATAATACCCTATGAAAAAAGGTTTTGATAATATTTTTTTTTTATTTGCATCTATCGTATAAAGTATGGAGAAATTTTATGGTAGGACAAGGTTTAATACCAGAAAGTTGGGAAAAAGTTAGTTCATATGTTTGAAAAAGAATATGCCCCAGTATCACATGTGAGTATAGCTCCAATGTTTGTAATTATATGGTATAAGGCAGAAGGACTTCGGTCGATAGCCTATTGAATTGAATTTTTGTTCGGTTCAATAAAGTTCCTTTTATTATTATTATTATATGGTATATATCTACAATAGGGAAGAAAGTACACTATAGTAAAAATTACGCTTCTTATATAAGGAACGGTCTTATCCATAACTTACTCTAATTATCATCACCACACTGATATTTTCATTTCAAACTATTTTCAATCGACTTCAAAACTATTTCAAATTCACTGTGAAGTTGTTTGTTTGAATCATGGAGTAATTCGGACTAATTTATTTTCAGTACATAAAGAAAATGGGATGATTACCTATTTTGGTAGCTCAATAAAAAATAAGTAAACTCCATTAAAAATCTTTCGAGTTTCCAGATAAATCTAGTATGAAAAATTTTACAGGAGTGATCAACCACATAATCTTCTATATACATAAAAATTAAATGCTGTTCGTTGGTAAGCGCATCACTTGAGAACAGCTGGACCAATAAGGTTTTTTAAAAAAGAAAAATTGGAAAATTTGCCCGGAAAATTGGCAAATTTGGAAAAAATCAAAAGTGATTTTTTTTATGGGATTTTTGTATGAAAGTTAGCACATCTAAGTGTTTTTTCATGGAGAAGGTTTATATGCTATCCATTTTACTTTAACTCGCCATTAGATGGAGTTGAAGACCATCAACTTCTCACCATCCCCATTCAACCGATCACCATCCCCGGTATGAACGAGAAAAAATGGTTCTGTTGGGACCGGAGTTTTTTTTAAGCACTGATTTTGTCAATTAAAATATCAATATTATTGAATTTGAACTGATTTTTGGAAAAAAAAATAGGCATTACAAGGATGACACCCCGTTTGGACAACAAAAAAATTACCATTTGGACCGCGTATCACTAATGTAGTGTTTCTTGTTTTTATAAAACTCACAATGCTACAAAAATATTCAGTTGTCACGATGATTGTATTGTTCAATGAATGAATATAATTTCTGATAATAAATGATTATTTGCTAAAATAATGTAATTAATCACAAAATTTGTTATAACTTTTTTGTATATTGAAATATTCCCAATCCGCAAATAGCGATGTACTTTTGGGACCGGGCGTTTTTATTTGCCATAATGTTAACATTGAAGCGTGTTGTCACATTGCACCCACCCGGCCTGAAACTAAATGTTGCTGTGTGTCTTTATCCTGATACCTCGCGGTCTCAAGTTGGCGGTTGGAGTGAGGCATCAGTTAAATGCCATGCGGAGCTTAACATGTTAACGGGATAACAGGAAAGGGGCAAAGTCACAGGCATAACCTAGATGGAAGAACACAAAGAAAAACATAGAAAAAAAATCTACGGGACGATATCACAGGTACCAGCTAGTGTGCAATAAAATTTCACTAATATTTCCCGCGCATCTAAGCTAGCATTAGAATTTATCTCTAATTATTTTTTCTGAATCAATAACAATTGGGAAAAAATTTGAAACTGGTGCAATTTATAAAGTTTCATTAAACATTTGGAAATGTGTAATTTCCTGTTTGGTGGTGATCTATTTTATATTGAACTCACTAATACTAATCAAAGTATATAAAACATAAATAAATAAAATAAAAATTCCATTTTTCATGTATCTTCAACAGCACAAAAAATATGATGGAGATGAATATATATTTTTTACAAGGTATATTCCCACTAAGATAATTGAAACAGTTCCAATAGAAACCCAAAGACAAAAGTAATTTTCACATCATTTAATAATAATAATAACCTTTATTAACGCCAAGAGACATGAATGTTTATAATAGGGATCTAAACTAATAAAAAAAAGCATAACCATGTTGAAAATGATTGCATCAGAGTAAAGCATTAACGAAATAAATATGTTTCCTAGTTTGATTTAAAATGATTTTTTTATAATCTTTTTTAAATTTTTAGGGATCTTATTGAATATCAAAACTCTATCGTATAAAATTCATTTTTTCCAAAGTTTGTCTTGATTCTATGTGTGATGAGGCTATTCGATTGTCTGGTTTGGTGATTGTGAATAGTGTCGGTTGAATGAAATTCCAGCGATCAAGGTTTTTCATTATCGATAAAGAATGTATAAATATACATATTTTCTTTCATTTTATATAAACAATATACAGTGCTCGTCTAAAGTCCGCTCCCCCCCTACCAATTTTTGAACCACCTGTTATCGCAACGAAATTTGGAGTGCTTAAATAGGAGATTTTTCATGAAAAAATCACAGCTAAAAGTTTTAAAATGGCGGCTGAGCGCCATCTTCAATATTTTTTTCAAATAGAACACCCTGTATATTATTTTATTTTCAAAATCTGCTCATAATTCTCAAAAGTTTTCTCTAATACACTTTACTCCTAAATTCAATTGTTTTCGAAATATTAATGTTTGAAAAGTGACATTCCGGTTTAAAATGAAGTATGGATTTTGGCCACTTCCGGTTAAACATTTTGCTAACTAAATGTTGTTATTAATTTGTAGTTAAATCTCTTAATTAATTCGACTAATAAGAGGCATAAAGAGAGTTTATTAAGGATAAACAGTACCCCAACAATTATTTCATCAAGTGTTGATGTGGCACCCTCCTAAATCTTGACAATAAAGTGCCCTATTATAAATAGCTTCTCTCACGTTGATGAAAGTCTGTGCATTTATTTCTTCACATGTATCTATTATTCTGCATTCCAACTCTTCTATTGTTTGGCATTAAGTGGCGTAGATTTTTGACTTCAGATACCCCCAAAGGAAAAAGTCTGGAGGTGTAAGATTCGGAGATCTTGGTGGCCATTCTGTACTTCCCTGCGACCTATCAATCGCCCAGGAAAGTTTGTATCGAGGAACTCCCTAGCCATGCGATCGAAATGAGAAGGTGCCCCATCCTGCTGAAATATGATTTTACGATTTTTAAACTCTTCCTGATTGTTTAATATAATTTGTCTTATTCGAGGTTCAATTTCAATTTCTAAAAGATTTCTGTAAAGAACTCCTGTAAGATTGCCACTGATGAAAATCGGTCCAACAACGCGATTGCCCAAAATCCCCGCCCAAACATTCACCTTTTTAGGAAACTGGGTATGTCCCTCTCTAAAAATATGCGGATTAGTATCGCTTCAGTATCGTACATTCTGTTTGTTGACTTTTCCATTGAGAAAAAACGTGCATTCGTCTGCGAAACATACACGTTTTAGGTAGCCCCGTTCTCCTTCAATTGATCTTGTTAACCACTCACAAAATTCAACCCTCCGGTCTAGATCATCCTCCGTGAGAGCATGCAGGATTTACATTTTATAGGGATGAAACTTTTATTTTTTTAGGACTCTTTGGACACTTTTTGAACTTACTCCACAGGATTCAGCAACTGCAGACGTCGACTGAGTCGGATTGATTACCATTTCAGCAACATTTTCTACCTTTTTTTCTTCTGAAAGAGGCGGTCTTCCTGATCTTGGAGCATCTTTCAGCGTACCAGTTGCTTGGAGCTTATTTAAAAGTTTGCGCAAATATGACTTCGAAATAGGATTCTTGGGAAATCTATCATTAAACATACGGACTGCTAAATGATAATTTCTTCCAGCTTCTCCAAATATCAAAACTGCTTCAAATTTATTGTCTAAACTACGAGCCATGATCACACTTTTCATAAAAGGATTTAGGCGCTCAACTGACTATTGGACAGTTAGCAGTTCAGTTTGACAGTAAACAAGATGTTACCGCGACAACGATTTTTTCCAATGCAAACTTGATTGAAAGCAACATTAGTGTTTTTGGTTGGGTTTGAAATGACCAAAATGTCACTTTTCAAATGTTAATATTTCGAAAACAATTGAATTTAGGAGTAAAGTGTATTAGAGAAAACTGTTGAGAGCAGATTTCAAAAATGGAATAATATATCGGATGTTCTATTTTAAAAAATTATTGTAGATGGCGCCCAGCCGCAATTTTAAAGCTTTTAGCTGTGATTTTTTCATGAAAAAGTAGGTTTTTATCTCCTATTGAAGCCCTCCAAATTTCGTTGCGCTATACCAGGTGGTTCGAAAATTAGTAGGGGGGGAACTGACTTTAGACGAGCACTGTATACAATATCAAAAAAATCGTTTGGAGCATATAAATAGAATGTAGATTCAAGAAATGGTATTTTTAAAATAAATTTGATACTATTGTTTGGTAAAGATTTAAGTGGATGCAAGATTGAAGAATTTTCATTTTCCCATACTGAAATTAAATACTGCAATTTTAATTTTGAATAAATTAAACTGAAATATATTATTTTTAGATATTTTAAAGGAATGTAATTTAGAATTTTGAATGAAATATCAATTACAGGAGATATTTTTTTTCTAAGATTTATAATATTGTTTTTTTAAGAAAGTTGTTCATCAATGTATAATCCAAAAAAAATTGTTGTTTCTGAATATTTTATATTTTTCCCATTAATCATCCTATAGTGAACTAATTAGGTCAATGGAAAATGTGGAATAAATCAAGAGTATAAAAGGTTTAAATATTTTAAAAGCATTTGTAATATCAGAAAACTCTTGAAATAATTGCATTTTAATGACATAAATGTACATGTCTGATGATATACTCATTATAAATTCAAGGTGAACATAAATACTGAAAATTATCTTCAACATTCAATCATTATTGAAAAATTATTCAAATTCTAATATTTGATGATAATGAATTTCAATGTCTTACAATGATATACATTTTGAAGAAAATAGTTTTTATTACTTTCAAGAGACTAAAGTATTATAATTGCCCAAAACTGTGTTATAGAAATCACGGAGCCTATAAATATGAAAATAAAGAAGACAGATCTTTGTGTGTTTGTATGTCGCATATCTGGTGCCTAAATCAAAGGACTTAATTGGATGAAATTCCAAATTGAAATTGTGGTTACTTTATTTGAACCCATTCAAAAAATTATTTCCATAAAAATGTCTCAAAATCCATGTTATACATTTACTGCACGTGAAAATTTAATACCTATTATAATCCTTTTGCCAGATTCCAACTTTCCAAGTTCCTGCAGCTGTTTGAATTCCTTGATGGGATCCTCCAACTGCTGCTTAATGTAGGTGGAGAAAGCCTCTACAGTCCTCGCTCCTCTATACTCTCTCTTCCCTAGCTGACCATTACGTATTATTTTCAAAGTAGGGTACTTGGAAATGTGGAACCTAGTGGATATTGAACCTTCCTTATCACAGTCTACTTTTCCCATCACAACTTTCCCTTGCTCGGGAAACTCTTTGGCAACGGCGTCTGCCGCCTCATCGAAGATCGGCATGAGGAGGTTACTGAATCTACACCAGTCAGCGTAGAAGTTTATGAAAACTAATTCATTAGAAGCTGAAAGTTGAAACAGTTTAGCCACCAAAATCAAATTTATAACATTCTAGATAACTTCATGAGTTATTTAAAAAAAAAATGTCCTCCAAGATAGTTAAATAAATCATAACTGAGATTCTACGCCTATAAAATGAATATACACATTGAAAATAACAACTATACGTTTCTTTTGAACAGTCTCAAACTTGACTCATTAGCAGAAGAAGAGATAATGCTGACCTCATATTTATATTTAAACTTATCAATGGCCTTGTCATATGCCCTGAACTCCTTGAAATGATACTTTTTCATGTGCCTAACCCTCAGAAATACTGATCTGTTTCATGTTTCTTACCACCATACAAACTATGGAATGCACTCTCCTATTGATCGTTCCCTTAGGACTGTCAATGAGAAGAATGTAGAGATCACAGGTATAACCCTGTCAAAATTCAAGTGTCTTATAAGAGGAACATAGGGATTTATTATATATGCATCCGAATCTTTATTGTACTCCCTTATTTACTAATGGGTAGCCTTTATATACTACTTGTCATTTATATCTATTTTAAATTGTATAGTCTGTAATTTAGTTTGTAATTAAGTTTGTTGTGCTTATTCTCGCTTTTATGTGCTTGAGTGCATCCAAAACTTTATTGTATTGTTTTTTTATTATTTTTTTTTTTTACCTAGGTGTCACCGTTTGTATTTTTCTTTCTACTTATTCACAGATATAATACATAATACATTATACCTACAGTATATACTAACATATATCATTATTCTATATACATACATACTAAGTTAATACACCTTGTATGAAATCAGATTACTAGTTTTGGTATTATAAGATATTCATATATTCTATAATGTTGTTTGTAATATAATGTTTGCATTTTTTTGAAAATAGTTTAGAGTTTTTTATGTTTCTGAGTATTGAAAATGTTTGGTGCAATAGTTGTTGTGAACCTGTAACTTGCATCTTTATGACAGTTTGGTGTCGTCAGTAGTTTGTTTGTAATTTGCCGAGTATTATATGAGTGGGCAGGGTAGTTTTTAAGCTGAGGGTTCTTGGTTATGAAAACACAATTTGCATGAAAGTATAGCATTCTAACATTTAGAATTTCGCTACTGTATAATTGAGTTGTTGGATACTGTCTGTCTTTATGTGAAATGACTCGTAGTATGAAATTTTGAACAACATTCAACGGGTTTAATGCGTTGTTATAAAGTCCTCCCCATACTAGAATTCCATATTTTATTATTGATTTAACTAATGTCTTGTATATTATCAGAAGTGTCTTTTTATTCATAAATTTTCTTAGTTCGAAAAATTTGTGAATCTATCTGCGTACTCGATTTGTGAGGTAATTTACATGGTCTGTCCATTTAAGATTTTTGTCGATTATTATACCCAAGTATTTAACTTTTTCAGTTTCCATTATTTCTAGTGTAGTGTTCGGGATCTTTAGTGTATTAAAGTTTGGTCGATTTGCATCTGTGAGTGAGAATGCTATATAAGAAGAGAATGATCTATAAGGCACAGATCCGACCTGTCCTGGAATACTGTTCCCATATTTGGAGTGCGGCACCTAAACATATCCTGAAGCTATTGGATTCTGTCCAAAAAAGGGCAATTCGTCTCGTCGGTGATGCCTCGCTTACAAACTCGCTCACTTGTCTGGAACACCGTAGAAAAGTTGGCGATTTGTCTCTATTTTATAGATATTTTCATGGGCGATGCTCTTCTGAAATATCAACAATCGTTCCTCCTTTGGCAGTCTCTTCGAGATTAACCCGTCAAGTTCAGTCTTCACACCCCTTCGTGGTCACTTTGGAGACCTGCAGAACATCACTTTCCAAAGACTCATTCATCCAACGAACTGCGAGGCTTTGGAACTCATTGCCTAGGGAGGTGTTCCCCGAGGCATACAACCTCCAGAAATTTAAGAAGAACACCAACTCCTACCTTCTTTCCCTTGGTTCCCACGATGTTCTCTGAACATTACAGGATATCCCTTTTCGTGGGAACCAGAACATATAAAAAAAAAAAAAAAAAAAAAAAAAAGAAGTTTTGTTTATATTTAAGGACAGCTTGTTGTGATCTAACCAATGTTTAACTATAGCTACGACTGCTTCAGCTTTTTTACGTAGTTGATTCCAGGTACTATCCTCAAAAATGAGGACTGTGTCATCGGCATATGATATTACTGTGCTGTCTATTTGAGTTTTGAGCAGAGAGTTAATGTAGGCCACAAATAAAATTGGTCCAAGCACAGTTCCTTGTGGGACCCCTGTTTGTATGGTTTTGAGATTACTATATACATTTTTTATTTTTGTTTTCTGCTGTCTGTTGAACAGATAATGTTGAAAAACTCTCAGCACAGTGCCCCGTATTCCATAATGTTCAAGTACATCAAGAAGCTTTGTATGAGGCACTGTGTCAAAGGCTTTTGCTAAGTCAACGAATACTCCAATACATTTCTTATTATCATCCATATTTTGTTTGAGGTTATCTATAAGATTGAACATTGCATCTGTCGTGCTTACACCTTGTTTAAACCCATATTGCTTGTTGCTCAAAATGTTGTTTGCTGCAAAGTAGTCATTTAACCTTCATTTGAGACATTTCTCAAATAATTTGGCAAACGTATTGATTAAGCTAATGGGTCTAAAGTTTTGAATGTTTGTTTTGTCTCCTGATTTGAATATTGGGGTTATTAGGTATTAGGTATTTCTCCATTGACAAAAATGAGGTTTATAATGTGTATCAGAGGATCAAGTATATAGACATGGCATTTTTTTAGTAGTTTAGCAGTGATACCATCTATTCCTGGGGAACTGTTACTTTTCAAGGTTTTTATGTGGTTTATTTCATTTCTATCGACTGGTTTAAGGAACATTGAGTTTTTGATGTTAGGAAAGCTATTCTCAAAGTTCTGGGGTGGGTTGTCTATTTTTCTTGCCATGATTTGTCCAGCATTTGCATAATAATTGTTGCAGTAATCAGCCAGTTGTTTATCGTCCTGAAAGGGTTTGTTGTTTTCATCAGTTATATTTGATATGTCATTGTTAGTTTTCCTTATACTATTATTTGTGGCTTCATTGATAATTTTGTATAACTTTTTCATATTGTTATTAGTGGCAATTTGTTCAGAGTAATATTTACTTTTTGCTTCTTTAATGACTTTGTTAAGTTTATTTCTATAGTTCTTGTAACTCACTTGTAGTTCTAAGTTTTCATTATTTCTATTTACGTTTTTTTTGAGATTGTCTCTATGTTTTATTGATTCAATTATTGCATTAGTTATCCATGGCTTATTTTTTTTTTTTAATTTTTTGTGTTGCTGAAAGTGCTCTGAATTGTGTCCGGCCTTTTGGTTTTTTTATTAATATAACCTCTTCCCACTTATGTCTTTGATCAGTTCCATGAATTTATCTTCATTGAACTTTGTTATTACTTTCGTTATTTTTGTTAGTTTTGAAACATAATTTTCGTTACTGGTTATGTGCAGGAATATTGGGAGATGATCAGTGGTGTTATAGTTAATAATGGAACTGTTGAATTTTATTTTTTTGTCATTTAGGTTGTGTCGAATAAATATATGATCTAAACAGCTTCTGGAGTTAGGAGTTATCCTTGTATAAGTATTGATATATGACTTGAATCCAAATGACATAAGCATTGCCAGATAGTTGTTACTTGCTGCCGATTCATTATTTAGAATATCAATATTAAAGTCGCCTATTAAAATATCTACATTTTCTTTATCGTTGATGGATAGATGGGTTTCTAAGTCTTCTATGAATTGGTTGTCTCCTGTTGAGGGGGATCTATAACATGGCATTACGTTGAATGTTGTTAATTGAAAATTTTATATTACTTATTACAATATTAGTGTGTGGTAGTTTTTTGTGTTCAACTTTATAGTTAATTTTGTCATTTATCAGTACACCATCATTTTTATTTAGCTTACTGTTGTTGAAAATTGTTGAGAAACCTGGTATTCTGAAGCTTTCTGTTTGGTCAATGAGTCTCGTTTCTCCCAAGATTATGTCACAATTTGAGAGGTCACAGGATTGTATGAAAATTAATAGTTCATCAAAATGCTTGTAGGCACTTCTGATGTTTAAGTGTAGTATTTGAATGAAGTTTGTTCTGTCATTTCCATTTAATACTACTTATATTTTATACTACTTTTTTATTTTAAATTGTATAGTCTGAATTTAGTTCATAGCGCTTATTCTGGCTTTCATGTGCTTGAGTTTTTCTATTTGTATATATATTTACTAACATTTGCTTTATTATACCACATTGTATACAAATTTGATGGTTGTATTACTATAATAGGGGTGATCCCGTGTGATAAAAAATAAATAAATAACTATTTTGGAAATTGACTTAAGATATGAAACCTGTATATTGAGTTGGTTTGAAAATTGAATGCTTTTCGTTGTTGTTGACAATATCGAAAAATATACTGGAAGTATCAATTACGTGGGAGGAGTTTTGAATTGGATGATATTACAGGTCACATGTATTTAAATTTTAGCCGCTTAATACTTATTACGAATAAGTAAATACATGTTACAATACTTTATTTCAGAGGATCGTTGGGATTGGGATCAATATGAAGTGTGTAATTAGATACTCCAATATTCTTTCAATTGTTTCTATTCTTGACTGTATATTAGAACTTCCTGCATGTTACAAGGGGCACCTGAACTCATATTCGTATACGTCACTCCAATGTATCTTTGCCTAAATATTCTTAACACGTTAAGTCCTGGTATGAGCAAGAAAAAATTGTTCTGCTGAGACCGGAGTTTTTTTATAAAGCACTAATTTTGTCAATTAAAATGTCAATACTATTAAATTTGAACAAAAAACAAATTTGGACAGCTGAATCTTGAAAACAAAATGAGGCATTACATGGATGACACCAGGTCTGGACAACAAAAATAGGACCATTTGGACCACGTTTCTCTAATGTAGTGTCCCTTTTTAAACTCACAATGCTTCAAAAATATTTAGTTGTTACGATGATTGCATTATTCAATCAATGATTGTAATTTCTGATAATAAATGATTATTTGCTAAAATATATAAACACCAAAATTAATGAAACTTTTTTGTATAGTAACAAGGAATAATAAAACTGTTTTTGTAGATAACACACATCTTACTAATTATGGATTTAATAGTCCAATGTCAAGAATATTAAGGGAAGCTAATGCTTCAGAACTGATTTTTTCACTGACTCGTTGGAGGCTTTCGAAAGTTCTGCAATTAATTATGTATTTTCTCTTTAGATTTTTGTATGTATTTTTTCTTTTTTGAGTTTCAATTATTTTAAGTACTTTTCATATTCTAATTTGTACAACTTCTTGTAACAATTGGGGTTTTCCCGTTTATACCAAATAAATAAAAAATATATTGAAATTTTCCCAAACCGCAAACAGCAATGTACTCTTGGGACCCGGCGTTTTTATTTGCCATAAAGTTAAAATTGAAGGGTTTAGTACATAGCACCCACCCGGCCTGAAACTAAATGTTGCTCTGTGTCTTTTCTCTGACGCCTCGATGTCCCAAGGGAACGTTGAAGTGAGGCATCAGTTGAGTGCCATGCGGGGCTTAACATGTTAAAGGCTAGAGCTGATTGGAACCTGCTTGTCTTTTATCTTTCTTTCTCCTCACTTGCACAAGTAGTAATAAACTGAATATTGAATTCGCATTCATTGAACTTGAGTTGAGTGTACCTATTTGTATGACAAAAAGTTATTGATATAATTATTTCCTATGGCAAGTGTTTTTGCTTATTATACTTCCTAAATAATAATGTGCCTTTATTAAAAAAAAACAAAAAATAATGAGTACATGAATATAACGGGTGGCAATATTCGCTTTACCGCTCTTCCATATAACCACCTTAGGAGATGCAACACAACTTATAATTAAAATAAATAATGAGTAATTATGTATGATGGAAGGAAAAATAAACAAACATGAGATTCACTAAATCTGAATGCATAATAAAATTACTGAAAAGTCAGCTTCTGATTGCCAACAAATGTAATTAGAGATGTTTGCTGAAAGACCCCACACTGGGTAGTAGCTTGATTGACGAAGGTAAGGAATTAAAAGTTTTGACTGCATTATAGCTGAAAGACCGTTGAAACTGACTGGGAACACTAAAAAGATCAGCAAACCTCGTATCACGATCATGGGGGTATTTTATATTCACTCAGATAAAGAGAGCCAGCCTGAATCTTGAAAGGGAACGGAAACATGGTCATATTTCCTCAGACTGCACTGTATCTTATAAAAGCGTTTTGATTCTCTGGAGACATTCCTTATCCCTACTCATCAGAGCAGGCCAATAAACAATGTTACAGTACTTTATTCTAGACAAGATGAGTGAGTCGCATAGTCTTAATTTAACCTCTACCCCAAATATTTGTATGTAAATATAGCAGTATCAACTTGCTGAATGACGATTTAACCAAGTGACTCGTTAAACTTGCAAATCGCAATTTATTATCGCACCATAGACCCAAATTCTTACAACAATCAGTACTGGAAACCGTCTGTCCATCCAACTTGATAGAAAATTAATTATTCAGTACTCTCTCTTTGATTACCAAAAATGAGCATCTCATTTTGTCACCGTTAAGTATCAAACTGTGAGCACTGGATATCACAAGAATAGTCTGTAAATCAGCATTAATCCTCGATGCCGCCGAAATAATGTCTTCTGCATAGAAGGAATAATAAATTTGGGTGTCACCGACATACTGGTGAGATGTACAGTGCTTAAAAATACGCAGAAATCAGCAGTATATAAAGAAAATAATAGTGAGCCCAAGATACGGCCCTGAGGTACCCCCTTATTCAGTGTAAGATATTCAGAGAACCCATCAGGCATGGAGACTCTGATACCTCTGCGATACATAATTTTAAAAGAAGGAAATAGAGTTAGGATCTAAACCAAAATAACCTAGTTTAGTACAAAGTGTAGCATGATCAAGTGTATCAAAGGCCTTGCTGTAATCTAAAAGCACGAGACACGTAATGAGTTTACTATTTGTGGCACGGAAAATGTCATCAGTCACTTTAAGTAGTACTGTGAAATTGGCGAAAACCAGACTGAGTTAGATGTGATGCATGTTCAGAAAAGAGTTCAGTTGGAGAACCACGACCTTTTCAAATATCTTGGATAAAGTTTTTAGAATACCTATCGGCCTAAAATCTGTGATAGCGGAGAGTGTCGTTTTTATTGGGACCGGAATGACGTTAACATTTTTCCTACCCCTGTAGAGAGGCTACATTTACAATGTATGTGAGATGCGGGCTCAAATATGGGATAACAAGTTGTATAATTTTTATATCAATACCATCAGGTCCCATTGCAGTAGTGTTGATATTATTTATTACTTCCTCAACTACATCTACAGACACCACAGAAAATTGAAATTATTGCTGATTCCATTGAAAAGCTTAATTTCATAATGACTGTTGATGATTAGTTATGTTCGGAGCGACTTTATTAACGAAAACCTCCCTGTAACTGTCGGCATTACCAAAATTTGAAGGGACAGTCAGCTGCTTTCGCTATCACATTGAGCCACCGTAAAAACTTCCAGAAATTTCTTGGATCTGTTTTGAATTTGTGATTTAAACAGGGGCGTTTTTCAGCTAGCAAACAACTAATAACGAAGTTATGCAAGCACTTATAATCCTTCCAATCCTCGGCTGTTTTGGATATCCTGTATTTAGTGTGTGCTCTATTGCGCAACTTCATTATGATCATCATTCATACTGGATACTACTAGGGCCATAAATTAGACGTTAAAACCTGACCTTATTCCCTGCAGAGGTACGAAGTCCACATGCTGACGTCAGAACATTCGTAATATAATAATGCCTTACAACCCCTGACTATCTTTCAAAACTACATTATTAAAATAATACTTCAAAAAACAATATTATATCCTACAAGCCTACTATACAATAAACAATTTCTGAAAATATGCTCACTGTATTATCACACATGCTGCATATTCATCTACAAACATCCCCATCTGAAAATTAGTCCAATGCATAATCATGAAACTCGGTCAAAAGTTAATAATAGACTAATAAGTCCCTTTTATCAGAAAGATGCTAACCAGAGGTTTATCACATCAATAGATCCCAAAATAATCAATTCTTTACCACCAGACATTAAAAAAATAAACAATCAGCAGTTTATAGGCAAAAACCAAAATAAATACCTCAATATCCTATAATTACTGTAAACATATGCAATTATCAATCCCAAACAATGTACATCTGAATGGAAAGCATTAGAAGTTGTGTCTGCAACTCAACTTACTCTCTAGTTGTAAGATCTTTTTTTACACTTAGCCATCCAACTTTCCAATTGGATATGCTTAATGTTAGTTTATCTCGACAAAACTATGTTATTGTATTTACCACTACTATTATATTTACTACTCTGTCATAAATAGTAGAATAATGCAACAACACAAATTGATCTGTACACACACAGGTGTACACACTAATATAATTAATAGTTGAATTTAGGAAATTACCCTGTAGGAAATGTTATAAATGTACTATATTATAAATAAATAAATAAAATAAATTGATAGTAATTACCTAATGTCATGTCTATGTTTTGCTGGTTGAGTTGAACTGCTCCACTATCAGTGGGGTTGTAAAATAAACAAGCGACCTGTAAAAATAAATCGAAATGATCAGGTTATAAATAATAATTAGAAAACTAATAATGATAATAACAAGACTACTAAATAATTTTCAAGAGAGACCTGTAAAGAGAATAAAAAACGTTCTCCAATTGTTGGAATTAGTGAGGACTAATGAATAATTTTCAAGAGAGACCTGTAAAGAGAATAAAAAACGTTCTCCAATTGTTGGAATTAGTGAGTTTGCCATAAGAGTTCGTGATATACAAAAATATAATATAAAGATGATATCATTATATTAGGGGTAACATGAATAATTTGAGTAAGCCCAAGCCAAATAACAATTGATAGAACCTCAAAACTCAATTATAAAAGACGATAAAGAAAAATTCGATAGAACCAAATCGGTAATTCTATTACAGATACGTATTTAGGCTTTTGAATTCCTGTTGACTGGTACTAGAAATTTAGGTTAGGAGTCAAAACTGAATTTGATGTGATTAAAATAACGTGAAATGAAAAATATAGAGATATGGGAAAATATATTTGATTTCCTTTGCACTTGTTCACTTGAACCGGTTCTGACCTCTTCTATATGTATTCAAATCATTAAACTGTGATGATGTGTGATCTACATTATACTTGTTCAAATCTTACCAAAAGGAAGAAAACGAAAGTCGCTTTGAAGCTTGCTATATATGATAAAGTGTACTGTGAGACTTTCATTTTGAGCATTGCCATTGCCTTTTCATAAATATTTTAGTTTGCCGAAAAATACCAGCTAACTCCCACTGACATGGATATGTGAAAACAGAAAAAAGAGGTGAAGTGAAAACCGTCACACGTCAGAGTTAGATAGTGACAGGAAATGGTTATGTCAAGTTCATATCACAGCTTTTCGAGTTTTAGTTTATACCGTACTGTTTTCTGATTGGCACAGAAACAATACGACTGTCTATGTACCCAGCCCACAGAACTTAAACACTGTGACCCAGCCTGAGATCGATGACATATGACACTCAAGGCTACCAACGATTGAAATTATGGGTTATATCATTGTTTAAAGAGAAAGATAGTTGGTCAAAGACCATAGAATTCCTGTTTCATACAATCGCGCGTGGCATCTAGCCCCATAACGACGAACCTCGGTAGAAAACATAACCGTACGAATGCGCCACCTACAATGAATATGGATTTTTTAAGTAATACGTGAGGATCTCTATTTTCGCAAGGCAATCCAAATAGAAGCCATTTCGGAATCATATGCATTAGACAGAGACGAACTTGAAAATTTTGAAAGGTATTGTTTAGAGGGTTTCATGATATATAAATTGAATGTATTTGCTATATAAATCAGGTATATAACTGTTGCACAGTCTTCTAAAGAAAGAGTATTATCAGCAATGGATGAGTCACTGGAAGACTCTGAATGAACAATTGGTTCAGGCTCAGGTTTAGGAACATTCAGTTCTTTTAAAGTATCATTTTGAACTTCGGATATATCAAAAATGTTTTCATCTTCATCAATTTTAGTACCTGCATTTGCATTAGCTGGTGGCCTCATCAAGTTTGTCACAATATTCGCTTTGAAAGCAGCTTTAAAGGATCGCACTGTGGGATTTCGGTTATAGCCACCCTTCTGTCGATATATTGAAAATTGATTTTCCAAAGGATCTTGAATAAGTCGCCCTGTAAATATATAATTGAATCCATTTCTCCTCTCTTCAGAAGCGAACATTTTTACAGCCCTTATTGTTATTAGGAAACAATCAAAACAATCTGGCCTGTCAAATTTCCTTTGGCATTTTGTTTGTACATTTTTTCAAAATATCATACCCTGTATCGATGGCATTGATGACTTCAGTGTTCTTGTCATTCAGAACACGGTTACATGGTTTCATTGAATGAATTTTGGTGCTATTGAGTGCGTCAAATAGATTGTTCATTGATTCAACAAAAAAAGCAGTATTTTCTGCAGTGGTTGACCGGTTCGAGAGGCAGTTTTTATTGCTGCTGCTACACTATGGCTCAAGAACTGTGTTGCCAAATTGACACTCATTTTTTCAAATGAATTTGGGTTCAAATGTTTGTCAGTCAACTTCAGCAAAGATCGTCCGGTCGTACTTTGTTTATCCAGTTCATAACTGTCTCTAACATCAGAAAATCTTATTAATTTCCCATTATATAGAAAATGGTCTTTGATAAAATTATTTCTAATGCATTTGATGAGATGTGGTACATCAAAAAAGGCGAAGTATTTTTCATTATCATTGAAAAAATATGGGGTATCTTCGGTAACACCCAAATGGTTGTATAGTTTTTGGTTTGTTCTCGATAGGTCACAAACTATACCTCTGGGTACCAAGCCAGACTTCCTCAACGTTTGTAAACATGTTATGATAATTTTTTCCATGGAATCTGCACAAACACCTTCTTCTGAGACAAAGAAAGCTATTGGGATTTTCCACTTAGAAAAAATTCCTCGAATCATCAACACCAAGGCTTGTTTTGCTGGCACAGCATTTCTTCCTAATTGTCCAAGATCTCCAAATCCTTCAATAATATCCAACTTTCTATTATACTCTATAATTCTTTTCAGAGCCATCTCATCAAACATTAATATACATTTTTTCTCCCATGGTTCCATTGTTTACATTTAAGAGACAAATTTTGAAATATCTTATTATTGAATCCAGGATTGCATATGAAATTCCCAATCCAACTCTTTACTGTAGATACAGCAGGTAATATTAGCCCCTTCCTCCTCAAATATTTGTAGAAAGATGGACCTTTGTAAAAGAGTGCTAGGGCAGTTTTTCTTTCCATTGGTAACCACGTACTTTTTCTTTTATGATGTAACTGTATATTAACTAATGTTTTGGAGAAATCATTGAGAAGTCTTACATCATTAAACCGATGAGATGCTGAAGTTTAAGTTTCATTAGGGTCTTCTTATATTTTAGAGTTTGACCTTTTAAATAATTGATTTTCTGTTGAGCCTGTCTCAGTTTTTGTTTCAAAAGTTTATTCTCTTCTTCAAAACTACGATTACTTTTGTTCAACTTGGATGATGAAGGCAGTTGTATCAGCTGTTCTACCGAAGAACCAATACTCTCACTTGAGGAACTGTTTCCATCATATATATCCTGAGATTTGGATGTTGAAGGATGACTGGAATATGTTGCGTCAACATAACGAATTTTGAGCATTTGCTCATTAGCAGCCATATTATCTTCTTCATCATCAGATTCAGTATATTTTTCTGGTATGGCAGTAGGTGGTAATTTTCTAGAATTCAAAAATATTCCACTGAAATGTTGGCAACAAATGAACTTCTTTCTCAAAGACTTTGGACTCAGATCAGCGAGGCTAATGTTTCCTATAAGAAATAATATGTATTATAATACTTTGAAAGTTGAGTTTAAGTATACAATTTTGATTAAAAATAGAAGGTATCTACCAGAATGTAAAATCCACTGACGACAGAGAGGATCATTTTTCACTGGAAATCTGAAAGTTCTTATCGAAGAATTTTCTCTACTGGAAGTCCCACATTTGTAATAGACGCACTTGTTTCCAGACATCTGAAAAAAATAGGCGTTGAGTTACTAATTGCAACAAAATCCAAAGGATTATTTCAAATTATACAGCTATATTCTATATAATGTTCTTAAAGAGAGTATACGGATTTTAGAAGTGAAAATCTAGAATATTTTCTCTAATCATAAAATACACCCTCCAGCAACAGGCAAAAAATAATGAAAAAAACAACAAAGAGGACTACTATACACATATTCTTTCTCCTTCGCATTTCAATGAGGTGTTAAGACGATTCCGATTCCGTTTTTATAAATTTATTTTTTATATAGTCAAAATGGAAAATTTAGTAATTAACATACCATTTCTCTAATAATTTCGTATTTTTCGTCGGAAATATCATAATAATGTTTCTTTTTAATTCCTAATTTTAATATAAATCACAATTTAGGAATTGAAACAAATAGAAGCGTGATACTGTGCCAAACAATTTAAAAGTATCGTACACATCTGAGATTATTTCTTATTCAAATAGACAATTTTGTTAGTCAAAACAATAAGGATTCAAAGTGGCCTTTATCAGTGTAGGTCAATCACTATAGACAATTGATTCCCAATGACTCCAAAGGTTTTTGAACTTTAATTCAATATCGGGTTTAATATAAAAACAAACTATCGGAGAACATTGTCAGAATCATGAAAAAGTTATTTGGCATTATTTCAGCAAATAAAGATCCAAAGGTTCAGAAAATTTGGAATGTAGTTGAATATATTATTTTAGATCTCATATTGAATTTGCAAAGATCCATATTCAAATGGAACTTTCAATTGACAAAAAATGATAAAATACTAAATCATCAGATCATCATCATCAGTTATTTCACTGTTATGTCTTTTGCACAAAAAAAAACTATTACAAAAATTGGTATCGGCTTATTACTAGAAGGATCGTTCTGAATCGATTCTTGAGGTTGTTTTAGAGATGCACAGCATTTTCGTCGCAAAATGAACAGTAACATTAGTTCTTTTTACATTTTCAACGAATAGATGGGCGATGAAATGTAAAAAGCAGCTGCTTTTTTATGACTAATTTCTTCTCTTCCATCTATTTCTAGGACGTCTCCGTTCAATAGATTTTTATCGCAAAGGTGGAACTTAAGATTAATAATATTGATCTGAAGGTGGAACCAGCAAATTTTCTGAAAATTTTTCATCCACATGAGCATGTAGACGTAAAATTAATAAGTGGACATTTCCCGGCACATGACAGCTATCATATAATTAGACAAAAATAATATTGAAATAATATTGACAATATTTTTTATTTACTTACTTCATAAGTTGGAAATATTACAGCAATTTATTGAGGTGTACATTCTATAATATCATTAATCAATTTTAAATTCTTCAAAAATTCCACTTCTACCTGCTCTTTCCTAAGTGGTAAATAAAACACAGTACCAGTGTTTTTTTTAACAATATGCCTGTGTTTCATAAAATAAAAATAATACTGAGACACCAGTTTATTTCTTTAAGTATTAGATTTGTGTCCAAAAAAAGGCACAATATCACGCAGAATGTTGCCAATCTCTTCAAATGAGTTTTCTTGCTCAGGATTTAACACAGATTCTTCCACTAGGTATGTTAGATATTTTACATTTTTATGGTACATTTTAATGTGCTGTGATCCTTTGCGAAAGGAACACAATTCATACGATTGAAAGTTAATTTTATTAACACTTTTTTACGAACTTATGATTGTATACAATGTTATGAGGAACTTATAATGCCACAAATAAAATATTAATTGACAGGAGTAGTGAATGTCAAATCCATGGCTAACTTTTCGAAATATTTTTTTAACCGGCAACATACGCCAACAACATTCTATTTAGAATAAAGAATAAAATATCCCGATTTTCTGAATTATTTGAAAAATAAATTGTTACCGCTAATATATATTAATTTTTCTTAGAATTAAACCTAAAAGAATATGAAAAATATTTAAATATATGTGTATAGGTATAGGTATATATTTTTCGTTGTATATCACCTTTGTTTGTAGTCACATTTTCCTGAAACCTGTAAGAAAATTATATGAAATCAATTATATCTAAAATATTATAAATTTTATTTTACTAGGGCACGGGAAGAATAAAAAAAAACCCGCAATACGAATGTCCACTTTATTTTTAATCAATATTGATATTTTCCTGAAACCCAGTGAGAAAATTGTATGAAAACAATTTTATATAAAAATTTATCTGATATTATATATTTTATTTTACTAGGGTACTGGGAAAATAAAAAAATATCTCCCGCAATACGAACGTATCCACTTTCATTTTTAGTCAATATTAACATTTCCCTGGAACCTAGTAAGAAAATTGTATGAAATCAGTTAATTTTACATAATAGTTTATCTGATAATATATATTTTATTTTACTAGGAAACGGGGAAAATCAGAAAAAATCTTCCCCAAAACTCCCATTATACACAGCCTTCTATTTATTTGTGAATAACGTCAAAATAAATATTTACTTAATGTTTTCTATTTAAATATAATTCCGGTATAACATTTTCTTACCGAATCCCCCACGTGCTTGAATAATTCATGCTCTAGCGAGATTATAAGTGATAATTTTCGTGTAAAATTTTTATCGAGAAATTGAGTAAAAGCAACCCAATAATCCCGATCGAAAACAGTTATACGCTAATAAGGTGCAGTCACCATTGACTTCAATTTCGAATATCGCTAATAGTCAGTAAACAAAGCCGTTCATTCGATTTGGTAAACAATTGTAATTTTTTTATTGGTTAATTGAAGAAATTGTTTTATAGCAATACCGTATAATGTTCCGGAAGCTGAAAATTTGTTAATATATCGTAATAGTTGTACTCTTTAATTGCAATTAAAATTAAAAACTTTTGGAATTATTTCAAGATCACACAAAAACAACCAAGTCTAAAAAGAAAGATGAAAAATATGTTCCATTCAACATATAAAGTTATAAATTCAATTGGTTGCAAATATACCTTTAGTAAAAAAATCAACTTTTTCCAGTAATTACAGAATTTTAAAAATGTGAAATTGGAGCAAAATTTGCTAAAAATTTCATTTTAAATAATTTCCCAGGCATTGAAAGCAGTTGCAAAATGGATTTATTGGTTTACTCAATGTTCTTCTCACTTAAGCATGTTATCAAAACATTTGGAATTGTAAAATTTTGAAATAATAACTGGCCTATTTTATTTCCCTGTCATTGGAACAAACAGCGAAAATTGGGAGTCAGTGTAAAAGCATGCACAAATTTGCAGCCCTTAATTTATTTCATATTGTAGATGCGCTTGCAGCGGAAAAAGTCTAACTTTTTCAAAGAGTAACCCTTTTTCATGAAATTATTAATACGAAAAATCTCATTTGTAAACAACTTTTTGGCACTGTTTATATCATCTAATCAATTTCCCATCTACATAATAAAAAAAGTATTTCTCACGTTTCAACATACACAACAAATAATATACGCTAGAATATATGCACACGTTGAAACTAACGTAGGACTCTCTCATAACAGTTTTAACTGGTAATTCGCGGAATACAGCACTGGAGAGAATGTTATTTACAGGATTTCGTTTCAGAGCCATCTATCTAATATTGAATAACTTACATTTTGTGAATTGATCAACGACATACGGATGAAAACTAGAACAGACGTGACCGGAGACTGGTGGGCTACTGCCATCTAGTGATGGTCTCCATTTGTGTCTGACGAAAAATACATGGGATTGACTAACTACTTCTTTCTCTTTAAACAATGGTTATATAGATAAGAGGTCTACATAGGAGGCGACATCTGTTGTTCATATCATCAACTAGCAGCCTACTTGGTGCAATGATAAGGGCAGGTTTTTCAAACGAGGATTAAATATTAATAGAACACACGATTGAGATATTTTGATTAACTTCGAACAAGTTCCCCAACCTTACATAGGAAAACCTAACACAAATGAAAAAATGACAGGGGGTGGCTGCTTGGTTTCCTGGACATTTCTACTACTTTTACTCTCACAGTCTTTGTACACTTTTACAGCGAAGCTTACAGTATCAAAAAAAATGAAGCACAACACAAATAAACTGAACTGAAGCAAAAGCAACCTGAACATGTTATGAAATTTCATTAATTTCCTCATTTATATTCATCAATTTTTTTTTGGAAAAAGTATTGTAATCGTGAATAAACTCAAATTAATGATTTATTTGATATTAATTGATTGTATACGACTTAAATAGCCATTGAAACATCAAATTGAAAAATGTTCGTATCTATCCCTCGACCTCATTCCAAAATCGTTTAGCTGATCCTTGAAATCTATAACAAAGGATCTTGAAAAAATTTTCATTTTGATTTATTGGAGGGGATTTTACAAGTGTCCTTTTTGCAATACTGCTCCTAATATTATTTGGTCTAGCCCAGTGGTTGGCTTTATTTGAGTTATGTCTCTCTCTATGGCTTCTTGGATGTAGCTTCCCTTCAAAGAGAGTAAACGTTATCTGAGTAGGAGAGTCTATTCCCCATAAGACAATGGTGACACTAATAGAAAGAGATGAAAGATTAATTGTGAGTCATAGTGACGTATATGGGCATGTCATGGCCACCATTCTTCCTGTACAGTGGCGGACTATCGCACTCCGCACTCTGGCATGGCTCTTGAATTTATATTGGTCCACTCTGTATGTTACGTGGGCCACCTGTACTCATGTCCATGTACGTCACTATCGCCCATAATGCTACAGATTCTGTATGGCTAAAGCTTATTAGTACCTCCTAATCAGATAATGTTTACTCTCTTTGGCTTCCGTTCGCCGATATTATCCATTTGAGTAATGTCAACTGTGCGTTATATTTAGACATCTTAGTTATATTTTCAGTATTTTAAAATATGACAATTCCATTTACAAATATAAGAGGAGTACCGCAGAAGTTGCCAACTTCAAGAAAGTTCTGCCGTTCCAATGGCAATTGTTTGATTTTGGTTGTATGGAAAATCGCCAATTTGATATACCCAATTCAAATACTTTTGGTCATGAAGCGCTTTTTATATTTCTTATATCAAATGTGTTATTCACAGAGATTTTGTGTTTGAAAATGTAAACAGTTATTAGTGCAAAACATATTTTGTGAAAAAAAAAAATTGAATAAGAGAATACACAACACAATAACAACCTTAAGGTTCAAATGGCATCATGACAGATGACAGTCGATAATGCAAGAGATATAGACACAAAATTCCCTATCAATATAACTTTTTTATATACAAAAATATAAACATTTTGAGACTAAAAATTATTGAAATCGCAACTTGTGCGGAAGTCCCCTATTACATTTCACTGATATTTCTTTTGTAGCCAAATTTTCGAAACCTTGGTTTTATGCTTGGTGTGTATGATATCATTTCTGAGCGGTAAATTCACACTGTCTATAAGAATATTTTTCAAATATCCTATCGATATGAAAGTGTGTACAAAATATTAGAATGGTTCATAGCAATGAAAGTTGTAAATTAAATAGAAGTAGATGAGATAACGTATTTTGTTCACAAACATCAAAACTTAACAGGCAAAGCAAAATAGAGGTTGATTAGAAACACTCCAAAAAAACTGTCAATGTCATAGAAATTTTGTTCTGGAGCCAAACTGGAGTGATTCTCCTGTGTAGTTTGGGTATTCTGTGCCTATGCATTGGAGGGAGCTACTTACTCTCTTTCGTGATGAAATTGGCATCCCATTCTAGTACTTTGACGCTTCAATATAGATGCCACCCTCTTCTAGCAATTCTTAATGCGGTATGTGAGTTACGCTATAATCGAATAGGTGGCGGTGAAAGTATTTAAGATTTTCTTCTGTTTAACAAGTTTGAAATGCAATGTATCTATATAGTGGTGTCCAAATTGTTCAATTTTGTGTATTAAAAAAAATCCAATTGATTTTGTGTGGTTTGTTGGTGGACAAGTTGGGTTCTTCGGCTGCTGGTGGTGAGTTAATTCTTATTTCCCCCATTCCAACAAACGACTACTTGAATCATTTTCGAATATGACTTTTTTGCTATAGATTATTCGTTATTTGTCATAAAGAAACTTTTTTCTATGAATTGTGTATCTTTATAGTGGAAGTATATATCAAATTTCATTTGGTCTTTGAGAACTAGCGTTAGATAGTGATTTATTCTGTTTGTTCAGAATGCAAAAAAAAGAAACGAGTATCCTTTCATGTGATGGTGATGAAGAAGGAATTCATGGCAGGTATGATAATTGGAAAAATATCGCACTTCGTACTAGGTATTTAACCCTTTAAGTTGCAGAAGTCTGGGAAACATGTTAACTGACATTTACTAGTGCTTTTCAATGAACTGTCATTTACTAGCAAAAACATATATTAAAAAAAAAAAACTAATTTTTTTAGGTGGGAAATTATTATCCCAAAGAAGTTTTAGTGGGACGACTATCCCTACAAGTTCACTGGGAGAATAATTTCCCAACTGCATGAAATAGAAAACAGATTCTCAACTAAAGTGTCTTTTCAATGTTTTTTTTTCTATTATAAAAGTACAAAATGTTTATCTAAACCCTTATTTTTACTTAAAAGTATAAACAACTTACGTAAGTCTTATATATTCAAAGTAAAGTACAAGACTAAAGTAAACTAAGACTTATCCAATGGGGTAAAACAATTTTTACACAGACCGAATTTTCTGCAAAATAAAATTTTTGGCGTTTGGATCCGTTTTCTTCTATCATTTTGTGTCATTCCTCGGCTCAGTGATAGCTTTAACAAATATATTGTTCTGAAATAGACTTATCATGTTTATCACTATCACTTTTCAAAACTTTTACCAAGCAAATTATTTCTGTTTAACGTTATGGACTGGATATCGTCAATCTTTTCAAAACCACTACAAAACACATTTTTCATTGTGGACTTGTATTTTTAGTTTATTCATATTTTAGTTTATTAGCTCTACTAGTTGTAAATCTGAGTTACTTTTCATGTATTAGAGGATACTGTACTGGGTTCCAACCTGTTTGTATCCCAAACCGCAATAAATAAATAAATAAAAATATGTAGATGGCATATTTAGTACCTCTGGAGAGAGAACTGGAGCATAATCTGAGCTACTTGTATGAAATAAGACATGTTCAGATTCTTATTTTTGTCAGGTTCACTAGGAAATTGTTCTTATGCGAGTGGTAAACTTTTTGCCGAGTTTCTAAGGGATATATTGATTTGGAATTTATACTCATTGACTCTGGCATGTTATCTTCCCCATTTGAATCACCCTCACATTTAGAATCAATAGCCATATCTTCCTCATTTATCAGCTCTTCTAACTGTTTGTCTGACAAATATTTGGGCTGCCACATATTGATTTATATTACATGGAACGAAAATCGCACATTGACACTGCAAAAAAATCAAACAAAATGAGATTTTGCATGTAATTTCAGCACAGCCAAGTATCAGATAAGTGAAATAATTTTTTTCCACAGTTTATATATTGACTGGCATATATACATCAAATATTACCTTTTTTAGTCATAATTCAACAAACAAAAAACTAAATATATAATGTACAAATTCTAGCCTCAAATTATTTTTTTCAAAATTTTACGTATACTGTGGCTGAATATCAAAACTATTTAAAACAAATACACTATGATTCAAGACTAATAAGTACTTATGTAACATACTTCATTTTTTGGTAATATTTCCTTTATTTTTTATAAAAAAATGCAGAAAAGCAACAAAAACATAGACAAAACAACTTAAAAAAAATGTAGCTTTCTGATGAACCATTGGAGATAATAATTATCCCACAAAATAGTTCTGTCATTTCTGTGGATTGGCCCCATATTATTATATTATAACTCAATATTGAGTAGACAAGTGAATAATAACATGTCAACTCACGTTGATTAATTTCTTTCTTCAAGTGTAGAATTGCAAACATATTTTTAGCAGGCTTAGAACATAATGAGTCTATTTATCGATGGCACGATAGATTACTATCTATAGTTGTTCCCAAAAATTTTACATGGTCGCTGGTTTCAACATGTCTTATCTTTGGCAGGACATTTGTTTTAATTAATGAGAAATGCATAAACACCAAGAATTCACATGACACCACGATTTGAATTGCGTGATTACTATATCTGCTTTAATTTCTAATTCTGTTAAATTATTGGCGTATATGATTACTGACGTATCATCCGCTTACATGTATATATCGCCAGAAGTTACAGATTGTGGTAAGTCATTGATGAAGATAAGGAAGAGTACAGGACCAAGTATTGAACCTTGTCCTACCTCGGAAGTCTCTGAACCTATATCCACTGCGATTCGCCTATTTTGTAGATATGAAGCTATCCATTCTAGTGCTTTACCTCTTATACCTAATTTATTTGATTTCTCTTCAAGGAAATTTGAATTTACAATATCGAAAGCCGCAGTTAAGTCGAAAAATAAGCCTGCAACTTTCTTACCCTTGTCTAGACATGAATATATTTGTTGTGTGAATTCGAGTGTTGCTAATTCGGTCGACTTTTCTGACCTATAGCCATATTGACAGTTGGTAAATATTCTATTGTCTTCCACGAAATAATATATTCTAGTTGCAAAAGACTTCTCAGCAATTTTTGATAGAGA
Source organism: Gonioctena quinquepunctata (assembly GCA_018342105.1). NCBI lineage: Eukaryota > Metazoa > Arthropoda > Insecta > Coleoptera > Chrysomelidae > Gonioctena > Gonioctena quinquepunctata. The sequence continues at coordinate 351,067 of JAFIRS010000721.1, read as the reverse complement.
ACTCAATAGTATTATTGGTCTATAGTTTTCAACACTATATTTACTTTCCCAATTTTAGATAATCAGGAAATTGTCCGAGTTCAAAAGAGTAATTGATTAAGGACGCAATAGGTTGGGATATAACTGATTTACAATATTTCAACAGTTTGACAGGGATTTCATTGAATCCAGTGGAATTCTTGTTTTCAAACTGTCTATCATTTCTATGACTTCATTTTCGGTTACAGGTTTAATGAAGAAACTATAACTAACATTATTGGGAATGAGCAAGATGTTGGTAAATGACCGCCAAAATGGCTATGTAACTTCTTCGGTACTGTGGTTACGAAATTATTAACAAAAGAATCACAAATGACCTTATTGTCTGTTATTATGTCATCATTAATCTTCAGTTTAATTTCTTTTCTTTCGCTTTTTCTGCCAAGTCTTTAATTCACAATACTCCACATTGCTTTATTTTTGTTATTGGATTCTGCAATTTTTTTTGTATTTTCCTCCATTTTTATATTGGCTATTTCTTATAGTTTTTATAGCTCGTCATCAAATCTGCGTCATTTGAATTTTTTGCTACATAATATAAAAATTTCATTTTATCGATTTATGAATATGTTAAAATAGGTACAGAAAATACAACTAAAAAATATAGAATACAATGTACGTAATGAATTCCATTAGATAATGCGGTTGGCAAATCCTGAAAGAAATAATTCTTCGTATTTATAAAGTAGTAGGGTAAACCACCCAGTTATGGGACAGTTAGGGTTTTGTTTGATTTATTTTTCGACATACGGTTCAGTTGATAGTACTAATATGAAGTTAGCTTTATGCTTTTAATATATAATTGCTCACTTTTATTCATCGTGGAAAAGGTTTCAATAAATACTGGAAAAATATACAGCATGTCAAAAAATTTGTTATGGGACACATTTTTAGAATTGACTGGAAAAATTTTAGTTATTGGACAGTTAAGAAAACGGTCAAATGAGTACTTATTTCCTATGTATAAATAAATAAGACGTGTCAAAGCTTTCATTAGCTTCACTTGTAACTGACAATGTGATGGAATCTTACAAGTTGAATTTGACCCACTTCTAGTTATCCGATTAACATGAAATTTGGCATTATTGACATTGCATTATGGAATTTTTGTTAGAAAAAAAAAAACAAAATGGCGGACGAGATTTGTGTTTATGGTCCGATTCGATTCAAAATTGGTATGTGGGGATTTTCGGGGTCAGAGATCATATTTTTTTTTCAAAATTCACAAATTCGAGCTGGTGGCTCCAAGATGGCGGACGATCTCTTTGATTATAATCGGATGTTCTTCTATGTAAAAAAAGCGTGGGGTGCTCTTCACACACTTTTCATAATGATATTAAGATAACTGATATCAAGCACCTCACGCTTTTTTATATAAAAGAATATTGTTTGGTCAATGACTTTATTCTTATTATTTTCAGCTTTTTAGTCCTTATTGCCATATATGCGTGTTGTTCAAACTATTATTTTATTTTATAACTATAACACATAGGTGAATAACTAATTGAAATTGATTTTATTCCCGCTTATAATTGTTGCAGAGATCGTCGATTTCACTTCCGTCAACATCAATTCCACTATCATCAACTGTATCTTCCCTACCTGTGTTTTCATGACTAGTAACTTTCTGAATTTTATTACATCATTTTCGATATTACTTGTATTATATCATGGCCCTTAGTCTTACTCACATATCATCACTATCTTGTTCCCTTTACTCTTCATTGTACATTTTCTGCTCTTGGTTACTTCCTTCTCTACTCCACATATGGCATATGAAAAGATCGTTATCGTCTGCATCATGTTTGGGAATGCATCGACGATGATACTTTGTTTAACAATTATCACAAGTTAAATATTGACCTTCTTCTCTTCTTCTGTGCACCATGGTGGGCTGGTATCGGAGAAACCGTGCACGTGGGCCTCTTTACTTGGACCCATTGTGCGCCCACGTGATCTGAGAATCAGCTGGGCCTGCCGATTTCTCTGACGAAGCTCTGCAGTTTCCTCAGATGAATCTCTTTGACATCTTCTGGGTTCAGAATTATGCTACCCAGGTTTATCTCCCTCTGGTGCACTAGAGCGGGGCACTCAGTAAGGATGTGCGACGATGTCCCGTCATCTTCCAGGCACCATCTGCATAAGGGATCATCTGTGATCTCGATGAGTTCCATGTGCCTGTTCAGGTGATTGTGTCCCGTTAGGAGCCCAGTCACAGTCCTGATATTCCGTCTGTTGAGTGACAGGATATCTCTTGACAGTTTTTTCGAAGGCCCCTTTATTTGGAGTTTCGATTGCCTCATGCATGATGCCTCCTGCCATGTTTTCATGAACTGCTTCTGCAGCAGTCCCTCCATGTTTGAGATGGTCATGCTATTAGGTATTCCCAAGATTGGTTCCAGTCCGACTGGAGTCTTTCCCGATCCAATCTTGCCTACTCTGTCTGCTTCTTTATTCCTAAAAACACCTGTGTGTCCTGGTACCCATATGAGGCTGACTTTCCTTGTTTTTTGCAAACTTTCTATGGTATTTCTACACTCGGACACCAATTTGGATGTGATCTTGTTTGATCCTATCGCCATGATTGCTGCCTTGCTGTCCTAGTAGATGAGAATAGGTCCTCGACTTCTGTTGTCGAGGCTTTCCTGAACGCAGCACATTCTTCGGTCTGGAACACTGAGGCGTATTTGCCTAGAGGAACTGAGATTTCTCTCTTTGTACTTTTTTTGTATACTCCTGCGCCGGACATTCCCCCAAAAGTCTTGATCCATCTGTATACCGGGGGGTCTGCCGGGCGCAGCGTTCTTCCATTCATCCCTCGTAGGGATGATGATTTATGGTCTCTTTTTAAAATCAGAACCGGCAGGATGCTATCTCTTTCCATTTGTAGGATTGGACAGCCCTCCTTTGCCTTGTTCCAAATATTGGAGTGTCCATGGTCTGCCTCCAAGATATTGACCTTTTAGTATGAGTGTTTTACCGACAAAATATTTCACTTCGATAGAATTTTCCTTTCCTCTCTGTTTTTTTCTTTGTTTTTGCTACCGCTGCTTTCCTCTTCTTCGTTTTCTTTCCAATTTATTCTCCCTTTCTTCTTTAGCACGCTTTTTTCAAATATTCTTGGTTACTTCTGGATGTTACTGCAAGGAGACGCGCTCTATATTCCGTTTATTTTTTAGTTCTGATTTTTCTGGTGATTCCAGATAGTTACTAATACTTTTGGCGCTTGAAGTCAAAGTGAATTGTGCACTAACAGCTCCACAAGTTTGTTGATTGGATGTCTTCTAAGGAATGCTTGAAATGAATAAAATATTAATGGTGGTTCGCTAATCATTATCTCCGTAAAAATTACCTAAAATCAACAATCGCCGGGTCTGTTCTTATTAAAAGGGTTAGGTCGAGGATTTACGAACACTTCTTGATATTTCTAGTTCTAGTTCCTCTGCCCATCTGAAATATAGAGTTTATTTGAAAATGTAGGTATTCAACATTGTAGTATGCAACATTACTTTACTAACTCCTCCTCTTCTCTTGCAGTAAGTATGTGTGATGGTCCACATGTATCCGTGTGACTTGTGACAAGTGTCCAATTACTGGTTGTGATATAAATAGAGCAATAAAATTCATACTGACTGAAACTGGAAAATGCACTACCAGATCATTTGTGAATGAAGAAAAAACACTTGCCACTAGTTAATGGACGAGATCAAAATAATATTAGTTAACATACTACGGGCGCCATCTACGAGAGACTAGACTAGCTATCTCATACAAGAATCTTATTTTTCTTCATCAAAGAGCAACTGCCCAATAACTTCCATGCGTCCAATAACTGGGTGGTTTAGCCTAGTAATTTTTTTATTTATTGCCCAAAAGCGGTATGATTTTTTTTCCTAACCCATTCTGGAAACGCATTGTTCTCACCAATCTTGGATGTGCTATGTGGATGTGATAAGAAATCCTTGTGTTGTATTGATGATTAATCACATTGGTACTATATGAAGCCTCGTTTTCTTTCAGATGAAGTAGATATCTGAATTTGAATATACAAGGAACAGTCATTATTTTGAGATTCACAAATGCTTGATTGCCATCTTTGTGCCCCTCATTGAATTTTAAATACCTCCTAGACATGACGGGAATGTCCTCATCTGATAATTGTGTGAGTGGATGAAACTGTAATAGGCAGTAATAATCGTCTTTCGATTTCAGTCGAAAGGTTTCTCAATAGGAATGTGTTACAGGAAGCCTTTATAGCAACTTCCATACAATGTTCTTGCAAAGTCAATTTGCAGTCGATTGTTACACCTAGGAATTCAACTGCGATCGAGGATGCTACTTGATGTCTAAGCAAAAATATACTTTTTTTCCGAATTAGACGAGTTAATTTCCAATTTATTACTGAAAAACCATTGTTCAATGTATCTGTTTTCATTGCCATTGTTGGCGTGAATAACTGAGGTGTCGTCTGCATAAATCATAAAATTTGGGGAAGGCAAGGTCATTTATAAATATAGAAACAACAGCTCTCATAACCGACCCTTGCGGTACTCTATTGGATTTCCTTGCAATAGGAAATGTTGTTGTTATTCTGAACATACTGACTTCAGTGTGTGAGGTACGACTCAATGATTTTGATACCTTCAACACCAATAATGAAGTAATGCAGTTGAACGCCTTCGACAAATCTAGAAAGGTTATACAGGTGTATCACTATTTTCGAAATTAGAATTTATGTCATTATTTTATACGAACGTTAATTTTGATTAACTGTGATGGAGTTCCATTGAAATATTATCATACTCTATAAATTCATGGTACGTAACGCTTGGTGCGCGAGTCGATTCACATTTGATAGTTTTGTTTCGCTTGAACTACCATTAACCAATGAAATCAATCCCATCCTGTTGGAGCAATTTCAAAGTGAATTTTGTGATAACAACTGAGATTGGGGACGGGTGGCTGCTTCTAAGAGACGAACTGTTTGTCTTCAGGGCAAATACGGAAACCATACGTCTGCGAAGTTAGAGAGAATCAATAAATAACCTGATAACACACTTGGATTTCGCGAACCATAATTGTATTAAGTTTCCTCTGCCTTAATGCTGTTCCAATACAGTAAATATGAATTCCAACTTGAATTTTTGGCGGAACAAAAATGTCTGACAAGGCCACATTTTATACTTTTCAGCATCTATAGCACTTATTTCATTTCTTAGTATACAGGGTATCCAAGGATTTCCTCTTTTTATTTCGGGAATGTATAGACGCTGTCAAAATATCACCAGTACTTCATTTTTTTTTCCTAAAATCCTTTGTAACCCACTAAGTTACGGAGCACTCGAAGGTACAGAATAAAAAATCTTTTTCTTCAATAATTTTTCAAGTGATTATTGAAAATCAACCAAATTTTGATGATTGACAAAACAAAAGAATTCCTTCGGTTTCATGCGAGGGGGTAACAACTTCTTTCAGTAGGTGTACATCTCAGAATTTTCAGTATTTCAGTACATCCATCATCAATACAGTACTTGATTCAGTACCTCAAAATTTTCATACAAAAATCGTACTTCAATCTGCATTAAATATTTTCAGTACCCAATTTCTTTTTTCAGTACATTCAGTACCCATCCATTACTTCAGTATTTGTAGTACTCCTCAGTACCGTCTCCAGTCATTTCAGTATTAGCCGTGAATTGTTGCCGCCTCCATTTCGGTTACGCTCGATTAAAATCGTTTTTGGAGTCTTTCGACCCGAAGATTACACATTACAAATTAGGGCCTCGATTACGACAGTGTTGCCAGATGTCTGGTATCTGGTATTATTTCGCCATTGTTTATTTAGTGCGATTTTGAGTATGAAAAATCGGAAAAATGTCAGGGACCAATATGTCTGCAAGGTTCGCACTCATTTTATATTACAACGGCAGTCGCAAACAATATTAAAAAGAAATATAAAATAAAAATAAAATCCTTTTTTTGATTCACAATCTAGTCAATTATTATTATTTCATATCTTTATTTCATTTGATGTATTATTGATAATCTCTATAATCTCATTCATGTATTTGCGAGGTTTTTGTTACATTACAATATGTCCAATAAATAGGTATTGTTTTTCAAAGTTTATCTTTTTTACCCGACTACGGCAGAGCCAAAAAGACGGGTTATGTTTCTAGCAGTCTATGTATGTTTGTATTTAAGTATGTTCCACCGTAGAGCCTAAAGTACCCATCCGATTTTGATGAATGAGGTGTCAATCGATTTGTTATTATGGTCTGGCTGACATAGGCTACATTTTATACGAACAAAATCAATTTGACGGATGTTAAATCCAATATATATATATATATATATATATATATATATATATATATATATATATATATATATATACAGTGTCCCTGGACTTCCTCTTTTCCTCTCGGGTATGTATAGATGAGGGACAAAATATCACCTGTAGTTCATATAACTTTTGTTCCTAGAAGCCATCTTTACCAAGTTACGGGACCTCAAAGTTACAAAATGGAAAAATGTTTTTCTTTGATAACTTTCAAAGTGAATATTCAAAATCATCTAAATTTTGGTGATTGACTAACCAAATGAATTTCGATGAGCTTTCATGCAGGAGTCAGTTGTTTTGCCACAAAGTCAGGAACGGACTACCCCCGATGGTCCACACCCCAAAACTTTGAAATGACAGATAATTTTTCAATAGTTTTCAACAAAATGAGGTTACGTAGACAATTTTCTGAATAAAAGTACTCATGTGGAAAGTCGATCGGAGCAACGATTCTTAATGAAAATGCAGATTTACTCGACGACATCAAACCCGATCGTCCACCATTATTTGAAATGAAAAATTTTCACAGTAGAAATACTAATGCTAACGTTAATTCAACAACATTTATAACAGAATAATACAAAATATGCTAAAATAAAGTCGTAAACAAAAAGTACAGTACCTAGTTGAAAGTTTCATTCACAATGTAGATATTTTTTCAAATGATATATCAAGTTATGTAGTTTCGTGGTGTTTTTGAACTAACAAGCTACTCCACTATGATATATCGAATTCAGTCCATACTTTGTATGTACGCGTGGAATAAGCACGTTTCGTGTTATGTTATCTGAATCTCATGAAACTCAACATTTGGATGTTGCAAATTCGTATTCACAGCTTAAATGTTGAAGAAAATCCCTATGGGTATTGCAAACCAAACACCAACGGAAATTCAACGTGAATGTTTGGGATGGTATCATAGGAAACCATCTTATAGGACCATTCGTTCTACATGACCGATTGAATGGAGAACGTTATTTGGAGTTCATTCAGAACCATTTGAATGGACTTTTGGAACATGTTCCATTGCAAACCCGAAGAGATATGTGGTTTATGCATGATGGCGCTCCTCCTCATTTTAGTTTGATTGTGCGGGACCATCTGAATCAGATTTTCCCAATAGATGGATTGGTAGAGGTGGGCCATATTCATGGCCACCGCGGTCTCCGGATTTAAATCCATTGGATTTCTTTCTGTGGGGGCATCTGAAAAGCCTCGTTTACGCTACACCTATTCACACCAGAGATGCCTTGTTGAATAGACTTACATTACATTGTGAAGCCATACGAAACGACCCTGGCATGCTATTTCAAGTGCAGAGAGGGTGTTTGCGCCGACTATGGAGATGTATTGAGAGATACGGGGGTCATATCGAGCAGTTTTTGTAGCGGATTTTGCATTTCTGTTTGCTCTTGAGGCTTGCGATTGATTATTTACACCATGAGTTTTGTAAGGTAAACGTGTTAGCATGATAAAAATTTGTTATGAACATTGTACCTATCGTTTCTATTTTCATTACAAATTAATCTTTTCGAATAATGGTAAACATCTCAGGTTGGATGTCGTCGAACAAAAATGCATATTTATCGAAAAGAGTTGCTCCGATCGATTTTCTACACGAGTATTTTTATTCAGGAAATTGTCCAGGTAACCTTGTTTTGTTAAAACATATTGACAACTCCCAGTCATTTCAATGTTTTGGGGTGTGGACCATCGGGGGTAGTTCGTTCCTGACTTTGTAGCAAAACAACTGACTCCTGCATGAAAGTTCATCGAAGGAATTCATTTGTTTAGTCAATCACCAAAATTTAGATTATTTTGAATATTCACTTTAAAAGTTATCAAAGAAAAACATTTTTCATTTTGTAACTATGAGGGCCCGTAACTTGGTAACGAAGGATTTTAGGAACAAAAGTTATATGAAGTACTGGTGATATTTTGCCCCATCTATACATTCCCGAGAGGAAAAGAGGAAGTCCAGAGACACCCTGTATATATATATATATATATATATATATATATATATAGTGAAATATTGAATATAAATAAAATAAATGAATACCAAGGGACAATAAAACAATTTTTTACTAAATTTCAGCGTTTATGAATACTACTAGCGCTATCTATCAGAAGTTCTGAATATCAATCGTGTTAAAAGAGCAGAATCACCACCCCACCTGTTTCGTGTTTCTTTTAGATTGACACTAATTTTATTAATAATGAAAATTATCCTTCTCGAATTGTATATTTATATATCCTTCGGTATTCTGAACAATTGTTTTATCATGAATGTCCTAGTCTGGATTGTTTATTATTAGGTATATATTACTCACGCTATTGTATCACTCTTTTTTTTGTTTTGTTGTCGCAACGAAGGTTAAAACGGAAAAATTTAAAAACAAGAGAAAGTGACCCGACTACGGAAAAAATAACTATAATTGAAGGAAAAAAGTTCCAAAACGCTTAACCCAACTAGGGATACATAAAATGAACTAAAAAGTAAAAAAACAAGTTAGGTGCTGATTGCTATCATCATCTTATTGAGTAAGACAAGTTTTCTGAAATGTTAGATATTCCTGTTTATTCAGTTCTATTGAAGTATTCTGGCAGTTTCACATCAATAACGTTTTAATTCCATTCAAATGCCATGGTCGTGCGTTGTCAACTACAAAAAGCAAACATTATAATATGATAAACAAATAGAAACAATGAAGATGCCGTCAATCAAGGATACGGCATTTCAATTGAATTTAAACGTTATTAATGAGAAACTGCCAGAAGTCTTCAATAGAACTAAATAAACAGGAATATCTAACTTATCACAGACTTGTCTTACTCAATAAGTCGATGATAGCAATCAGCACCTAACTTGTTTCTTACTTTCTAGTTTATTTTATTTATCCCTGAGTAGTTGGGTTAAACGTTTTGGAACTTTTTTTTTATTAAAGTTATTTTTTCCGTAGTCGGGTCACAGTTCTTTAAACTTTCTCTTTTATTAACCTTCCAATAACCACGAAGTACAGTAAGATCTAATGATATTTTCAAGAACCCAGTATCTGTTTTGATGTTAAAAAGTATTTAGATTATATATGATTCCAGTACTTCAGTACCAATTTCAGTCTTTCAGTATTCACTTTCAGTCTTTCAGTACTCATTTCAGTCTTTCCGTATACGTTTCAGTCTATCAGTACCTCATTCTGTCTTCCAGTGCTTTATCAGTACCTCATTCAGTCTTTCAGCACTTTATGAGTACGTCACTCAGTCTTTCAGTACTTTTCAGTATCCCATTCAGTCTTTCAGTACTTTATCAGTACATGATATTTAATTATGGTGTAAAAAATTCTGCCTAGTTGTTACCCCCTCGGTTTCATGCAAGAGTCAGTCAATTTGCTACAAAGTCAGGAACAGACTGCCACCGATGATTCACACCCCAAAACTTTGAAATTTCTGAGATTTTTCAATGGAAGTACTCGTGTGTAAAGCCGATCGGAGCAACGATTTTTGATGAACATGCACTTTTATTCGACGACATCCAACCTGAGACGTACACCATTATTTAGACAGATTTATTTTTAATAACAATAGAAATAATGAGTAAAATCTTCATTATAAATTAACCCTCTCAAACCCAAATATTTTTTTACCAAAAAAAATAATATTTTTTATTGTTTATTGGTATAAAATAATGTTAAATACATTTTCTTTTTTTAGTTTCAATTAAAAAAAATATGTCCATTTTAATGGACATATGGACTTAAATAAGAAAATCAATGTCAAATTACAGACTTAATGATAAAATAAATTTATTGGTGATATATTTTAAAACAGTTTTTACCCTTTACAGAACAAAGATGAATCGCGCATTTTATACAATATACATGAGTTTTTCACTTACAGCCGGATTTTTTACACCTGGTGGCTTCTTTGTCTGGCATGTAATCTGTACGATCAGTTTGGATTCCTCGTAAAAGTCTTACTTCAATATGAGCTTGGAGCTTGTAGAACTAGAACTAGGTCTTCCAGCCTTCCATTTTAACTCAGCCGGTCGATTTTGCCTTATTAGCCATTCTGCAACCCGCATTTCGAAATGTAATGAGTCTAGAATATCTGCTTCAGGTAATCCTATGGCTTTAACATCTGCTACATACTCTAACCGACTGTTACTGCAGGCCTAAACTACCGCATAGAATATCATACGCAAAGTCCACTTTCTAGATCTTATAAAAATTCTATAGAACCCAATCATTTGATCCAATTTATCTACCCCTCCCATATAACCATTGTACAGTTTTATGACTTCTGGTCTCCTTATTTCGACTTTTTTTTACGTTCCTTATCCCATCTTTTTACCGTATCCACATCCCCCTTTCCTACAAAATTAGAACCCAAAGTAACACATCTATTATCCAGCCATTCACACAAGACGATACCATCCTCACTGATAACTCCTTTACAGTATTCTCTATTTTTCTTCATTATATCTTTGTCTGGTAGCAGGGGCGGCTCACCAAAACGATTTACCCTTATAGTTCGAGCACCATGACTTTGTTTCTGGCGAAGAACTTCTAATAAATTATAGGTTGTATAATAGTTATCGAAAAAAAGAAAACTGTCCCTTTGTATACGTTCAGACAATTTTAGAATAACTGTAGCTCCACGACCAAATTTTGCTAATAATTGCTTGTCAAGTTCTGTTGTTGATCCCTGGTAGATTATAAAATCATAGGCCATACCACTGCTGCCACATAGTACAATTATTTTTATGCCCCATGGGCACGGCTTGCCTTTAACGTACTGAATAATGGAAAATTTCCAGTAAATGGGACCATTTGCTCATCTACACACATATTTTTTTCCATATCGAGCTGTAAGCATCTCTTCCTAATGCAGTCATACAATGGCCTAACTTTGTACAATCTGTCAGTGTTGTCAGCTGGGTTTTCTAAATTATCAACAACGTGCAATTGCGTAGTTGAAAAAAACGATCTCCGCTCATAGTATTATGAAATAGACTTTGACGAAGTGATTTATACCATTACATGCAGACTCTTGGATATCTTAGGCATGACATCATCATATGGAGGCCAACAAGGCTTTTTATATCTCCAGTATTCCAAGACCTAAAGATTTTCCCTCGTTGAAGGGCATAAATATTAGTCATTTCGGCTATTTTTGTGAATATTTCATTGAGCAAATATCGAAAAAAATAGTCAATTGGATGCGACATCGTGGCATTAGTGGTATGTGGGTTTAGTTGATCTTCATTTTCATCAACAATTCGGTACTTCAAAAATTATCCCTTCAGCCATTTTATTTCAGATTTTTTGGTAACTGCTTCCTCACCTTCACCAGTTTTATTTTGCTTTTCAATAATTTTAGATACTTTTGACCTTTTTGTAACATCTTGGTTTCATGCGTAGTTGCTACTTTTTCGCTACCCAAAACTCTGGGAATCATAGTAATATTATTACATTCTGCACCAGTTTCCTCATCACTGTCATTCTCTCCTTCAGAAAATTCATTCAGGCTTTCTAGAACCCTTCCACATTCTTGTTCTAGCTCATCATTAATCAAAAATGACAAAAGTTTTTTCGCGTCAATTGGATTTTGTGGGTCGTAGAATCCTGAAATAATTCAGAATTTCAAACCAGATGTCCATTTTAATGGACATATAAACAAAAAGAGGTTCTAACAAACTAATGTTTATTGTTAGACTATCTAATAACCACAGTACGTTTTTAAATGTAATAAGTGCTTTATTGTTGAAAATATTCATAACGAACACGTAAAAAGCACTTACGTTTATCAGCACGTGTTGACTCCATCACTGCACTTATTTTATGAATACATATTTACAAAAAAATTCCACGGATGGCGCCACATGAACAAATATGAACTCGTTCATTAGTTAGGTTAGAAATGAAACACTAGATGGCTTAATTTAGTATTATATTTTTATAGAACAGGAAAAGAAATGTATGTCCATTGTAATGGACGTGAGGTCTGAAAGGGTTGAACGAATTTTATTCACTGCTCCATGGTTTCAATAGAGATAGGGTTATCAATTCCCACAATCTCCACATATGGGCCGAATAAAATTCCCATGGTATATTGCAAACTGAACACCAACAGAAATTCAATGTGAATAATTGGGCTGGTATTATAGAAAACATCTTGTGGGACCATTCGTTCTACATAGTCGATTGACTAGAGAACTTTATTTGGAGTTCATTCAGAACTATTTGAATGGACTTTTGGAACTGTTCCATTGCAAACCCGAAGATATATGAGGTTTATGCATGATTGTGCTCCTCCTCATTTTAGTTCGATTGTGTGGGGACAACCTGAACCATATTTTTGCCAATAGATGGATTGATATTCATGGTCAGCGCGGTCTCCGGATTTGAATCCATTGGATTTTTTTCTTGGAGGCAACTCGAAAGCTTTGTTTATGCTACAGCTATTCACGCAAGAGATGACTTGTTGAATGAAATAACATTACATTGTGAAGCCATACGAAACCATCCTGGAATGATATTCGAAGTACAGACTCCGAAAATGTATTGAGAACGAAGGGGGTCATATCGAGTAGTTTTTGAAGTGTATTTTTCATTTCTGTTTGCTTTTGAGGATTGCAATTGATATTTACGCTTTAAGTTTTGTTAGGTAAAAGGGTTAATTAGCATTATTTAAAATTTATAATGAAGATTTTAAAAGTCATATCCTCTCTTTGTTTACTCATGAACCAATTGGCATACCTATTCCAGTAGTGCTGGAAAATTTTGGGGGGTCATGGCATGTAAGTAAGTAAGTAAGTGAAAATTTATTGATTTTCAAGGACCACAATGAAAGTGATATAAAACACGTCATAGGTTACATATAGTTAGTTCACATAAAAATAGTGTAAATTATGTAATAGAAAATATACATTATAGAATGAAAGTATCTATTTAGCTGGCATAAAATTCTTCGGTACTATAAAACATTTTTGACAACAGAAAAGTTTTAAGATGTTTTTTGAATTTGAAATCAGTAACTTCCTTTTTAATTGTCTCCGGGAGCTTATTGTAAATCCTTACACCATTGGAGATGGGTCCCCTGAGAGATACATTCAAATTATTTCGAAGTGTTTTTATATGGTGGTTTAATCTCGTTGAATAACTGTGATCATTGCTATGAGTGCTAATGTTTTTTTTATTTTTAAATTTGTAACGCGACTGAATTTTAGCATAATAAAATATTTTCAGCACAGACAAGTTGAGAACTCTTCGTAGGCATTTCAGTTGGTATATTTTGCTGTTCAGTTTGGACATTGTTTCTCTGATATGGATTTCCCAATATAATGTATCATTCATAGTTATGCCTAAAAATTTTATGTTTTCGCGTTGTTTTAGATTCACTTCTCCCATTTTGATTTCTATGTTTTCAATTCTCTTTTGTCTAGAGTGAAATATTAAAAATTTTGTTTTACCAAAATTGACATATAGTTTATTTGTTGAGAACCAAGGTATAATTCTTGTCATTAAATCATCACAGTTTTGTTGGATGGTTTCTAAGGAGTCTTTTGCTACCAAGATCGACAAATCATCTGCGTGAAGTGTTAGCTTGTATTCATCTAAGTATTTAACAATATCTGCTATATATACCGATTTCAAATCTGAGCAGTGCATGCTGCTTTGACCATCGACCTCACTGTGAGATATCTGTACATATTGCTTTCTGCCATCAATATAAGATCGAAACCATTGATGTGTATTTCCTCTGATCCCATAAATCTAAAGCTTTTCTAATAATTGATCGTGTGGAACACAATCAAACGCTTTGATCAGATTGCAGTAAATTCCAATTGAACATCTTTTTTTAATGGAAAGGGGGAGTTTTGTATGCACTTTTGGATTTAGTTTCAATAAATATAGAATATAAAATACCTATATTTATTGGTTGAGGCGGGGAAGCATTTGGGCTATAGTGCATAAAAATAAAAATAACAAGCTATTCTCTAAAGTTTTCGATCATCAGATCATCATCAGGAGAATTCTGGAAAGTGAAAGGAATATAATTAAATGAAGAAAAAATAAAAATGCATGTCGCTTAGATTATCAGAGAACAGAAACAGAAACGAAACTTCGAACGGAAACGATTATCCGTTGGAGAAATTCCGTGGGAATCAGATCAAGTTTGATTTCAACGAAGTATTTGAATGTGTGAAGCTAGTTTCACCTACAGGTACACCTTTCAGGTTGACTTCAAGTCTGACAGCATTATTCGGTAATGAATCTAATATGGAAAAAAGTCATGCGTTTAACAATTTAGATTCTTCTGCTAATGCGAGTAGTTCCAACTATGAGGAAAATTCAGATATGACAGATTATTCCACTCAAGAATGTAATATGTGATTGAAAATTTAGATTCTTCTGCTCAGGCGAACTGTCCCCCCTACGAGGATAGTCTCCCAGAAATATCAGTGATACAATATGTCACCTCATTTAATGTAAAATAATGAACTAACAGTTTTTTCAATACTATAAAATGTTGGTTGATTTTCAATATTTCTTGAAAAGTTTTCAAAGAATAGTTATTTTCCTAACAAGTGCGGAAAGTGATACTTTCTCGCACGCGACTGCCGTTGACCAGAACGTCGCGGAGCGGAGTTCGGGCAAGCACTCAAGGGCGGGAAAGACACTCTACGCGTGAGTTGGGAACATTATTTTTTCTACGAACACATACATATTTCAAAAGCATATTTGAAATATATATTTTATTTCAACATAAAAAACTTCAAATGTAAATCTACTAATTAAAATGAATACTAATGTTAAAAATACACTTTGTTGCATTATTGAAATGAGTTAGAATAGCCGGTCCAGCGGAGTTAGTTGGTGGTGACTGGCTGTTCAGAGTAACACTCGTAGATTGAAAGTTCATGAAGATGACGACGACGGAGACGGCATCGGTTGCAATTGTTAGTACATAAAATAATTTTATTTGAGATGGTAACCTTCAGCAACAGCAGTTGACTTCCAGTCTCCGAGACGTTTTATGTTGGTTATCCCTCCACCTGAATATACTAGAAATGTTGCCGAGGAATGTCTGAAACTGTGACCTGTGTAACGTTCTGGCTTAGTTAGGCGTTAATAGGTAGCGATCTCTGCGGCATCTTACCATTTGTCACTTTGACGACGTTTCGACTCAAAACTTTGACGTCTTGATTACTTACCTTGGTTAACATCTCAAATCTTCCAATAAATATAAAATAGAGGAACAAGAAAAAAGTCTAGGCTAGATTAAATATTGACACCTAAATTAGGAAAAATACTAATAGATGAAATGAAATCAATGAAATTTATTTAATAATGTTAAATTTGACATATGCGGGAAAGTGACACCTTCAAAACTGAAATGAGTACGAAAAAATGGGTGAAAACGCACGGTCGTAGAAAAAAATATTTTTCATTTTGTAACTTCGATTTGTTTCTATATAGCAAAATATTATCGCAACGTTGGTATCATTTTTTTCGACGATTTCGATTGTAACAAGTTACGTACAATAAAAAACTGTTTTAAAATTGAACCACTGCAGAATACGACCCTACTTTGATAGTCGATTGCTGTTTGTTGATTATACCAATATTTTTCCAACAAAAAATGATATAGTCAACAAGTCAGTGAATATATTCTAATATATGGTGCATGAAACAGTTTTTCAATATATTACGAATGGGCCGTTTTCTGGCAGTAAATGGTGAATGGGATGTTAAGAACTAACAGTTATTCAAGGCGCATGCAAAACGTCTTTTTAAAAGCTTTTATTTAGTTTCACCTGTCCCGATATGTGTAATCAAATCTTAAATTTGGCCCATTTCTAGTAGTTCGATTAACGTGAAATGTGGCAGGTGTTCATAGCGCCCGTGACAATGAATTATGGAATTTTTGTTAGAGAAAAAACAAAATGGTGGCTCCAAGATGGCGGACGAGATTTGTGTTTATGGTCCGATTCGATTGAAAATTGCTATTTGGGGGTTTTCGAGATCGAAGATTATGAATTTTTTGTCAAAATTCCTAAATTCAAGATGGCGGCTCCAAGAGGGCGGACGAGTTTTGTAAATATGGTACGATTCTATTCAAAATTGGTACGTAGGGGTTTTTATGGTCGAACATTATGTTAGTTTCACCTGTCCCAATGTCCATGTGACCATGTGACTAGGCCGACGGGACAACCTGTGACGATCCCAGACACCTCTGGGCAAAGTCCAGGTCCCCTTCTAGGTAACATGGTAGCGTGATTAGTAGCTTTGGCGAACCCTCACTCGAACGGTTACTCGTCACACGTTCATACGAGTAGTACGACCCATCAAACGTCACAAGAGGAGTCTTGTTGACATGGGTACCCAGGGGAAGGAGGATAGCCCTACCGGTTCGCCGGTGCCTCTCCACATGGCGTTGCACTTTGGGGGGCGTTGTACTAGATAGTGGACCGATGGAGATCAAATACCGTAATTCGGTAGAGACGGGGGAGTCCTTCAACTATGGGTTCAGGTGATTGTATTCCCTGCCTGACTTGGCTAGAGAGCGGCGCATTATATCGCTCGGGCACTGACATCCCAGAGCCAGTAGCTTCTCTTATCGAGCGGCCCCACCGTGGCTGAGCTATAACGCTAGCTAGGATTACTTAGCGAGCTGATTGGGTGTAACCCAATCTCTGATTCTCCCTAAAGGGTGGGGCTGGGATAGGTTGAAAGATAGGTGCCCAGTCCTTCCTTGGGGAGTTGAACCACCTCCACCACCACTTTATTGTCCCAATGTCTGTGGGTAATCAAATCTTACAAGTTAAAATCTGACCCACTTCTATTTGTTCGATTATCGCGAAATTTGGCATTTGTTCGCAATTTCGGTGACAATGCATTATGGAATTTCAGCTAGAGAGAAAACAAAATGGCGGCTCCAATATGGTGAACGAGTTTTGTGATTGTGATTCGATTCTATGCAAAACTGGTATGTGGGGGTGTTCGGGGACAGATATCTTAATTTTTTGTCAAATTTGGTAAATTCAAGTTGGTGGCTCCAATATGGCGACGAGTTTCGTGGTTATAGATTTATTCCAATTAAAATTGGTATGTGGGGGTTTTTGGGGTTGGAGATCATGATTTTTTTGTCAAAGTTCCACAAATGCAAGATGGCAGTACCGAGATGGCGACGAGTTTTGTGATTATTGCCCGATTTCATTCAAAATTGGTGTGTGGGGGTTTTTGGCGTCGGACATCATTTTTTTTTGTCGGAATTCATGAATTGAATATGACGGCTCCAAGATGGCGACGTGTTTTCTTATTATGATCTGATTCCATTCAAAATTGGTATGAGGGTTTTGTTGGGGTCGGAGATTATCAATTTTTGATAAATGATTCATCATCCCAAGAATTGAATATAGTTGGATTTAACGGGAATTAGGACCAGGGAGTAAAACTAATTTTTTATCACTGACGTTTCGAAATTGATTTATTCCTTTTTTTAAGATGAAATGACAATATTCACCTATAGATTGAAACAAAGAACATATCTATGACCCACCTGTCGAGTTGTCGATACAAACTCCGGCCGATAAAAACACATTGGCACAAATCACACATTAAAAACTTTAAAATTGTATATTAACAAATACAGACACGTTAAAATGAAACAACACACAACCATGTATGGTCAATGTGCAACTGATCATCCCACCTGAAATATTCCAACGCTATATAGATAAAGAAACGAAAAAAACAAAACAAAACAAATCTTTTGTGTATCATTATTCAGAAATCTGTTTTTCTTTTGAACCTAGAATATTAATGTATATTTTTGTCAGGTTTTGTGTATCACTTTTTTGGTTTACGCAATTATCATGGAGATTGATTTGAACCGTTCCTCCCAACAATCTTTTTGAATAAGTCATCTCTCTTTCCAAAATGTTTACTGAATCGAAATCAAAATTGCACGACGATTCAAAATGATGTGCAGCAAATGCTGTTTTTTCTTTTTTATTTCTATACTTTTCATAGTAGTCATATTTGTGTTGATATATTCTAGTTTTTAGGTATTGTTTAGTTTGCCTTATATAACATTTTCCACATTCACAGGGAATACTATATATTACACATGAATCTGATTTACCTGGATCCCACCTTTTCACTGCGTGAATAATTTTCCCGTAGTTTTCAAATTGTAAAAAGCAAACTTGTGAGAATAGGTTGATGAACATTTTCTAATTTTATATGGGAGCCCATCTAGATATGGAAATTCAAAATAGTAACACATTTATTTCGGAAATATATCTTGCCTATCTATTTTTTGACGTTTATTAATGATACTATCAATTAATTTCGTGGGATAGTTGTTGTTTTTCAACAAGTTCTTCGTCTCAACTGAATTTTCCGAATGGAAACAATTATCGCTAAGAGTAAGTACCCTTGAAATTAGGTAAGAGGCTGTATAATCTTTTGGCTGAGAGAGTGTTTTGATAAGTAATTCAAAATTCTCCCCGAATTGGTAGGTTTCATGAACCAATTGCTGAGTAATTTCTTATTGTTATCTCTTATGATCTGGAGATCCAGAAACGGCAGTTTGTTTTCTTATTCTATTTCTAACGTGAACTGAATATTTGGGTTGAAACTATTGGATAGTTAGTTGTTGTTGATAGGATAGTTGTTGTTTTTCAACAAGTTCTTCGGCTTAACTGAATTTTCCGAATGGAAACAATTATCGCTAAGAGTAAGTACCCTTGAAATTAGGTTAGAGGCTGTATAATCTTTTGGCCGAGAGAGTGTTCTGATAAGAAATTCAAAATTCTCCCCGAATTGGTAGGTTTCATGAACCAATTGCTGAGTAATTTCCCATTGTTATCTCTTATGATCTGGAGATCCAGAAACGGCAGTTTATTTTCTTTTTCTATTTCTAACGTGAACTGAATATTTGGGTTGAAACTATTGGATAGTTAGTTGTTGTTGATAGGATAGTTGTTGTTTTTCAACAAGTTCTTCGGCTTAACTGAATTTTCCGACTGGAAACAATTATCGCTAAGAGTAAGTACCTTGAAATAAGGTTAGAGGCTGTATAATCTTTTGGCCAAGAGAGTGTTCTGATAAGAAATTCAAAATTCTCCCCGAATTGGTAGGTTTCATGAACCAATTGCTGAGTAATTTCCCATTGTTATCGCTTATGATCTGGAGATCCAGAAACGGCAGTTTATTTTCTTTTTCTATTTCTAACGTGAACTGAATATTTGGGTTGAAACTATTGGATAGTTAGTTGTTGTTGATAGGATAGTTGTTGTTTTTCAACAAGTTCTTCGGCTTAACTGAATTTTCCGACTGGAAACAATTATCGCTAAGAGTAAGTACCCTTGAAATAAGGTTAGAGGCTGTATAATCTTTTGGCCGAGAGAGTGTTCTGATAAGAAATTCAAAATTCTCCCCGAATTGGTAGGTTTCATGAACCAATTGCTGAGTAATTTCCCATTGTTATCGCTTATGATCTGGAGATCCAAAAACGGCAGTTTATTTTCTTTTTCTATTTCTAACGTGAACTGAATATTTGGGTTGAAACTATTGAAAATATTTAATAGCTGGAATATCGAGAATGCAATCATCAACATAATATTTAATGAAAGTTATATCAACAGGTAATCCCGATGTTATTTTTGTAATTATATAATCAACAACTATATTCGCCAACACAGGATTGGCTGGATTTCCCATAGCTGTTCCCTCTTTTTGTTTGTGAAATGTTCCATCAAATATAAAATAACTTGAGTGAAAAGACGATTGATTTGGGAAAAATATACATTGGAATATCTGCATAAGCAGAAATTATTTCCTATTCTAATATCAACATCTCTCTGATCAAATTCTTGGGAATATTTGTGAAGATGGAGGCAATATCCAAAGAGACGAGAGTATCATTGTGGGGTAAAACAATATCCCTGGCCAATTCTTTGAACTCCATGTCTAGATGGACTCTCATATTAAATTAAAAAATGTTTATCAACTGATTCTCACAAGTTTGCTTTTTACAATTTGGAAACATATGAGATACCAGCCAAATCAGATTCATGTGTAATATATGGTATTTCCTGTGAATGTGGGAAATGCAAAGTAAACAATACCTAAAATCAAAAAAATATCAACACATATGACTGCTATGAAAAGAATAGAAATAAAAAAGAAAAACCAGCACTTGCTGCACATCATTTTGAATCGTCTGCAATTTTGATGTCGATTCAGTAAAAATTTCGGAAAAAGAGATGACTTATTCAAAGAGATTGTTGGGAGAAATGATGCAAATCAATCTCCACGATAATTACGTAAACCAAAAAAGTGATACACAAAACCTGACAAAAATATACACCCATATTCTGGAAAGGTTCAAAAGAAAAACAGATTTCTGAATAGTGATACACAAAAGATTTGTTTTGTTTTTTTCGTTTCTTTATCTATGTAGCGCTGGAATATTTCAGGTAGGATGATCCAGTTGCATATTGACCATACACGGTTGTGTGTTGTTTCATTTTAACGTGTCTGTATTTGTTTATATACAATTTAAAGTTTTTAATATGTAATTTGTGCCAATGTGTTTTTATCGGCCAGAGTTTGTTTCGAATACTCAACATTTTTCAGTTGAATCCATGGGCAGGAAAAACGTAGTATTAAAGGTGGGTCATAGATATGTTCTTTATTTCAATCTATACGTGAATATTGTCATTTCAGCTTTGAAAAAGGAATAAATTAATTTCGAAACGTCAGCGATAAAAAATTATTTTTACTCCCTGGTTTAAATCCAACTATATTATAAATTTTTGTCAGAATTCAGTAAGATGACGGATTTCATTAATGAATTGAATGAAAATTATTCATTGAAACAAATGCACTGAAAAGGAAAAAATAATTTCTTTAATTGTTTGACCTAGGTTATTCTGTGGGCAGCAGAGTCAAAAGCTTGCCACGAATATGAAATAGGTATTCTTGCGTGGCGTGGCGTGGTCAAACGATTGAATACATTATTTTTTCGTTTTTAGTGTATTTGTATGAAAGCTTGTATTAAAAACTTTTTTTAATAATTTTTATTCCACGTAGATTTGAAAAGGTTGCAGATCATATTTAGGAAGTGTAAATACACCAAGGGACTGAAAAGAGTTGGAATATACGTAAAGTTTAGAATGATGTATTAAATGGAACAATAGCCGTAATCGAATAATCGTATGTCACAAAAAACCCGACCTTTGTCGAAAAATGAAAAAAATGCATATGTTCATAATAGGGTCGAAGAAATAACACGGTTGTTATCCAATGGCAGGGGAAGGTTTCCAAAATAATGAAAAAAACAACGTGGTGCAACTGATAATTGGAATTAATGACATCAGGACTGCCAAATGAAGAAAAAACAATGCGAAGCGCGTGTTCGGTGAAGAATAAATGTCAGCAAATGTAAGGTTATTTTATTATTCGAATACGTAGAAAAATTTCATACATACGTGGGGAATATATAGAAAGTTACGGAACCGCAAAGTCGACGTTTGACATATATAATATAATAACGAAATAAAGGATGAAAAAAAACATGAATGATATATATAATCTGAAACTCTTTTCTGACTAGGTTCAACAGGAACCGAGATATTTTGAAAACAATGAAATTCAACATAGCGTTCGAAACACACATTGGAAATTAACGATTCTTGGAAGGTACACTATATTTGCTGTTTGTTACAAATATTTGAGAAGAAAAATGTTTTTTTCACATTTGAGTTCGAATTGTCGAACTGTCCGTCAGTTGAACTCATCATTTGTGATTTTCATCAAGGGGACATGTGAGAGATGAATACAACCTTCTTCAGTTTTTAGAAAGTATGGCAACCATTGAAAGAAATGAGCTCTTTCTCGGCTGCTGCTTTCATTTTAATGAAAAAAAGGGTAATCATTCTTTCAACCCCGTCGACGTTATAAATGAGCTTTGCCATGCTGAATGCAATGCATAAATCCGATCGAACAATGGCGCCCAAGTGATATTTTCCTCCGATACCTAATTGATTAACTTTTGATGACCCGAATCGTTCGCTCTAATGAAATCGTCTGTATTCGATCTACGTCCTATCTACGCCTTCAGTATATTTACAATTGGCAACGAATCAATGACGTTTTTATGGAATTCTCGGAATGAGGTTATACAGGGTGTTCCATTGGGCAACGGAAAAACGTCAACGATGGCTAGAGGGCACCAAGATGGTTCTGAATATACCATATTTGTTAGGTTTTATAATCGAGATATAGTGTGTTTTATCAATTTTGCCAATTTCTTTGTGAAGTCAGAACTTACGAACCACCTAGTATCTTTTTATGATATGATATACACACGTTCTCCTACTTCTACCCAAGCGACTTGCTTATCAGTCAGGTGAACAATCCAGGTCCGGATTAACAAAAATTGAACATATTTTTGGGTCTTCAAGAAAACACCCTGTATTTTCGAATTTCCAAAATTTGCTTACATATTTGAGAAGAGCATAAAAAACTGAAACAAACTGGGAACTTTCCATTTTCTCGCATGCTCTTTCTCTACTGCATTTCTAAATTTGAGGTTTCATGCATTTGGATATTTAAAAATGAAATGTTTCAATTTTTCTACAGGGAATTACAAAAATTCTCCAATGTTCTTTGATATCTATTGAACACTCATTGTCTGTATTCGTGAGCCTGAAGAATAGGCAGTGTTTCTTCACATACTGCAATATTACTATTTAATAACTGATATTAAATTAATTTTGGGAAGAATTGAACAAATCAATCGACATAATACATATCATTGTTGAAACAATTTCATTTTCTTAAAATCAGAACAATGAAACAAAAAACCTACCAACTCAACTAAAAATTATAACAATTGCTCAAAGGCCCTCCATTTTGATCAAAACATTTTCTTGTTCTTTTCAAAATATTTCTAACTGATTTGCGAATCATATTGTTTTTCATTTCTTTGCATACTCCTCAAATTCTCTGAATAAGCTCCTCCCTGGTATTGATTCCGAAAGAATACAATTCAGATTTAAGATATACCCACAAGTGATAATCCACGGGTGATCTTGAGGGTCAGTTATGAGGGCCGCCTCGTCCAATCCATGTATTAGGAAAATTCTGATTTGAAAAACGCCTAACTATTAGCCTATAATGCGTCGTGCCGGAAGTACATGCCTGTAACATTGATATTTTCGTCATCTAGCAAAACTGGCAACATATTTTCCAGGAAGTCCAAGTATACTTCGCCAGTAAGGCTTGCAGGAAAAATGTGAGGCACAATTAATTTATTATCAAAGATTCCGCACCAAACATTGGCTGAAAACTTATGCTCCGATACCTAATTGATTAACTTTTGATGACCCGAATCGTTCGTTCTGATGGAATCGTCTGTATTCGATCTACGTCCTATCCACGCCTTCAGTATATTTACAATTGGCAACAGATCAATGACGTTTTCATGGAATTCTCGGAATGAGGTTATACAGGGTGTTCCATTCGGCAACGGAAAAACGTCAACGATGGATAGAGGGCACCAAGATGGTTCTGAATATACCATATTTGTTAGGTTTTATAATCGAGATATAGTGTGTTTTATCAATTTTGCCAATTTCTTTGTGAAGTCATAACTTACGAACCACCCAGTATCTTTTTATGATATTTGGTACACATGTTCTCCTACTTCTACCCAATCGACTTGCTTATCAGTCAGGTGAACAATCCAGGTCCGGATTAACAAAAATTGAACATATTTTTGGGTCTTTAAGAAAACGCCCTGTATTTTCGAATTTCCAAAATTTGCTTACATATTTGAGAAGAGCAAAAAAAACTGAAACAAACTGGAAACTTTCCATTTTCTCGCATGCTCTTTCTCTACTGTATTTGTAAATTTGAGGTTTTATGCATTTGGATATTTAAAAATGGAATGTTTCCATTTCCCTACAGGGAATTACAAAAATTCTCCAATTTTCTTTGATATCCTATTGAACACTCATTGTCTGCATTCGTAAGCCTGGAGAATAGGCAGTGTTTCTTCACATACTGCAATATTACTATTCAATAACTGATCTTAAATTATTTGTGGAAAGTATTGAACAAATCAATCAACATAGTTGAAAAGTATCCAGACACCACCTTATACGTCTTCGGTGATTTTAATTTGCCAAATGCCTACTGGACATCAGACGCATTAGGATCTACAGCCGCACCTACTCCATCAGCTTCAGCCATGGAAATTGAGGCGATTACTACGCTGTCAAATACTTGTGCTTTACATAATCTATACCAGTTGAACAATAATCCTAATGAAAGGAACGTATTACTTGACTTAGCATTCTCACACGAGTCATTAACCCTTAGCCCTGCCCATGAACACTTGCTCGCACCTGATCCCCATCACCCACCCCTGCAAACCTCTATTAATCTAATCTCTAGACCTCAGGGAGATATCAACAACGCGAGTGAGTTCTATTATGATTTCAAAGGTGCTGACTTTGATGGCATTCTCACCTGCTTAGAATCCATGGACTGGGACCTTATCTTGTCCAACAAATCCCTTGATGAAATGGTAAACATTTTCTATGATGCCCTGTACTCATTGTTCGATGTATTTGTGCCAAAGAAGAAATACTCATCTGGAAAGTTTCCTATATGGTTTTCACCTGAACTGAAGAACCTCATTTTTGAAAAAAAAACTGCCCATAAGAAGTACAAATCTTGGAAAAGTGAACGTAACTTTCGAGTTTTTTGTGAACTTAGATCTAGATGTAAAATCCTATCAAAAGAGTGCTATAACACCTATCTTATTGACTGTCAGAGGTCTATACATACAAATCCTAGATTCTTTTGGAAGTTTGTAAACTCGAAGAGAAAGATTAATAACATACCCAATGAAATGTCTCTAGAAGACAAACGTGTAGATACCGGTCAGGATATTGCTAACCTGTTTGCAGAGTATTTTGCGACAGTTTACTCCACAACCACCTGTCCCAATTTGGATTTACCAACATCTAATAACTTAAATCTCTCTTCATTCAAGATCAATATATCCCAAATTTATGACCAACTTTGCCACCTAGATCCTAAAATAGGCCCCGGACCCGATGCAATCCCTCCCTCCATTCTAAAACACTGTAGTTTTGTATTATCTCGACCACTCCATCTTATCTTCAATATGTCACTATCCACCGGTACTTTTCCTAGTATATGGAAGCTCAGTTATGTCGTACCTATTCACAAGGCCGGGAAATTGTCCGATATAAAAAACTACCGTCCCATCTCTAAACTTAACGCCATACCAAAGGTCTTTGAAAGCATAGTGACTGATTATCTCACAGCTAATTTGAGTAATATTATAATTCCTCACCAATATGGTTTCATAGCTGGTAAATCCACAGAACTCAATTTAACTCTTTACACAGATTTCCTCTCGGAAGCCTTGGAAGACGGACATCAAGTCGATTCTGTCTACAAGGCTTTCGACAGGGTAAACCACGGTCTTCTAGTGAAGAAACTTGAATGTCTTGGTATCTCTGGGCCCCTATTAGAGTGGATAAGAGATTACCTTATTCAAAGAAAGCAACTAATCAGAGTTAAAAACTTCACATCATCAGAAATTTTAGTGACATCTGGCGTTCCCCAGGGATCACATCTGGGACCTCTTCTGTTTAACATTTTTATTAATGATATAGTCAACCTGGTATCTAACGAACAATTCTCCTATTTGCGGATGACCTAAAAATATTCTCCAAAATCACCTCTCTAAATGACTCAATCAACCTTCAAGCTGACCTTAACAGCATCTCGAACTGGTGTGAACTGAACGGTATGTTGATGAATGCGAATAAGTGCCACATAATGAGATTCCATATCACATAGAAGATATTACCCTGGATGCTGTCTCTAGCATAAAAGACCTAGGAGTTACCCTTGACACAGCCCTCAGCTTCAATCTCCATATCTCTACAACTATCAACAAAGCTCTGAAACTTCTCGGCTTTATTAAGAGAACTACCTCAGACTTCTCGGACATATCATCAATACGCATTTTATATTGCTCACTAGTCCGACCGCACCTTGAATATTGCTCTGTGGTATGGAACCCCCTCTACAAAACCCACATCGATCGAATTGAACGTGTTCAGCACCGCTTTTTTAATTACGTAAACTTCAAACTACAATTATTCCGTGACCACATTCTAACCGGGCAAAGCCTGAACCTACCCCCACTATTGACAAGGAGGGACCAGAGGGACTTGATTTTCCTTCACAATATCATACACTGCAAACTAAGCTGCCCTGAGCTGCTATCCAAGATACATCTAAAAGTGCCTCCACGTACCACTAGAAATAACAGCACTTTCCATACTCCCCTCCATAGAACCAACTATAGATACAACAGCTGTTTACCACGCATCCAACGAACAGCGAAACGACTTTAAATCCCAGCTTAGGACAATGAATAAATGAGACCTGCAACCATCCACAGTCTTTCTCCTCGAGTCCACGACAACAACTGTTACATTCAATCAATTAATCAATAATATCCTATTGTACATTCCACTCAATCTTAATTTACTTTCATTCATCTTAGATCGTCTTAATATGTAGAACTTGATTCTACCCTCAACTGTATATTAGATGTATTGGGCTAGTTCCCGTTGAATAAATAAATAAAAATAAATAAAAATGAATAATACATATCATTGTTGAAACAATTTCATTTTCTTAAAACCAGAACAATGAAACAAAAAACCTACCAACTCAACTAAAAATTATAACAATTGCTCAAAGGCCCTCCATTTTGATCCAAACATTTTCTTGTTCTTTTCAAAATATTTCTAACTGATTTTCGAATCAGATTGTTTTTCATTTCTCTGCATGCTCCTGACATTCTCTGAATAAGCTCCTCCCTGGTATTAATTTCGAAAGAATACAATTCGGATTTAAGATATCCCCACAAGTGATAATCCACGGGTGATCTTGAGGGCCAGTTATGAGGGCCGCCTCGTCCAATCCATGTATTAGGAAAATTCTGATTTGAAAAATGCCTAATTATTAGCCTATAATGCGGTGAAGCACCGTCGTGCCGGAAGTACATGCCTGTACCATTGATATTTTCGTCATCTAGCAAAACTGGCAACATATTTTCCAGGAATTCCAAGAATACTTTGCCAGTAAGGCGTGCAGGAAAAATATAAGGCCCAATGAATTTATTATCAAAGATTCCGCACCAAACATTGGCTGAAAACTCATGCTGTAAATGGGACTGTCTGATAGCAAAAGGATTTTCTTCTGCCCAGACATGACAATTTCTCGAATTGTATACACCGTCACGAGTGAATTGAGCTTCATCCGTAAAAAGACATTTCTCATTTTGTATTATCCATCTACAGAAATTAATTCTAGAAATTTGATCTCCATCCTCTAACATCTGTACTTCTTGTTTGTGAAATGGATACAGGTGATTTTTTTTAACTTTCGCCAAACAGTGGTTTTCGGAATATTCAGGGCATTGTTAATCCTTCTAGTGCTTATTTCTGGAATGTTATTAACCATATTCGCAATATTTTGTTCCATTTCACTATGCCTTCTTTCATGGTATTCGTTTAATTTTACTATTGGAAACCTTCCATGTATTCGCACGTAATTAAAAACTTGTTCAAATGTATTGTTATTGGATAATCTTCGACCAGGAAACAGCCTTTGGTACTATCTTCTTACAGCCAGTGCATTTCCATCACAAAAACCATAAATATATGTCATATCAGCATATTCTTCGTTGGAAAATTGAGGCATTTTTCGAAATTAGGTGCTCAAATAAGTCACTAAATAACAACAATGAGGAGAAATTCACGAATGATTTTGATTGTTCGACATAAACATATTCTGTCCTCATCGAAGCTACCTTGTTTTTTATACTAGCATCTAGAGACAGGACGGTTACCAACCTGTTATGATGCTGTTATACGCGGACGACCTGATAACCCTATTGATCTATCTCGGAAACTCAGAACTTCGGAGGAATTCTCCACAGAACTATAACCTTAGGTTTTCTCTCTTCAACTAACCTCTGGAAGTAGGAAAAAATCCACCTATCTTGGTATCGAATTCTCTTCCTCCGCACTTTTTCTTGAAATGAGCAAAACAGCTGCTATGACACATCTGTCCGGACTCAATATCTCGGACACAAGATATAACTGGGTGGGGCAAATCAAGGACTACTTTTTGGCAGCTGGTGAAACCCAACACTGGCAAATATTTAAACAACAATCTTGTTGAGTTTCCTTGGCATACTTTGACATAGATCTGATAAATGTAGGTTCTCTTTAGAATGTTCACTATCAGATCTGTGTTCTAGTTGACATGGTGGCTTATTTCAGGGTTATTTCTGATTTCTAGTTCTGTGATTCCATGTCACAAAATTCATTTCAGTAATCATCTTGTCAATATTGTCAAGCTTCAACTTCATCATCAATGAATAGTTAAAATTTCGAGTTTCCAATAATTCCATCTATATAATCCTGACAGGATGGATTTCAATATTTTACTCTGAACTATTGATGTTTTGTGCACATGAGATTCATTCACCGGTTTTCCTGTAAACTTGAGAGTAAGTAACCTCACTTTTTCCATAATTTCAATTACAATCAAATAATTTTCTTTTCACATTTTCAATGGTTTCTTACTTTCAGGTAGCACTGAGGATCACTTAACAGTCGAAAGCGCTCGGCTATGAATTTTTAAATGAATTACCCTGCACGAAATATCGATACGTGCACACAGCTAGACCTTTCACTCAATGCAAAAACTGCTTGTTACAAAAAACCTCATAATGAAGTTGGGTCGCCAGGACCGGATTTAAATATTCACCTCACGTTGTTGAATAAATCAGATAATTACTAAATACTTCTTTCAGACAAAACATTAACATTCTCGAAAATTTTTCCACGTAATTTTTCCATTCCAATAAGGTTACAAGAAAAATGAACGCCAAACCAGACTGAAACCTTCTTATGGTCAAATGGTAGCATTTCATCAGAACGATAAAAATTAAAGGATAATATGTGTTACGAATATCCTACGCCACTGATTCTACGTCATGACGCGATCTCGGCTCAACAACAAATGAGAACAATATAGAAGTGCAACGTTCGAGCTGCTTCCATCGCATTTCTAACATATATAAAAACTACGACGTCTCATTATTCAGTCAAAATGAACAAAGTTAACAAGTCGATCAATAGAGTTCAGAGGGAGCAGTGAAGAGCACAGTGTAATCAATCGGCGTTTTCAAATTATTTATTGAAATGTCAGAGTTCATTGTTATTTGGTGAAGTTTCAAATGAACGGAAACTAATTACTTCAATGTTTCTATAGTCACGCCACGAACCACAGATTCGTAACCCCATTTCAACTTAATGAAATATATTCCGTTGGAATTGTTTCTTGATGATTAAATCGATTTGGATAAATTTCCGGTTTATTTGATCAAATCTTATATTGTTTTTCAGTTAGCTATTATACCTACCTCTGATCGCTCGTAGAAAATATTGTAAACGGTTCCTAATATACAAATATTCCTAATTTTGATTTCAATTTACACAAAATGAAAACCTAGAAAATTGTAATCACAATACTTCTTAGCACTTCGTGAATTTCGTGAATATGAAGCAGAAAAATTGTATATGTATTTTTGCCTGTTAGTACGTTTTAGGCTACCAACTCACAATAGTAACCAATAAGATACGATAGGATGGCATGAAAGTAGGCCAACCGTAACGCAAATTATTCCTACGCAGACAATTTGTTTGTATACGTCTTGTTGATTATGGTATGACCTGTACCCCATTTACTTGTACATTTGTTCGATTATGTGCTGCCTCCTGAATATGTTAAATTTTTATGAGAATTATTCTTGGCTTCCTGATTTGACATTTCGTGTGGAATATATAAATTGAAAACAGAGAAAGAAAAAAAAAACTTTTTCTGAAATCAGAAATATTGACATTTTTGAAAGAATAAGTCAATACTTCCTTGCACTCAGTTGGTGGTACTGTAAGGACATAATATTCCGTTAGTTATTTGTAAACTAAAAAGTTCTTTAGAAAAAAATATTTTTAAGAATTTCAACACATTTCATAATACGTTTAAGAGTATGCTAATCGAAAGCTTAAATTTTTAGGTGTTCCATATCTTGTATGGTTATTTTAACTAACTCGTCCATTCTATAAGCTCCAGAAATATTAAATATTTCAGCAACCTACAACAATAAATAAATATGTAAATAATCCGCATAAAAATTCTTATGACTTACCAACCTTAATCATTGAATATTATTCATCTGAAGCTTCCTGGATAAATTTGTTGATTTGATCTTAGTTAGGATCAAATTTTCATTTTGGCCTGTAACCTTCACTATGGGAATTTGTCAATCCAGCGATATGTCACACATTGTAATTCGTCATAAGCAACCATTTCATGGTCTCCTATCACTGTTACTTGAAAACGACTGTAACCCTTAGGCTCTTACTCTTTCGACTGAAATAAGTGGGAAACAGCCATTCACGAATTTAGAATTTTGACTGAACAAGGACTAGAAACCGGTCTCCAGCCCTTGCCATGATGATAGTTCTCAAAAATGGCCGAGAAAGGAATTTTGCATCAAATTTGGAAAGAAGTTCATTTCTATAGAGGATGCAGCTTTCACTACCCAGTATGGATTGGTAAGTAGCCCATCACTCTAGGGAGTGCCTGGGATGTTTGAAGCGCGAGGGGTCGTCATAATCAGTGGCTTCCCTCACGAGGGGGTTCTCATGGGTTATTGCGCAATCGAAAACTTTCCGATTGCGGTCTCTGATAATACTCCTGATGGAAGGCAGGTTCAAGTCT
Organism: Gonioctena quinquepunctata; assembly: GCA_018342105.1. Classification (NCBI taxonomy): domain Eukaryota; kingdom Metazoa; phylum Arthropoda; class Insecta; order Coleoptera; family Chrysomelidae; genus Gonioctena; species Gonioctena quinquepunctata. Next base: position 319,753 of record JAFIRS010000721.1, on the reverse strand, counting down.
TCGAGGATCCAATCGTTCCGCACATACCACGGAGCGTTCGTTATCATCCGCGGGACTTTCATTTGCGCCCGTTCCAGGACGCGAATGCTAGTCCTGCAGGTCTGGCGCCAGGCGGCTGAGGCGTACAAAATGACAGGCCTGAACATCACTTTATAAATCAGAACTTTGTTCTTCAGAGGGAGTTTGCTCTTAATCAAGGCGTACAGAGTACATATTTTCTTGGCAATCTTGTTCTTAACAATCTTGACGTGTGGTCTCCAGGTGAGCCGGCAATCCACCGTAACTTCCAGGTACTTGACCAGCTCCGACCATTCTATCTCCTTTCCAGAGACAGACACACCCCTTTCCGGGTTGTGTCTCTTTCGTCCCATCGAAATCGCCTGCGTTTTGACAGGATTCAGCTTTATTTTCCACTCCAGGTACCACTGCTGGAGACCGTTTAATGCATTCTGCAAATAAAACCCATCAAGTGGTTGGCTGAGGAAGAAAGTAAAGCCGTATCGTCAGCGAATAAGGAGATCTGTGTTCACTCAATATCGGATGTGTAAAGGGCGTACGATAACGGAGACAGCACTGCCCCCTGAGGAACGCCGGCCTCAATTTCTCTCGAATTAGACCTCTACCTGAAATGTCCTACCCATGAGGAAATAATTGATCCACTTCACCAGGCTCTGAGGCAGGTCAATGAGTTAGGACAGTGGTTTGTCATGCCAAACTCTGTCGAAAGCTTTACTGATGTCTAACAGTATTATATGGGCACTATTATTAACATTAAGTGGTGTTATGGCGTCCTCCACCAGCCTCAGAATTCGAAACTCGGTGGAATGAGCACGCCTGAAGCCAATCTGCTCATTCGGTAGGACATTTCTATCCTCCACTTCTTCGTCAAGCCTTTCTAGAACGACTTTTTCAACCAACTTAGCTGAACTGCAAAGCAGACTGATTGATCGATAATTTTGCGGGAAAGTCGGGTTTTGTCCTTCCTTTGGAATCATAACCACAATGGCATGCTTCCACCTTCGAGGGAATCTTTTAAAGGCGTAAAGAGTTGTTAATTATATTCAAAAGTGAATGTACCTGGTTATGCGGGAAATAATCATGCGATTAGTAATTCCGTCGTAACCAGGTGCTTTTTAAGGATTTGATCCTTTAATATGTGCCTTAAGATCATCCATCGAAACCGGACGAATGACATCATGATTGGGTTCTCTTAGAGTACGACGAATACGATCTTCCAGTAGAAAATCTTTAAGCGACCATAGTGGTAAAAGTGTTTATTTCGTGATTTTCTGTGCAAATTTGAGATTTTTTTTAAATTCTTTATTATAATTCATGCTCCAACTGAAGAAAAATGGCAGTTACTTGCATTGTAGGTGACTGTGTGGCTCACCACGACAAGGATAGAATCGGGTTTTACTCGGTGTCTTCAGTTTTTGACCAGTAAAAATGATTCGAAAATCAAGTATCAGAGTCGGTGGCAGATATATTATAATTGTGTGCACATTCATGATAAAAACTTTTTAACAAAAAATTAAACCGACGAAAAAATAAACTGAATAACTGAAAAAATAAAATTAACTTCCTTAGTGTCAATAATAACTGAGCTCCTAACTAATGTAAGTAACTAATTTTGAGTCGGCGCCAAACAAACTAGCAATTGAATTAGGTAAAGCGTAAAATGATGACAGCGGGATGCACGGCGGGGTTTGATTATTTCTTCAAAGTAAAACAATGATCTTCGTTGATTTTTTCTTTGGCGCCGACTCAAAATTAGTTACTCACATTACTTAGGAGCTCAGTTATTATTACGACTAAGGAGGTTTATTTTATTTTTTGTTTTCCAGTGTATTTTTTCGTTGGTTTAATTTTTTGTTAAAAAGTTTTTATTTTTTACTTTTTTGTGACTAACATCCACTAATTACTACCTACTCAGCTGACTCCAGGTATCCATTATGTAGTAGTGTCATCAGAACTACATATATGTGCAGCAGTGAACTCAAAGACGTGATATACAATGATGTCAGCAGTATTACAGTCTGGTGTGAGTCTAATCGACTTGTCCTCAATATTTCAAAAACCAACTTAATAATCGATGCTCACTTGATGACATAGCCCTTGGGTCAAATATTATTGAACATAAATTCAACGCAAAATTCTTAGGATTGTTCATTGATACCAGGTTGAGATTCGAGAAACACATTCAGGCCTTGAGGAAAAAAATATCTTCTGGATGGTTCGCAGTCAAGATTGTCTCAAATGAGTTGGGATCGTGTGCGGCTAAAGTCGTTTACTATTCTCCAATTGAGTCTCATCTCAGGTACGGCATCCCATTCTGGGGTGCATGTAATGATAACTGCATGAACAATATTCTTGTTCTTCAAAAAAGAGTGCTGAAAGTAGAAAATAATTCACCAGATTTCTTATTTGGCAATAGCCACTCGAGCCTCGTTGGGCTCTCGTGTCTCTTGCCTGGCAACAGGTTTTCGAAAATCTGTCGAAATATTTTCACTTTATTCTCACTCTCTTGTAATATTACAACTGATAACATTTCATAAAAATATGTTGAGAACCACAAATATTTTATTAACGTTTGGCCAACTTCACATAAAAACTTGTATCCGGTACGATATAAAATTCCTGAGAAGTTATCGTTTCAACTCGTTTTGAATGGAATACATTTTTTCAACTGCAATGTTTGCGTGGGATGACACTCAGAAAGTAGGAACTCCTTTATAGGAAGCAGAACGAATTAATACCCGAGAAATATAATTGAAAAGTTCCACGAAGGTTCAAAAACTTCTACTGGATTGGAGATGATGTCAAAGGATATCCTTTCATTCATTCTTGATAAGATCGGAATCGAACTGAAGTGAAATCGATCATTTCCGTTTCCTCTACAGCTTTGTTAATTCTTTTCCAATGTTTTATCATTCCCCCAGAGCCCTGTCCGCTTCAGGGGCGCTTGTGTACATTCTTCTATTGATGCAAGTTAACATCTGAATTTTAGGTAGATTTGCGTGTGCGAAAAGGTCCTGATGATATAAGGAGAGCTCACGGTAAGCTAACCAACTACTGGTTAGTGAAGTGGGTCAAATATCCACCAGAAACATACTTCTAGACTAGTCGAGAAGTGATCCAAGTCTCCAAAAAATATGAGCAATAGCTCATTCGATTCGGGATGCAATTCTGAGAGAGAAGTTTTTTTTTGTTGACGAAAATTGCAATTGTTGTTAACAAAAAACAAAAAAGTTTTCTTGGGAATAACTCAAAAATTATAAGCAATAGCGAAAATCGGAAAACCGATTCTCAAATGGGAGGAAATTTCCCATAAAAAATCCCAACTCCTGGAAATGTATCTCCTTTATTTATAATTTTAATTTTACGCTGAGAATAGGGCTCCGCGCGACCGCTACGGAATGCCGCGCCGTCTCTAAAGAGAGTAAGTACACCACATAAAATAATTTTTTTATAGTATTAAATAACAATTTAAAAATTTCAATAAATTGGTGATGTTTTTAACATTTGAAAGAACAAGGTGCCGATGAAAAAAAAAATTAAGTTTATTTCTCAACAAGTTAGGCATTTGTTAATTAGTCCTTATTTTTCGAACCTCGGTTTTAAAAAACGACATATATATTTAAATGATAGCTCTGAAAATGTTTCGCTCCTTGGAGCCCTCCTCATATATATATATATATATATATATATATATATATATATAAGTATATATATATATATATATATATATATATAGTAAGTTCTTTAGATTTGTTTAAAATCGTATTTCACAATAGTGTTTTCTTTTTTCACAGCTGTCTTGATAATGAAAATAAACATTTTCGAAAGCTCGACTAAATAAGAAAGAGTTTTTCTTTTCTCATTGGCCATTAAATTTGACTGCAACCTCAAGGAATATCCTTTCTACAAAGTTTATTTTAAATTCATAGTTATTTTCAACTAGTCCAGTCACGAGACTACCCTTCTTCAATATATATATATATATATATATATATATATATATATATATATATATATATATGAGGTTGCAGTCAAATTTAATGGCCAATGAGAAAAAAAAAACTCTTTCTTATTTAGTCGAGCTTTCGAAAATGTTTATTTTCATTATCAAGACAGCTGTGAAAAAAAACATATTGAATACATTTAAATCTAAAGAACTTACTAAGGTGAGGTTAAGTGAAGACAGCGATCTAATCACCATTTTGTGATTGAGGTAGTTTTCAAAATCATATCACTATGAAACACTACTAGTAATATATATAAAAATTAAACAATTGCAAACGCACATATTGTTTAAGAAACTTAATTTAAACAATTTAAAATTTAACAAGTACAACAATTACCACATGGTTAAAGCATGACTGAAAAAGGAAAATGGTGGATGACAAGTAATGCATGACATGAAGTGTCAAGTGTCATATGTCAAAGTCGAAATGTCATGGGAGAAACATGTGTTTTGTCCACAGAACAACAGGAATAGTACCAAATCTATATGACAAAAATTATTAAATGAGAGAAAAAACCAAGAAATACTAAGCAGTTTTTTAACTTTCAGAACTTCAATTGGAACAAGTTTCAACAAGTAATTGTAATGACACTAAGGTTGGAAATATCAGATCGTTTATTCATGCTATTTGGTTCATTTTTTATGAACACCATTTCAAGAAAATTCCTTTTGTGGAAGTTATTCTCTACTGCTAAAATGGAAGGGTTGTTGAAATTACTAAAATGATTAGAATTTATATTGTGTTCAGCTAATGCACAACTATTTTTTTTAATTTTACAATCACTCTTATGGAATGCTATGCGACCTGTTAAATTCCTACTGGTCTGCCCGATATATATTTTATCACAGTTAAGGCAAGGAATACTATATATGACATTTGATTTCTCATAAATCGTTAAAGGGGCTTTAGTTCTAGTGTAAAGGCTTGCAATAGTTTTAATATTTTTGTTGGCAATGCGTAGTTTGTCCAATTTAAACACATTAGTCAGTTTGGAAGTTAGTTCTCTTACATATGGTAATGTTTTATGAATAAATGGTTCTACTGGTTGAGGTTGAGCACTTGAATTTATTATTGGAGAATTTACTGTTACAAGGTCTAAATTTATATTTACATTTCCAACTTCAATAATAGTAACACTGGGTTGACGATCAGTACTGAATAGTAATTTATTAATAAATTTAATTGGATATGAGTTTTCTTTTAAGATTGTTTTTAGTTCATTTGAACATTCCTTTTGAAAAATTGCTCCAAACATGAAAACAAACCTGGTGAAAGGTATGAAAAACAGAGTAGTGTGTTTATCACATCCCATTTTTCAAAAGGAATGTTTAAATGAACTAAAAACAATCTTAAAAGAAAACTCATATCCAATTAAATTTATTAATAAATTACTATTCAGTACTGATCGTCAACCAATGTTACATATTGAAGCTGAAATGTAAATATAAATTTAGACCTTGTAACAGTAAATTCTCCAATAATAAATTCAAGTGCTCAACTAACAGTGAACCATTTATTATAAAACATTACCTATGTAAGAAACAACTTCCAAACTGACTAATGTGTTTAAATTAGACAAACTACGCATTGCCAACAAAATATTAAAACATGCAACCTTACACTAGAACTAAAGCCCTGATTTATGAAAATCAAATGTCATATAGTATTCCTTCCCTTAACTGTGATAAAACTATATCGAGCAGACCAGTAGATTTAACAGGTCCTAGCATCTCATAAGAGTGATTGTAAAATTAAAAAATAGTTGTATTAGCTGAACATATATAAATTCTAACATTTTAGTAATTTCAACAACCCTTCCATTAGCAGTAAAATAACTTCCACAAAAGAATTCTCTTGAAATGTGTTAATAAAAATGAACCATAGCATGAATAAACGATTGATTTTCAACTATGTCATTTACAATTACTGTTGAAACGATTCCAATTGAAGTTTGAATTAAAAACTGCTAGTACTGGTTTTCTCATTTAATAATTTTGTCATTAGATGGTACTTTTCCCTGTTGTTCTGTGACAAACACATGTTTCTTCCATGCATTTCGACTTGACATATGACACTTGACACTTATGTCATGCATACTGCATCCACCATTTTCCTTTCAGTCATGCTTTAACCATGTGGTAATTGTACTTGTCAAATTTTGAATTGTTTAAATTAAGTTTCTTAAACAATATGTGCGTTTCCAATTGTTTATTTATATATATTACTAGTAGTGTTTCATAGTGATATGATTTTGAAAACTACCCAATACAATGGTATTAATCGCTGTCACTTAACCTCACCTTAGTAAGTTCTTTAGATTCGTTTAAAATCGTATTTCACAATAGTGTTTTCTTTTTCACAGCTGTCTTGATAATGAAAATAAACATTTTCGAAAGCTGGACTAAATAAGAAAGAGTTTTTCTTTTCTCATTGGCCATTAAATTTGACTGCAACCTCAAGGAATATCCTTTCTACAAAGTTTATTTCAAATTCATAGTTATTTATATATATATATATATATATATATATATATATATATATATATATATATATAAATTGAGTGATTGGTATTTGGGTTATGCAGCAGGCCAATAAGTGTACTCTTTTACACGGATTCCAAGCTTTCGATAATATTTATTATCATCATCAGGGATGCTACAAAATAGGAAGACACATGGGAATATATAATAAGAAAACAAGACAGTTATAACTTACGTGTAAGTGAGGTTATGCGGCGATGATGTTAAAATTATTAATAATGATATATGAACAAAACTGTGTATACAACTCACAGGAATAAACACAATCCACATTACTAGGTAAACAATGTATTTTATGTTGAGAAATTTTGGATCGTGTTTTACTTTGAAAGGGCTGTCAACTAGACATGGATCGATGGTTCCCAAATAGACTGACAACAGATAATATAGACCACTGGGAATGAAGTAGTGTTACCAAGTGAACTTTACAATGGCATGGAATATTTCTATATATAGATTTAAATAAAAGTTTATTGACTATTGAGAATTTAGACTTTTTTGACTATTGAGAAAATGATGTGGATTGAAATAATCAAACTATGTTATTAGCATTCATGGGGGTAATCTGCGGATTCTCCCTCACATTAGGATTCTCTACAAAAATCAAATAAGAGTAAATCTCACTCAAATGATTTAAATCTGTCTTTTTATTCAGGGGCTTTTCTGCCTGCGAAATGTGAACCATCTCTAAAAAGAGTCTCGTGGTAGTGTTTCTTTCGTTGGATAAAATTTTAACTGAGTAATAATCCATACAATGTTCCTTATAGACATGCTCACTCAGTGCACATCTCTCCGGGTGCAGTCTACTGTCACTTTTGTGTGACTGCACTCAGTTGAAATTTTATCCAACGAAAGAGACTCTTTTTAGAGATGATTCACATTTCACAGGCAGAAAATCCCCCAAATAAAAAGACATATTTAAATCATTTGAGTGAGATTTACTCTTATTTGATTTTTGTAGACAATCCTAATGTGAGGGAGAATCAGCAGATTACCCCCATGAATGCTAATAACATAGTTTGATTATTTCAATCCACATCATTTTCTCAATAGTAAAAAAAGTCTAAATTCTCAATAGTCAATAAACTTTTATTTAAATCTATATATAGAAATATTCCATGCCATTGTAAAGTTCACTTGGTAACACTACTTCATTCCCAGTGGTCTATATTATCTGTTGTGTCAGTCTATTTGGGAATTCATTCGATCACATGTCTAGTTGAAGCCCTTCAAAGTAAAACACGATCCAAAATTCTCAACATAAGAATACATTGTTTACCTATGTAATGTGGATTGTGGTTGATTCCGTGAGTTTATACACAGTTTTGTTCTATATCATTATTAATAATTTTAACTTCATCGCTGCATAACCTCACTTACATTGTATATTATAACTGTCTTTTTTTCTTTATTATATATTCCCATGTGTCTTCCTATTTTGTAGCATCCCTGATGATGATAATAAATATTATCGAAAGCTTGGAATCCGTGTAAAAGAGTACACTTATTGGCCTGCTGCATAACCCAAATACCAATCACTCAATTCGTATCTAGTCAGCAAATAAAACTACAAATTCTATATATATATATATATATATATACTTAACAAGATCACGTTATGAAAGTTTTTGAAAGTTGTTTATTTTGTTTATTATAATTTTTTAAATTTAACAAAAAATTTTGTTAATTTTTTTTTATCTCTATGTTTTGCATCAAACGAAGGCATTTAATAGCATTGGAAAAAGTTTTTAGGATATTTGTTTAAAATTGTTTATAAAAATTTATAGTTTGATATTTGAATTTCCATTTTGTTGTCTAGAGAATATAATAGTAAAAAAAATTATTATAATTCCATTGTTCAAATAATTAGTTAGATTTTTTTTCTTCAAAAATCATATTGGCATTTTTAATAGAATAACAAACATTTTTTTTTTAAAAATTCAATTGTTTATTTAGTTAACAATTTGTTATGAACAAATTCCAAATCTCATTAGATTTTTTTTCTGAAACTACTGAACATTACAGAAACAACCAATGCAACAGTGTCGATTTTCTTAAAAAAATCTAGATTTTTCTAAAAACGGTACACTTAAAATCCTGGCCACCTCCAGTGGTCAGGTTGGTGACAGCGTGCTCCCACTCGCAAGGTGGTAGCGCCAAATATATGTTCCTTTGTCCACTTGCTGGGAAGAGTTATATATCTCTTTTTATAACAAATTTGAGGAAAAACCGACAATAGTGAATTCCTCTTTATATAACTGGTGACGACGGCGAGATATTTTTTTTTAGAATTTATTTTTTTTCTTGAAAAATTAAAATAAAGACAGTCAATAATCAATTGGCGTGTTCTACAATGGTGACAACGGTGTGGGATTTTGTTGAGTAGTCTCACAGAAAAACAATACGAAAAAGAGACGAGACATTAGTTTTTTTTTAAGTTAATCATTACTGAAAAACTAATAACAGGCCATTGACTTGTTCTGCTCATTCCTTTCTGCTTTGCCATTAATACATATCATAACTGACTTTTCAGCATTCGAAAATTGAACCATTTTTCAATTATACGAAAAACACAAAATTGAGTGCAGGTTCGTAAAATCTGAAAGATTTTCTGACAGATCGATGAATACTCATATTATTGTTTTTTATTTTGACATGCCGTTTTTCATCAATAGTCAAGGGCATTGAAAAATCTGCGGTGCCGTTGAAAAAAAAATGGCGTCGGTGTCGCGACGCCTCAACTGATGATGTGATAAATAAATAAATAGATAAATAAATAAATACATATTTATTCGCATGAAGAAGAACCATTGTTTACATGGAATAATGAAAATTTACGGATAAATATAAGTAAGTCACTGAAGTGTATAACAGTATGGGGCTGTTATACTCATTGTGTGTGACTATGCTATACTAATAATAGCTAAACATACGATCAGAAGGGTACCCATTAGGACCGATAAGGTTGGGTATTGGTTTTCTGATCGTATCTTACATAGGTATAGATATGATAAGGCATTTTTATGAATAATCGTATACTTCATAATATTTAGTCAAAAACAATATCAAGTGTATCTCTTTCTATTGATAGAATATAATTTTTAAATATTTTTTTGATCAATCCAATGGAATTTATTGTTTCTATGTATGTTTGGGCATGTCAGAAAGGAGATTGTATATTTTCCTAGACAGAAATAGGAAGCAACGCTGTCCTATGGACTTATTACACAATGGTATCTGAACAATTTTTTTTTTATCGTTCGTGTAGAATGAACGTTGTCTACTTTTTTATCAATGATTTATTTTTTACATATAAATGATTATATTATACGTATATAGTTGCCTTAAATCCATTCGCTGTAGTGAAAAACAAGTTTGATGGGTAAGTATTTTTTTGTTATACATTATTTTGAGTTTTTTTTGTAGTATGTCCCCAACTCAATACGGCATACTGCAAGCGAGACTCCACCAAAGAATAGTACAATGTTTTCAGCTGTGCAAGATTTTTTTTCAGGTATTTGAATTTCGGTAACAGCACCTCAACGTTTTGGTAACGTTTGCGATTTGATGGTTCCATCTTAGATGTGAGTCTATTATAATTTCCAAGTATTTTGTTTGATTGACATTTTGTATTTTGGTAATGTATTTCTGCATATGGTTGTTTTTGTAATTTTTAGTAGAAAATGATTCCGAATTGGATCATTATTTGGTTATAAATCACCACATTTTAAAATATTTCGACGCTCTGGGTTATTATTATTAACAATTCTACATACTTCCTTTTCGAACCTGTCGTTGTCACCACGTAGTCTTATTATCTCATCTTTTTAATTTTTCCTAGTGGGGTTAAATTATTACTAAAACATTTTTTTGATTTTTGGAGATTTAAAAAACATTGAAGTATGCCTTGAATTTTATTATGAATTTCATTCAGTCCCATAGTAGAGCTGTCGAGGCTCTATCATTGAAAAAAAAATCATTCAAATCGGACAATACATGTTTTTTTAGAGGTGCCCCGCTTTTAATTGGGTTACGGATTACAGTGGTTAAAAATCCGAAAAAAAATACTACCAGGAAACCGACTGTGCCGTCATACGGAAGACGGTTCGTAGTTATATCCTGTTATATTTCCTACTCCCAACTGTCATTGCTTAGTTTGTTATGAACATTTAAAATCATTTTTTTTCATTTTTTTTATTGTTATATCGACTTGTAACTTGAAAACCAATGAAGCAATCTCGATACTCTCAATGGTGGAATTGTAGAGAATTGAAAGGCTATAAATGTGGTATTTAATGTATGTATTTTCTGAAAAATTTGCTTTCCCACGCAAGCACTTTCCGTAAGTGCTGACAAGTTTTAACTCCATAACGAACATTTTTTATTAGTTCCGTTTTTATCTCTTGACAGATTACTTAATGTATTTTTTTTAACCACAGCTATTTCCCGTCTGTACTTTCGACGTCTTGAAAACTGATTATTCGTTAAAAATGATTTTTCAGATTGGAGGTTAGCCATTTCTTTCCATATAAATTCTTTACGATTATATATTAATATTCTCGGGGCATAACAGTGTTTCCATTGTTTCATCAATTTTATTTGATAGTTTGTCTATGTATGGTAAAGATATGTATGTTGTTTTTTTTATTTATTACTATTATTGATCATTTTCTTTTTGCAAAGTTGCTGGGGTAATTACTTAATTCCAGAATATTATTGATTCTTTCGAAATAACTTTTCCTGAATTTTGGTTATAGCCTGGCAGATAAATTTTGAATAACATTTTTTCTGTAACTATTTGATCATTTGTTAATAAACAGTTTTGAAAATTTTCCAGACTTATGTGCATTATTGTTGTGTCCAGAAAGTTTTTTGTTTTCATGTTTCTTTTTCTATTGTGAATTTCATCTATGGTGACATTTATGAAAAAATTAAAGTATTTCATCAATTTTGTCAGTAGGAATACATGTTTGACAATAGTCTACATATCGTTTGAAGAATATTGGTTTGAATGTAAATGATTTGCTGACCTTTTCTTCAACATACTCCATTACCAGATTTGCTACTGTTGCAGCAATTGGAGACCCCATTCAATTCCGAATATTTATTTTCATATTGAAAGTACCTTGGGGATGAACAAAGTTCACTTCCTTTCGGAAACTCTTACAAGGTTAGTGTTGTGTGACTTTGGATTTCGTGCAATTTTTCTGTTATGATATCTATCGCTAATTTTGTATCTATATTTGTATATAAAGAAACTATATCCAAAGAGATTTTTGTATGATTTTGTGGAGCTGTTATATTGAGGAAATAATCCACAAACTCCCAAGAAGTTTTTCACGTATTACTCATTTATTCTAATAACATTTGAAACAATTTCTGAGAGGAATTTTGATAAATTGAACATTGCTGACAATGGGGCGAAGTGGAATTCCAGTTTTGTATTTGGGCAAGCTGTATATCGTTGGTGGTTGAGAATTGTGAACATTAAATTTGTTTTTTTTCCTGAACTGTAAGTTTCGATGTGAACCAATTATTTACTACTTTATTAACTTTCGCTTGTGTGTTTTCTGTGGGGTTGAATGTCTCTTTTTTATATGTGGTTTCGTCCATTAGCATATATATATATATATATATATATATATATATATATATATATATATATATATATATATATAAATCAGTGGAAAGCAGTCAATGTTGGACCAATTAATACGATTTCTTCGTTTTTATGTCGAGCTTTCGAAAAATTTTATTTTCTTCTTCAAGACGTAATAAAAGTTAATACATAAATATGTGATGGTATTACATAATTAGCATTACTAACATGAAATTCAGAAAAAATAATACACAAAAAGAAATATCGGTGTTGAACAATTTAAAATGACAAAATGACAGCAAATTATGATTACTCAGTCACAAGCCTAAATAATCAGAATACAAAATGAGAGAGATACAGAGTGAGAATATAAAAATGTAAAAGTATGTATGAATATAAGAAATTATCATATCAAAGAAGACTAGGTGATATATTTTCTTTATGTTTTTTCAATAGATATGTATATATTTTACTGAGGTCATAAATATCTGTTCTTTTATTTATTGTTTTTTCATTATTGTTTATATGAACCATTTCAAGAAAAAGACGCTTTTTGAGATTTTGTTCATTATCGAGAATGTTGGCATTATTATAGTCAATTACATGTTCTTTATCTATCACATGTTCAGCAAGGCAATAAGATCTCAGATTTGAAAAGGGAAACATTCTCAATTGAATATCGACTGGAAACATTTTTTTGTGAATTGAAAAATCCACGATAAATGAAGTTATTTTTTGGAAATATGTTTCCCATTTTTTCCGGTCTTCCTGATGACCGTGGAAGCGTGAAATGGATTTTCGTCGACAAAAATGTATTGAAGACCTAGTGAATGCGATGCCTCTCTTACGTCAATGTTACGAATTATTTCTGGTGAGTACTCTCTTTTGGAAAACATTCTCCTTTGCCTCATTCATCTTTATGAGTTCTTAATTGAGACTGGAATATAAAATCAAATGACTATCTGAATGAAAATGCAAATTTTCAATTACAGATTATTTCTTTAGTTAGGGTCTTATCAGAATATCTATCAGATGTAGTTCAATGTCCAGCGTGGCTTCAGCCAGGGAAGTAGTTGTTTTCTGTTAGACGTTCACAAAAAATAACTTCATTTATCGTGGATTTTTCAATAAAAAAAATATATTTCTAGTCGATATTCAATTGAGAACGTTTCCCTTTTCAACATGAATACCCCACAAGAGGTTATCTTGACGATGGAAGATAGTGACCAAAGTTTATCTTTCAGTCGCAGAGGATTCCACATCTGATTTTATGAACATTGTGTTCATATTTCCAACAAATAATGTATCATACCCCATGACAGGTTTTAATGTCAAAAAACACTAATTTCAAAGTGTCTTTCCAAAAGAAATGATTCTAACTTTTTCCATCTTTGCAAAGTGAGATTGCTTCTTGGAAATGTGTTTCCCATTTCTTCCGGTCTTCCTGATGATCGTGGAAGCGTGAAATAGTTTTTCGTCGACAAAAATGTATTGAAGACCTAGTGAATGCGATGCCTCTCTTGCGTCAATGTTACAAATTATTTCTGGTGAGTACTCTCTTTTGGAAAACATTCTTCTTTGCCTCATTCACCTTTATGAGTCCTTAATTAAGACTGGAATAGAAAATCAAATAAGTAACTGAATGAAAATGCAAATTTTCAATTACAGATCATTTCTTTTAGTTAGGGTCTTTTCAGAATATCTATCAGATGTAGTTCAATGTCCAGCGTGGCTCTAGCCGGGGAAGTAGTTGTTTTCTGTTAGACGTTCACAAAAAATAACTTCATTTATCGTGGATTTTTCAATTCACAAAAAATATTTCTAGTCGATATTCAATTGAGAATGTTTCCCTTTTCAACATGAATACCCCACAAGAGGTTATATAGACGATGGAAGATAGTGACTAAAGTTTATCTTTCAGTCGCAGATGATTCCACATCTGATTTTATGAACATCCTGTTCATTTTTCCAACAAATCAATCTCAGATTTCTTCTGCAGTCACTGTTGTGAGAGGTTATTCTTTGAGCATTCTACTTGTCTGACCAATGTGTACTTCATCACAGCTGCTGCAAGGAATTTCATAAATTATATTGGATTTATTTTTGATTGGAATATGAGTTTTCAGTTTTCAATTTTGAGTGTGAAGTTTTCAAACTGGTTTTAGCTATATTAACATTGTCTTCATTTTTGAACAATTGTATGATTTTTGGTGTCAAATTATCTATATGTGGTAAAGATTTTTAAATTGCAATTCGATCAGTTCTTGGTGAATGGTTTGAATTCAAAATAGAAACTAATGATTCCGGATATGAATTTTTAGAAGAATGTTTTGAAGTTCGATCAGACACTCATCTCTCAAGGATGGATGGGTGACCTTAACAACTCTGTTTTTGAGGTTATTAATTAAATTGAGTTTGATTTTTATGGGATGGTGTGAGTGAAAATTTGAGAAACGATTACTATTCATTGGCAATTATTTTGTTGTTGATGGTTCTGATTAGTTTCAAATCAAGGAATAGAACTGAATTAAAGGTTCCTTTTTCATCAATACAGTTTCCTGGTACAGAAAGGATAAGGTCATCTACATTCTCCTGAGGAAAGGAATGTCGAGAGTGATTTTATTTGTGCAATATTCTAGGAGTTCATCTAAAACGTAACTTGATATTATTGGAGTACCAAAAATTTGTTTGTAGAATTTTTGATTGAAGACAAGACAAGTAGAGTCAGAAATAAAATCAATTATCTTTATAAACATTTGTTTTTCAATATTGCAGAGATTGTTAATTTTGTTCCATTGTTTTTCAAAGGTGAGTTTGTGGATAGAGATACCACATCTAAACTTATCAGAACATAATTTGGTGCTGCTTGAAAATCGTTAATGAATTCACTAAAGGAGAAAGAGTCAGTAACATGATATCTGTTATCGTTGTCTTATGAGTTGGTTAATATTTCAGTAATAAATTTCGTTATTTTACTGTTTGGTGAGTCTATAGAAGAAACAATTGGTCTCATAGATAAAACTGGTTTATGAATTTTTGGTAGAGTATAAAAAATTGAATTGTAGATAGTTAACTTTTCAGCAGTTATTTCACCAATCATTCCTTTTTTTTAGTTCAGAAACAATTTTATTAGCTCTCTGTTACAAAGTACAAGACGGATCTGCTTTAAGTGGTTCATAATATTTTGTATCATTTAGAAGTATCTAGCTCTTGTTGATGTATTCGTCTATGTACATTGCAACAGTCACGTTACCTTTATCACTATTGATAATACAAAGTTCAGGATGTTGTTTCAGATATATCTTGCACTTATTGAACATTATAGTGAACTTATCTATGTGATATTATTCATATGAGAAAGTTTGTGATGATATTGGGAATTGTGCTTGATATAGTTTTTACTTCTCCCATTGATTTTAATTTTCCAAAAATGAATCATTCTAAAATCTTTAACAGTTGGACACACATAAACTTAGGACGAAGTGATAGAAATTGTTGAATTTCGATAGGTCTATATCAATAGATCTGTTGAGTTTTTGAACCATTAATTTTGAAATTTAATTTTATATATTGTTCATCAAGTTTACGTATATTGGTGTCTTTTATTATATTGAATATTCTCTCACATTTGATGTTCAATCTGCGTTTATATTCAATGATGATATTTTGTGGAAGAGAATAATCGAGTAGATTTTGTACATGAGTTAATTCTTTGGAAACTGTTCTTATAACAGAATATGTAACATCAATTTCTAAATTCAACAATTTTTCTTCAAATTGACATTGAAATTTTGTATTTGTATACAGGGTGATTCAAAAGTACTTTGACAAACTTCAGGAGGTGATTCCTCACAATATTCTAATATGAATTGTCCAAATGAATATATGTCCAGAAACGCTTCGTTTCCAAGATACAGGGTGTTGAAGTTTTATTTTTATTTTCTTTTTTTTTTAAATAACTTTCGAAATACTGACCTTAATCAAACGAACATTGGTGTTGACAGGTTTTTTGAGTTGTTGAATTCGAACCTGATGTTATTATTGCTCTTACTCGTAGGGGGCGCCACCTAAACGTCTTTTTCTTTTTTGAAGTTTCCTAACTTTTTTGAGCGTACTTCTAGCACATTTTTCAGTAAAAAAATCTATTCCTCCATATCTACGTAAAAAAGCTACCCCTGTTACAAGTCGCTATAGGCAACCGTTTTCTAGATATTTGGACTTGAAAATTTCAAGTCGATTATTTGATAATCGATGCGTGTTGAAGTTATTACCATTATTTTGCATTTTTCACAAGAATGCTTACGAAATGAATTTGGCGTTTAAGTAAGTAGTTTTGGTAATTACATATTATGTGACAGTCAAACGTTTTGTTGTTTTGTTGAAGTAAGTTTTAAAACACTAATTTTGAAAGAATGGATTATTTAAACAATAATGCCCATTTAGCCGATATGCATTTATGGCCTTGCGGATGGCAATGCGCGCGAAGCAAGAGCGATTTCCTAATCGAGTACTGCCTTCATCTCTTCCACCAGTCTCCATCGTCGTTTGGCAGAAACAGGTAGCTTTAAGAGGGCAGCTGATATTATTGGAAGACCACGAGCAGTCCGAACTCCAGAATTGGAATAAGCTGTTTCGAACGCTTTCGAGGAGAATCCAGAAACAAGTACAAGAATAATTGCTGAAGCTCTCAATTCTACTCAGTCCACAGTTTGGAGAATTATCCACCATCAACAATTTTATCGATACCATATTCGAAGGGTTCAAGCTCTTTTGCCACGAGACTTTCCCCAACGCATTATTATGTGTCAGTGGTTTTTGAGAAAATTGTCTGGAAATCCTCAATTTTCAAGATATGTACTCTTCACGGACGAGGCAAACTTCTCTTGAAATGCTATCACAACTTTCATAACAACCATGTTTGGGCTCTGGAAAATCCGCACGCAGTTGATGAAAGAAATTATCAGTATCAATTTTCTGTAAATGTATGGGCGGCAATAATTGATAATTACTTGATAGGTCCCTTCTTTCTTCCGTTCCGACTGAATGGCGCAACTTACAAAGACTTTTTAGAAAATGAATTGCCGGGACTACTTCAGAATGTACCATTAGAAATTCGTATCCGCATGTGGTTTATGCATGATGGGGCTCCGGCCCATTTCAGTGTTATAGCCAGGGAATTCCTTAACACTGTCTATACAAATCGATGGATCGATGGTTAGATCGGTAGAAGAATCTAACCAGGCGTGGGCACCAAGGTCCCCAGATCTAAACCCGCTAGATTTTTATTTTTGGGGACATTTGAAGTCACTAGTTTATAAAACTCCAGTAGCGAACGGGGATGATCTGAAAACCGAATAGTAGACGCCTGTGAAACAATAAGGAACACACCGATAATTTCTGGGCGGGTACGAGATTCAATGACTAGAATACTGAATGCCTGTATCTTTGCTGAAGGTGGACACTTTGAACAAATTATTTGAATACAATTTAGTTTCCTTTATTTCATTTTATTCTACATATTCAAAATGTT
This sequence comes from Gonioctena quinquepunctata, assembly GCA_018342105.1. Taxonomy (NCBI): domain Eukaryota; kingdom Metazoa; phylum Arthropoda; class Insecta; order Coleoptera; family Chrysomelidae; genus Gonioctena; species Gonioctena quinquepunctata. The sequence goes on along the minus strand of JAFIRS010000721.1, from coordinate 302,059 downwards.
TTGAAATAAAATGTTGATATTTCTTGCAAATTTTATTAAAACAAATACAGATTTTGCACCCTTGATACAAAAATAACTATTTTAAACGGGTAAAAATAAATAGAATAGGTGGCGCCCCTACACAAAACCAAAACTACTTACTTAAACGTCAAATTCATTTTTCAAGCATTCTTGTGAAAAATGCAAAATAATGTTAATAACTTCAACACGCATCGGTTATGAAATAAACGACTTGAAATTTTCAAGTCCAAATATCTAGAAAACGGTTGCTTATAGCGAGTTGTAATAGCGGTAGATTTTTTACGTAGATATGAAGGAGGAATTGATTTTTTTAATGAAAAATGTGCTAAAAATACGCTAAAAAAAGTTATGAATTTTCAAAAAAGAAAAAGACGAGTAGGTAGCGCCCCCTACGAGTAAGAGCAATAATAACATCAGGTTCGATTTCGACATCTCAAAAAACCTCTCAATACCAATTTTCGTTTAATTAAGGTCAGTATTTCGAAAATTATTTTAAGAAAAACGAAAATAAAAATTAAACTTCAACACCCTGTATCTTGGAAACGAAGCGTTTCCGGACATATATTCATTTGGACAATTCATATCAAAATATTGTGAGGAATCACCTCCTGAAGTTTGTCAAGGTACTTTCGAACCACCCTGTATATATACGAGAAACGGGATTATGGGATAACTGGTTGACTGGATAACGGGAATCGAGATGATGTGAAACAGGATAACGGGAAGCTGGCAAAGCCACAGGCATGAGCTAGATGGAACAACACGAAGAAAAACATAGGAAAAAATACAAATTCCACGCGGACGAAGTCTTCTTTCATAAAAACGTACGGATGGAATGTCCGCGGAAATTAAAGAATGAACTCGAAATAAAGTACAAAATATGCGTATTCATGAAAAAGTCGAGAAAAGCGCCGCGGGTGTATTTTGATATTTCTAGTTCGTTAGATGTGTCCATTCTTTCATTCAATACGTTCTCGTCTCCCAGTGCTACTTCTAAAGGTCGTAATTACAACTATCGACACCTTTCGTGTGTGGATGCTCACCATGGTGGTCGGAGATGCGATCGACGCCTGCGTCTCAGCGTCTCGACGTCCGCGAGAGCAGCAGCCGCGCCGCTGGACTTGTAGATATCCACCGGGCGTTAAACGGAATAGTGGTATCATTCCGGCGCGAATCGAGGAGCATCTTGTGATTCGTAGTTGATCTGTAGTTGTAGGGGGTGTTTTCTTTTTGCTAATCGAAGTGTTTGATTATTTGACATGTAGAATTTTCCGTGAGGTGAGTACATCAATGTTATATTGATTGAGCTTATTTGTTAATATGATAGGAATTCTGGATTTCCTGAAGATTTTGATAAGATGTCCAGTTTTAAATTGGAGATGTTCGCGACAAAATATGTTAACTTTTGAAAAAAACGAGATATCTGGATATTTCTATCCTGTTCTTTCATTTCTGGGGTCATGTTCAAATGGTTATATGAAAAATAAGCATTTCCGAGATGTGCTGCAAGTGAAATTTCAATGTAATCTTTAATTTTGCACACATTGTAAATGATGTTTATTTGGAAGATGATATGGAATTCCACCAAATGAGAAAAACTATACGATGATAATAGTCATTCGACATGAAACATGCAGAAATTGTCATATGCATCTTAGAATTCCCATTTTTCCACCAATGATTTCTGAAAAACCTGTGAGGATCGTAGAAGGGGCGGGGCATTCGGAAATTTAGTTTTTCACAACTTAACCGTTTTCTTTATGACCCCGTGGCCGTTCAACAGAAAGTGGTTGCTTCTAGAAACAGAAAATCACATTACATTACCAATTCATAACATATATACTATCGTGGAGACATGTGTATATTTGAAAAATATATTTAGCTGGATCTGAGAAACCGAAAAAAGTTTCTCGTTCTGCCGTACATTTTCACAAAGTGAACCGTTTTTGAGTTTTTCGGGTTTTTATAGAAAAAGGGACAAATGAAGTCTATCGAACATAAGCAAATTTTCATGCGAATTAATTTTTTTTGTGATTTGCAGTGACTGAATAATGATATTGAAGGTTGAACGGATCATACCATAATCACATCCACTAGTAATTTACAAGGTGCGCAAAAAGTGGGTTCAGAAAGGGAACGAGAAACATTGAAAATCTCATTTTTTTTTTCAAATGGAAACCCCATTTTTTCTTCTCATGATTCAATTCTATTATTGAAAATGTGCACTTTCCTCAACCCAAAACTCATAATTTTGAGAATACTCCATAATTCTGCATATTAACTGACTGAAATTTTGATTTTTCTAGTAAGCTGTGCATATTAACCGACAAATAAAGTGAAGTTGTTTACTGTCAGATGCATCATATGCAAAAGTGCAATATGGCTCGTGTTGGGTATAATAATCAAGATTTCGTTAATTTATTAGTGATTGTAATAACGTTTTCACAAGAACATGTGATATTATTACACATCACTATTACCATTTTCATGGTAACAAATGTTCAAACACATTATCGTCAACTCCTAAGCATTTTTTACATCTCCTACAGCTTGTCTTGTCATTCCACGTGGAAAAGAGTTGAAGGCTGAGCGAACTCTCTGCTGAAAATCTTCAGTTGTTAGCGTATGGAAATACCCTAATTTTGTATATAACCCCAAATGAAAAAATCCATTGAAGTTCAATCGGGAGATCGCTGTGACCATAGTGGCGGGCTGTCGGTTCTAAACCATTGGTCATAAAATATTCCATCTGAATAGATTTTGACCATCTGCCGATTATGTGCTACATCATGTTGATACCATATTTTCCTATGGTCGGCTAGCGTCAGCTGCCCCAAATAATCCGTATCGAGATTTCCTAGGATTTATAGGTACCTGTCGTTCACCTGGAAATTAAATAATCCTGTAGATCTTTTCTTTGTTTTTCTATATGCTATGAATACACATACCTCTCCGGTGGTATTTTCAAATATAATTTACCTATCATATGATTCAAATCATTATACTAATTCGCAAATTTTACCCTTCTCTCATAGTCCGATAGCTTCAGGTCATTCATTAAATTATGATAATAAGGATGTCATTTGTGTTTTCCCAATATTCTCTGCATGGACATTTTATTGCTTCTGGAAAAGTTGCGAAGTACTCAAGCTCTCTAATTTCCTTTTCTCCGATGTCCACCACCGTTTCAGTTTTAATAATCTTCCTCTTGAAGGATCCATAGTTCGTAAGGTTAAACATAAATCTTCTGATGATATCTGGAGATGGTTTTGGTATTCCTGGATATCTTGTAACAAAAGTATTACATGTTCTTGTGGAAATCTTATTACATTGGCCATAAATCCCTTATAAATTAACGAAATCTGGATTATACAAATGTGGAATGAATTTGCCGCAATAAACGATTTTCAATGTGTTTGGATGTTGGTGGTGTATAGTCGACCAGCGCAAAATGCGCAATTGAGAATCAATTAGTCAACCGGACTACTATTCCCTTTCTTGCACTCTTCGTCTCGAGCACATTTACGTGTCAGGCAGTCTCGCAGTCTACTGAAAGTACTCACTCACATTTGTAGTGAGTCCATAACGATTGAAAATAAAAGAAGTTCTTGCGAATTCCGAAATGTCCACGTTCACAAAGGAAGAAAAGATACAAATTGTAAAGTGGTATTTTGGGGAGCACTCGATTCAAGTTATAATGAATTTGTTTATTGTTGCATTTGAAAATATGACAATTCCGACACAGTCCCCATTTCTCGAATTGTCGAAAAGTTTGAGAAATGTGGATGTGTTCAGAACTGCTGGATTAATGGAGAGCGTCAAAATAGGGAAATAAGTGTAATGATTCGCGGATCAAATCAATATGAACGACAGAACTGTTCGGAATATTTTGAAAAGGAATGGATACCATTGTTACAAAGTACAAACTACGAAGAACATTTTCCCGGGGACCAATTAGACGGATGGAATTTTGTGAAACTATAATGGAAAAACAAAATGAAAATGATTTGTTTTAAATCGTATCATAAACAGACGAGTTACAATTCAGACGAGTTACACAATCCATCCGTTCTACGATATTGGTCTTGGGAAAATCAGCATCTAAGTATTCCTATGCGTACTCAATATCCACAAAAACTCAATGTTTGGACAGGAATGTTAGGAGACTATAACATAGGTCCCTTCTTTATCGATGGTAACCTGAACGCTGGTAAATATCTAAAACTCCTTCAAAATCAAATTATTAATTTTGAGGTCATTTGATTTCAACTGGATGGTTGTTCAAGTCACAATGCACGAGCCGTGACACAATTCCTCCAAACTACGTTTCCAGATCGTGTAAATCTACACGTGGTAGGATCATGTGGCCCCCCAGATCACCAGATTTATTTATTTGGGGATATCTGAAAGAATCCGCTTATCGACATGAATTTGAGAGCTACAAATCTTGATGAATTAAGGGGGTAAATTATCCAACTTTGCGCCAACATCACGCCAAATCTACTCAGCTATATGATATTATCTCTGTTTGCCGGATTTTGCTATTGTTTGGCACAAGTTGGTTTATTTGAACCTTTATTATATTAGATTTGTAGTTTTTTGTTTTGGGTTACTTTCTAGTTTATTTTTCAGAAGTTAACATTATGTTTATTAATTCGTAGAATGAAAATTTTTTGTTTAATTTTCATAAGTTATGTTATGTTTTTTAATTCGTAGAATGTTTTTTATTTTCGAAGATGTTATGGCAAGAAGGAACCACAACACACAGAAGAGAAATTATTTGTTACATTTATTGCAGCAAATTCTCGCATGCAATGGAACGTCGGCATCGTAGATTCTCTTTCCTAAAAAGCCAGACACACATCCACACTAACATTTTCATACTGACTGTACTGACTACTGATTCTACGAATCCTAAAAGCGGAGTCACGTGCTCTAAGAAGTGGGAACAAATCAAGAGTGGTCCAGTTCACTAATTGATAATAAATAATAATAATATAACTTTATCCGCAGTAAATACAAATACACGATTAGGGAGGATGCATTTATAAAGTAGTTTAGCGATAAGTGCAAGCACTTGTTTCGCAAGAATAGGCAGTAAAAAAGTAAAACAAAAAATATAGGATTAAATATACAAAAAAAACATGAAGAACATTTGAAATGGTTAATGAAAACACAGTAAATGATACAATACCGAATATAAGAGAACATACAAACGCTATATAAATAAAATGAATTATGAATGATTAACTTACTTTACATTACAATAGGAAATGAATAAAATCAGTTATATACAAAAAAAATAGAATAATGAAAATAAAAGTTGTAATGAAGAGAGGAAATACTGAACATGAAAAAAAATATAAATGCTGAATACGACAAAAATAACAATACAATAAAATTAAATTGTCGAGGATATTACCGTAAAATCATGTAAATAGATATGACTAATGTGTAATGAGTGGAATTTTTAACAAAAATAATAACTCCATTCAACAAAAATGCATAAAAGGCATATAAGAATTAACTAACTAATAAATAATAAAAGTGTGAATGACGGTTGTGAACGATAAAAATGAAGTATTGATAAAATATGAATTGGATGAAATTCAATAAGGATAGAAGCAATATAAGTAAAATACAATTTATGACAAACAAAAATAACGAGAGTAATATTATAAAATTCATTTGCAATATAATACATCAGACACATTTGCGAACAGAAAAACAAAGTTGACAGAAGGTATCAAATACTCATGTCCGATTTTCAAAATGTCTTGAGATCATGCACCTTGGGTTGGAGAGAATGAACTCTTTCTATGCTTTCTTGAATATTGTTACTTTTATTATATTTTGTATATTTTCTGGTATGATATTGTATAGTATTGGTGCGAAAAAAAGTATGACCTTTGTGAAACCGTTTTTTACATCAATGGTGTAACGTAATGGTGTTTCCGACGAGTAGCATAATTGTGACGTGAAAGTTGTGAATGATTTTCATTTATATGGTATTTATTGTAGCAGCAGAGGAAATATAGTTGTCTTAGGTCTGGTATTCGAGATTTTTTGTACAGGTCGTCTGTTGGGTATTTTGACTTCTTGGCGTGAATTATTTTTAAAAGTGTCCTGTGTGTGACTACTGAAGGATGAAGGTGAGATTCCAAACTTGCACCCCAGACAACAATCGCATATCTGAGGTGGCTTTCAACTGAAGTGAAATATGCTCTAGGAATAGTATATTTTTCAATTTTCTAAATTTGAATAGAACACTTCTTAGTTTATTTGTCACAGAGGTTATGTGAAGATTCCATTTCAGCTGCGTATCAAAAATGAGACCTAGGTATTTAACTTTTTTTTTTGGTTAAATGTGTATTGAGTCTGCGTCAACCTTGATTTCTAGTTGGTTGAAGGAAGGGGTATCAAGCGAAGGGTGCCTAATTTGTTTTTTCGAAGTTCATGGTCAATATTTTTTGATATTTGAAAAGTCTTCTTGTGCCTTTGATTTTAATTCCATCCAACTTTCAGCAATATGAAAGATAGTTGTGTCATCTGCAAAACCAGTTATGCTACCTTGAGTTTCTAATGAGAAACGTGATTCTCCTCGCGCATATTTGTTATATTTTGTGCTGGTTGACTATAGACACCATTCAACATCTAACTACATTGGAAATCGTATATTGCGGCAATTTTTTTCCACATCTGTATTACCCAACACGAGCCATATTGCCCTTTTTCATATGATGAATCTGACAGTCAATAACTTCAATTGATTTGTCGGTAGATATGGTCGATTGGGCTGCTTGACTTTACTGGATTATAGTAAGGCCTTCGACACCTTGAATCATGAATTACTTTGCAAAAAACTTCTTTTTTTTTTATTTGACGAAAAGGCTGTATAATTAATCAAGAACTATCTCTCACAACGGACTCAGCGAGTTAAATTAGATAATAAGATGTCGAATGCCTTACCAGTTAACTTTGGTGTGCCACAAGGCTCGGTACTAGGGCCATTGTTATTCTCTCTATATATATATATATATCAGATTTCCATGAATTCATAACATCTAGCAAAATCTACCACTACGCTGATGATACCCAAATATATATCGACTTTGATTATGAGGACTCGGATATTTGCACTACACAAATCAACAAAGATTTGGAAAATATTTTTAAGATATCCTCCGCACACAATTTGAAATTGAATGCCGCCAAATCATCGGTAACGTTATTCGGCAATCGAAATAAAAGAGCCTCGGTTGAGCAAAACTTCGCCATATCAATTGATCACGACATTATACCTTTAACCGCGGAATGCAAAAACTTGGGTGTTTGGTTTGATTCTGAGCTCAAATTCTCCAAACATATCCAAATGCTATGTAGTATCTCTTTTGGCACACTGAAACAACTATTTCCTCACAGGTACGTTCTTCCTCAACAAATTGAAGTTAAACTATGTGAAAGCTTAATATTCTCAAAATTGTCTTATTGTGACCAGCTTTACGGGTCTGCAATAATGAACTCTAATCTGAACAGGTTACAATTAATCCAAAACTCTTGTGCTCGTTTTTGCAGTGGTCTCAGAAAATACGATCGAATATCTAATAAAATAACAGAATTGGGTTGGTTGAAAATAGATAAAATGTTCAAACTTCACACTCTCACTCTTACGCATAAAATTATAAAAACGGAGAAGCCCCCATATATATATATATATATATATATATATATATATATATATCATATATATATATACATATATATATATATATATATATGGTAAACTCAGATTCCTAAAGCATAATTATGTTAATACTAGGAAAAAACAGACTTTACAGATTCCCAAGCATCGCACCTCACTCTATAAACGAAGCTTTATTTACACTGCTTCCAAGCTTTATAATGATCTCCCGACTCCTTTTAGGGATTATTCAATAATTAATTTCAAAAGAAGACTCAAACTTTATTTTTTTTCTTTGGAATCTCAGTCACCCAACGTCTCACGAACCTTGCCATGTAAACCTAACCTGAGTCATGTATTTAATAGTTAGTATTATTATTTAGTAGTTATTTATATGCGTATATATGTGTTTAATGTGAATATGTATGTAAATTTATGTGATATATGTGTGGGTATATTTATTGTATTTAATGCATTGATGTATATTTATTGTTTGTTATATCTATGAAATATTAATCTCTGCCACCACTATTATATTCTGTTTGCATTTGTATATTCGATCGATTTCTTCTTGTTTTTTTTTTCTTCAAATTGTTTGTAAATAATTGGTAAAGTTGAAAAACAGCTCTCAGCTGACACTTCACCATTTCATATTACCTACATATGAATAAAGGTGATTTATTATTATTATTATTATATGTACAATTATGGGTTTTGGATTTGTTCGATAGGCTGTATTCGTCAGTATTTTTACAAAAAACTCGAATAACTCAAAAACGGTTCATTTTGGGAGTGGGATATGATATATGAATTTGAAACAGAATCATGAGAGGAATCCAAAAATTTTATAAAATACAAGGCGTATTGAAAATACCAAAGATGACGTCTTTCCCGGGAAACCGTGTATCATAATAACGCGAAAATATTTTTGTTGAATTCTCAATGTTTCTTTTACCGTCTCTACAAATTTTCAGAAACATGCCATTTTCAGTTTTCTATATACAGAGTGACCCATTTGAAAGCGGGCCACCTCTCTGAAACTGTTATTTATTATCCGATTCAGATTTTTTTTTCCAGTAGATAAAGCATCAATAGTTCTAGTTGAATGCCATGAATTCAAAAGAAAAATTTCACGGTCTACTTCGAATTTTTTTCAAGGTCAAAAATCCAAAAAACATTTTAGCGATTTTTTTAATGAAATTTGATGATGCCACTGGATTTGTGATGCTTTCACATGGGTGTGACCGAAATTTCACGATGTAATTATTTTTTTCAACAGAAATATGGCATAAGTAAAATTCATATCACTTTATCAAAATATTTCGAATAGTCGTCATATAAATCAGAATCTTATTGAAAATATCGTTTAAAATGCTCTTTCAGGTCGTTAGTAGTAGAGTTTGTGAACAGCAGTTATTCAAAATGGCGTCAAACTATGTTTCTTCCAAACGTAACTCCATAGTATAGGAGATAGTTATGTCCATCAGAACATAATTGGAAGAAACATAATTTGACGCTATTTGAATAACTGCTGTTTACAAACTCGACTGCTAACGACCTGAAAACATTTTGAACGATATTTTCAACAATATTTGATTTGTATAGGAGATAGTTATGTCCATCAGAACATATTTTGATGAAGTGATATGAATTTTACTTATGCCATATTTCTGTTGAAAAAAATTATTTCATCGTGAAATTTTGGTCACACCCATTTGAAAGCATCACAAATCCGGTGGCGTCATCAAATTTTATTAAAAAAAAATCACTGGTATGTTTTTTGGATTTTTGACCTTGAAAAAAATTCGAAGTAGCAGGAGTAGTAGTGAAATTTTTATTTTTATTGCGAATTTATGGCATTCAACTAGAACTATTGATGCTCTATCTACTGAAAATTCTGAATCGGATGATAAATAACAGTTTTAGAGAGGTGGCCCGCTTTCAAATGGGTCACTCTGTATATAGATCGCGTTAACTCAAGAATATACAGTGCGGTCCATAGGTATGGAATAAATTCATTTTTTGCGTTGTTATGTATTTGTTTAAACAGGTCGATTTCTATTGTCAATTTGACAATTTACAGTATGAAAATATACCCCCTTCTTGCACCCCCTCTGAATTATGAGCACTCCCTCAAAAAATTTAAATTTCGTGTGGCACCTTGTTCGAAAGAGATTTTCATTCTCTGATCAGCAATATTAAGTTATTCAAATTTGGTGCAATCATAACTGAAAAAATTGAAATTTTGAAAATGTAAACTTTTGATACTTTACGTAGAGTGAAGGAAATAATGTTACATAATGTTCAGGAAGTATTTTTCAATTTATTTTGCAATTAAACTAAATGTTCAAAATTACCACCATTCACTTCTTGACAATAAACAAGTCGCTCTTGGAATTCTCGTACAACATTTCGTAGGACCTCAGGGGATATGTTGTTGATTTCTTCCGTTATCCTAACTTTTAAATCTGCAGTATTGTCTGGTCTATTGAAATATACTTTTTATTTCAAATAACCCCATAAGAAATAATCAGTTATTTTCTTATCTGTTTTGCTAAACGTCAGGAAAAAGTCGTTGAAGACACCAAAAAATTCATGAATACCCCACAAGAGGTTATCTTGACGATGGAAGATAGTGACTAAAGTTTATCTTTCAGTCGCAGATGATTCCACATCTGATTTTATGAACATCCTGTTTATATTTCCAACAAATCAACCAAAAAATTATTCGCAAAACCCACAGTTGCTGACACACGTCACTGTATTGAAAAATAATTGTGTGTGTATTTGATTTAACTATGGCTCATTCATCCGAAACTCAAATAATAGACATTTTAATTATGATTGGATGCAGTAATAAAACAATAATTCAAAAGGAAGTTTTGTGAAATGTTTAATAATAAATACCCTGGTCAACATGTCTCAAGGTCTACAGTTAGCAAAATAGGAACAACATTTCGTGAAACTGGACATGTAAAAACCAGGTCACAGTGTTAAATTGGATGAGGAAAAAAGTTAGATGTACTGTTAGCGATTGTGGAAAATCCGTATATGACGAGTAGACAACTTGCCGCCGACAATGATGTAAGTAAATCATCGTTATTGAGAGCTTTACATAAAGAAAAATACCATCCTCATAAAGTTCAGTTGGTTCAGGAGTTAAATGACGATGATCCTGATAGAAGGCAACAATTATGAGAACTGATGATGGACAAAATGGAAGCAGATTTGCAGTTCATGAACAAAATATTTTTTCTGATGAAGCTACTTTTCATTTAAATGGTACTGTTAACAGACAAAACTGTAGATATTGGAGCAGAGAAAATCCTCATTGGATGTATGAGGCTCACCCACAGTATCCTAAAAAAGTTAACGTTTGGGCTGGTATCATCAACAACAAAATTATTGGTCCCTAAGGCAGAGTTAATGGTGAGGTTTATCTAGATTTTTTGATGAACTTTTTACAGCCTACATTAAAAATACTTTTTTCTGATGTTAATGATGCAATAGATAGATCAATATGGTACCAACAAGACGGAGCACCACCGCATTACAAACGTATTGTTAGAGATTATTTGAACGAATTTTTTCCCAATAGGTGGATTGGAAGAGACGTGGAACGATTGAATGGCCGCCTAGATCTCCCGATTTGTCTCTTCTCGATTACTTCTTATGGGGTTATTTGAAATCAAAAGTATATTTCAATAGTCCAGATAATATTGCAGATTTAAAAGTTGGGATAATGGAAGAAATTAACAACCCTGAGGTCCTACAAAATGTTGTACGAGAATTCCAAGATCGACTTGCTTATTGTCAAAAAGCGAATGGTGGCCATTTTGAACATTCAATTTGATTGTAATATAAATTGAAAAATACTTTCTAAACATTATGTGACATTATTTTCTTCATTCTACGTAAAGTATCAAAATTTAAAATTTTCTCAGTTATGATTTCACCAAATTTGAAAAACTTTATATTGCTGAACAGAGAATGGAAATTCCTTTCGTACAAGGTGTCATACGACCCCCCTTCTCATTTAAATTTTTTGAAAGGGTGTTCATAATTCAGAGGGGTGCAAGAAGGGGGTAATATATTCATACTGTAAATTGTCAAATTGACAATAGAAACCGACCTGTTTCAAGTTTTTTCAAACATAATAACGCTAAAAATGAATTTATTCCATACCTATGGACCGCACTATATACCCTGTATGCCTATTTCCTATTGAATGTGTACTACATATTGATATTATTAGCGAACAATTAATAAATTAATTCTAATTTGTTTATTTTTTCTTAATATGAAATGGATCGATCTCTATGTGTGAATATGATTAAAACTTTCCCTATTCCCCTGAAATGGTTTTGAGCCTACTTCTGTGTCCCCATATATACCTACATGGCGATAAAATGTTTTGAAGAAATCCCTTATTCACAAGGGTGCGCTAATTTAATTGCAATATTAACTCCATAACGAAAAGAGACACAATGTTGATTGAATCAGATGAAATTTGGCGGAAAGTTAACGGAATAATTGATGAAACGCCTGATTTTAAGTTTTGGACGATAGCGCCAGCATTATTGGAGTTGTTGGGGAACACTAGAGTTTTTAATAGCATATCATGATTTGTTCTGTGATTCAAATCTTTTTTTCTCGAATACGATACTGCATTTTTCATAACAATTTCCAGTAGCCTCTCCATTTCTCTGGATATTTCTCGACGTTTCTGTCGAGATGAACCGATCAAATCCAAATATTTGATGACATTGATAAAAAAGTTTGTTTTGTAGACGCTTCACAAAATGCCAATTTTAGAAACGAAAAAAAGTCCACAAAATGGAATTTTATCGGTCTAGTATTTAAAGTAACACTTTTTCTTTATTCAGCAAACTTATAGGTAATCAATAAATTGTAAAGTTTGTTGGAGTCTATTACTGCAACCAGAATGGATATTTTGCCGACGTTTCGATTTTTATAGTCATCTTCGCGAAACTACAATTCGAAATAAATATAAAACATACAATTGTATGTTGACAGAATAAAGTGGCGAATACAAAACGAGATGTATATACACTAACAAAAAAAAATACATAGATTGTAAAATATATACATAATAGTAGCATAAATATAACAGATATTTTAATAACTACAGGATTTAATACTCACATTTACATTAAATTCTCGTCTATAAAATGAAAGAAATAAGATAAGGACTTCCACATATAAGTCAAGTGGAGATTCTGTGGAGTCCTTTCTTTTCACGTCGATGTTAGGAGAGATTGTTCACAAATGAAAGTAACAACCATAATTTGGAAAGATATTTCTCCCTTTTTCATGAATTTGTGATATTATCTCGACATTCTCATAACTGATGAGGTATCTGAGACCATAGGCGTCCAGAATGAATTTTTTGCTGAGAATGGGGAATCACCCATTGTGACCCTTTCAATTGGTATAATTAATATCCCCAACATGTTTCAGGAGACGCAATAAACTATAGATCAGTTGGAATTTTGTGGTGAAAGCACACCTTTTCTTCGGAATATTATTTTGGAATACTTATTTCAGGAACAATTAACACTGATATATGACATACGCATCATTGATAAACAATCGCTGGCTACAATTTTGCACTAGTATGGATGACAACTGAAAATGTTTATCAAATGCAATATTTTTTCTGACTCACCATCGATGCTGAGGGAATACAAAAATCATTCAAAAATTATAGAGCATACCTATTGTGTTTATGTATCTGTTCGATATCTGTATAAATTCACTTGCAAATTAATGCAAATGGAATTAGTTTTACGGGTTTTCTTCACGAATTCATAAAAATGATGTATGCAGAGGCTTTAGTGGACATCATCTTCATATTCTGGACTTGGGTGGCGCCTGTTGAATAAACTACTATATATATATATATATATATATATATATATATATATATATATATATATATATATATATATATATATATCTTGACTGGAGTAGTTGAAAAAAATTGAAGTTTATAAAAATAAAATGTTTTCTTTGAGGTTACAGTCAATAGGAAATGGCCAAAGTAAAGAAGACTCTTTGTTTAATTGTCGAGCTTTCGAAAAACTTTATTTCATTATCAAGACATCTGAAAAGAACGCAGTGACATTTAAAAAAAATACTAACTGGAGGTTGCTAACAGGAAAATATCAGTGTACTTCATAGTTAAAATCTCACATACCAAATTGTACGAAACATATTAAAAATATTTCAAAATCTCATATTTTCTAAGATAATTTCAGTCGGTATTATTGGAGTCAAGCACGTGGCTCTGCCTGCCATGAATCACAGAGACCATCTTACGTTCTTTTCTGGTGATCCATGGCAGGCAGAGCCACGTGATTAACTCCAACAACACCGACTGAAATGAATATTGGATTTTACAATAGTTTCGATATGTTTCGTACAATTTGGTATGTAAGATATGAAGTGCACTGATATTTTACTGTTAGCAACCTCCAGTTAATAACTTTTTTTTCAATTATACAGGGTGTTATGTAATAAGTGTCTGATATTTCACAGACGATTCCTCAGTTATTTATAAGGTGAAAAGTTCATATAAGCATGGGTCCGCAAGGCCTTCATTATTGATATACAGGGTGTTGAAATTTTATTTTTATTTTGGTTTTTCGTCAATAATTTTTTAAACAATTCGATATTTGGAAAAAAATTGGTATTTGGGGATTTTTTAATATGAGAAATTCAAATTTGATCTTAGTTTGGTCCTTAATTTTGGGTCTTTGTCTCTTTGGTGGAGTCACAACTTTGTCGTGCATGTATGTATCATATTTTCTAGTAGAAAATCGATCCTTCTATCATTTTTACGTACGTGAAAAAGGTATGCTCTTCAAAAGTCGCTACAAGCAGCCGTTTTCGAGATATTTTGATTAACATTAATCGATGCATGTGTTTGTCAAAAAGTGATACAATTTTGAAAACCTTTTTTTTTAATTCAACATAGAAACATTTCGAACGCTAATTTTTAAACAACAATAAACAACGGAATCATAATCAAATATAAATCTAAATCAAAATGACAATAAATGTTCGAAATGTCCACCTCCTGCCTGTATGCACACTTCTAATCTTCTTCTCATTGTTTCGCGCACTCTTTGGAAAACTCCTTGAGTATTTTGAATCGTTCTACAAGAGTTAAATATTCGATTACTCAATTCTTCTTCATTTTGGATAGGTGTATGGTAATTAAGGATTTTAGATGTCCCCAGAGGAAAAAGTCCAAACTGTTAAGGTCTGGTGACCTAGGAGGCCATGGTTGAGGCCCTCCCCGACCTATCCAACGGTTGCCAAAAGTTTGATCTGAAAATTCTCGCGCTGGGATGCTAATACGCATAAGCCACATTTCATTTCGTAGTCTAAGCGGCACATCTTTCAGTAAAATAGGCAAATCTTTTTCAAGAAAATGACGATATCTCTCTCCGTTTAATCTTCCCTGAATAAAGAATAGACCTATGAAATAATCTCCAAGGATTCCTGCCCACACGTTAAGAGAGAACTGTCCTTGGAAATATGATTCCTGTATCGTTTGGAGGTTTTCCTCTGACCACAAATGATTGTTGTGGCAATTGCGTATAGCGTTGCGTGAGAAATTTGCTTCGTCGGTAAACAGGATTTTATTTTCAAATAAAGGATTTTGAATAAGGCATTGGAGAAACCAACGACAGAAGTTGCTACGTAACGGAAAGTCACGAGGGAGTAGTGCCTGAACTCTTTGAATATGGTAGGGATATAACAAATTATCAATTACAATTTTCCATACCGGAACTATTTTTCTGGAGGTTATGTCCGGGTGTTTTCCTACCAGATTAAGAACTGCTTCCTCGGTTTCTGGGGTTCTTACCGTTCGATGTGCACCCGACAGATGACTAGCTTTCTCAAAACTTCCTGTTTCCCTTAACCGAGCGTGAATTCTTGAAAACGTTTTTGAAGTAGGAGTTGTGCGGTTTGGATAACGCTCCTGATACAAACGTCTAGCCTCATATTCATTTCCGTTAGCAAGTCCGTATGTAAAGTGTATGTCAGCATACTCTGCATTGGTAAAGTTGACCATCTTTGAACAAATAATCTCAATGATAATAAATAAAACTATTTAACTATGCGTCAAGATATTATTTTTGACATTACAGCAAAAAAAACATTGGAATAAACTTACTAGCCTACTTTTATTTTCAAAGAGTTCGCGAATCAACGAGAAGAAGATTGGATGCATCGATTGATTTAAAGCAAAATATCTCGAAAACGGCTGCTTGTAGCGACTTTTGAAAAGCATACCTGTTTCACGAAAAAATGATAAAGGAATCGATTTTTACACGCTTTATATTAGCTTCACTTGTATGTTTGTTTGTTTGTTTGTAACCGACTCCTTTGAGCGCGATTTTGACCCACTTCCAGACGTCCAAATGATTTGAAATTTGGCAGGTGTACATAATTCCGGTGACAATGCATTAAGAAATTTTTGTGTGAAGAAAAAACGAAATGGCGGCTCTAATATGGCGTACGAGTTTTGTGATTATGGTCCGATTCGCTTCAAAATTGGTATCCGAGGGTTTTTGTGGTCGGAGATTATGACTCTTTTGTCAAAATTGAGAAATTGAAGATGGCGGCTCCAAAATGGTGGACGAGTTTTGTGATTATGGTCTGATTCTATTCAAAATTGGTATGTAGGGGTTTATGGGGTCGAATATTATGACTCGTTTGTAAAAATTGGAAAATTCAAGATGGCGGCCGCGTTTTGTGATTATGGTCTGATTCTATTCAAAATTGGTATGTGTGGGTTTTTGGGGTCGAATATTATGACTCTTTTGTGAAAATTGGAAAATTCAGGATGGCGGCTTTAAAATGGTGGTCGAGTTTTGTGATTATGGTCTGATTCTATTCAAAATTGGTATGTGGGGGTTTTTGATGTCGAATATTATGGTTCTTTTGTAAAAATTGAAAATTCAAGATGGCGGCTTCAAAATGGCCACCGAGTTTTGTGATTATGGTCTGATTCTATTCAAAATTGGTATGTGGGGGTTTTTGGGGTCGAATATTATGATTCTTTTGTGAAAATTGAAAAATTCAAGATGGCGGCTTTAAAATGGCGGCCGAGTTTTGTGATTATGGTCTGATTCTATTCAAAATTGGTATGGGGGGGTTTTTGGGGTCGGAGATTATGATTACCTAATTTGATAAGATTATTCTATCTTTTAATTTGCAAAAAAATAATAAAAATAATAGTTTTTATAAATAAACCACACTAAAATGTAGGAAACAAATAATAGTTTGAAAAAACTGAGAAACACGCTTTTATAGAAAACCAGACTAAAAAAATAAGAAATAAGAAAAAAAAATATTTTATTTAAAAAAAAGCGTGGGGTGCATGGTATCAATAATTATATAGTACATTATACACCGAGGCGATACCATGCACCCCATGCTTTTTTTTAAATAAAATATTTTTTTTTCTAATTTTTTATTTTTTCAGTCTGGTTTTCTATAAAAGCGTGTTTTTTAGTTTTTTCAAACTATTATTTATTCTTCTAGAAGATGTGATACATACATACATGCACGACAAAGTTGTGATTCCCAAAAAAGACAAAGACCTGTTGGCGACGCCCCCTAAAATTAAAGGCCAAACTAAAATCAAATTTGAATTTCTCATATTAAAAATTATCCAAATACCGACATTACTTTAAAAATTATTTACGAAAAACCTAAATAAAAATATTTTTTGTACACTTTGTAAATCAAAAATGAAGGCCTTGCGGACCCATGCTTATATGAACTTTTCACCTTATGAATAACTGAGGAATCGTCCTGTAAAATTTCGGACACTCTGATTTGTTGAAAATATAAACAGGATGTTCATAAAATCAGATGTGGAATCATCTGCGACTGAAAGATAAACTCTAGTCACTATCTTCCATCGTCAAGATAACCTCTTGTGGGGTATTCATGTTGAAAAGGGAAACATTCTCAATTGAATATTGATAAAAAGTTTTTTCTGTGAATTGAAAAATCCACGATGAAAATGAAGTTATTTTTTGTGAATGTCTAACAGAAAACAACTACTTCCCCGGCTAAAGCCACGCTGGACATTGAACTACATCTTAATCGTGGATTTTTCAATTCACAGAAAAATCTTTCTATCAATATTCAATTGAGAATGTTTCCCTTTTCAATTCGGACACTCATCCCATAATACCCAGTATACGAGTATAATTACAATGTGACTTCGTTCTTTTCAGATGTCCTGATAATAAAATGAAGTTTTTTGAAAGCTCGACAATTTAACAAAGATACTTCTTTACTTTGTCCATTTCTAATTGACTGTAACCCCAAAGAAAATATAATTTTTTGTGTTTTATAAACTTTAGTTTATATAAGTATATATGTATTTCTATATATATATATATATATATACAGGGTCATTCACGGTCGATGGTAGGTTGGACCTTTACGGAGAACGGGACATAGGATTCTGGTTTCATGGTTAATTCGTTCTGTTCTATCGATATATAATATCTTCAGTGCTGCGGCGTTGCCGCTTTCATTGACAAAATAAGTTCAAAAACTAAAACCCGACTACTGAAAAATCACGCTCCAAAAAGTATGAAACAAGAAAATATTCTTATCTTAAATCGTTATGTACAAACTATTCAATATTAATCGTCTATTAAATAAACAACTTACACGTAATATATTTTAGTGTATTTAATACATATTCATAGTTGTAATATTACCGTTCATACAACAAAATATTGTATAAGGGTAGGACTGTAAAATTATAGGGGACACTGCTTCTATAATCGCTCTGTCCAAATCTTTATCATGTAAATATCTTCACTCAATTATTTCCGATACGAGAATCATGTAAATGTAAAAATGTAAATCAATGTTTAAGAAAGGGGTATGAAAATGTCTTACCCAAGCTTGTAGAGTAGGAAATGGAAAGTAGGAGCAGCTTCGTTTTTTGTGAAAGGTCACTCACGATCGCACTTCGTCCTAAAGATAATTTCCCTAATTAATAGCACGTGTGTGTATGGTAACACCAATTGCCGGAATGTCTATTTTCCTTTTTGTGCCCTAGGTTCTCAGCTTAGGCGGCACTCTCGATTCGTTTTTCAATATCGTTGGTATCGAAGCGAGATACGAGGGTAGGACGTGAAATAGTAATTTGATAGGAGTTAGCTACTTTTGATTGAGCAAGGATTGCTAAGGGTTGTTGAGCAAGGATTGCTAAGGGTTCTCTTATGAATAAATAATCATAAACAAAAGTAAAATAATTCGTGAAATGAATTCTAAATACCAATCATATATGTATAAAGAAAAAAATTAATGAACAAGTAATGAGTATATAAACATAAGAGAAAAACAAAGTTATAATCAGAAGTGGAAACGAAACAATAATGATGTTCAGAGGATAGCCGTTGTCATATGCCACTTTGCCCTAAAGCTTATGATCGCTCACTACTGTTAGAATGTATTGTTTTGTTAGGGTTGGTGACATATGACCACGGCTATCCTCTGAACATCACTATTAATATGTATCAAATACATTAGAATATATTACGTGTGAGATGTTCATTTACTGGACGATAAATATTGAATAGTTTAGAAGCTAATGGTTAGTGATCCAGTATCAATGTTTTGGTTGTGGTTTAGTTGAGATTGGGATGAAGAAAAAAACTGTTGTTTTCTTGTCGACGTTTCGAATTGATTCAATCCATCCTCAGGGCTCTGTAACAATGGTTCTGATAATAAAAAAGGTTTAATTTTTTATGTTATTATTCATTTATTCAAATTTCGAAGTAGTTATTTCCGAGTTAAAATCCTTTAGAATGAACAAAAGTTCAATAACTTTTCAATGCGACGTTCAATTTTGTCTATTTGCATGTCCTGGTAGTTCAGAAAAAATCCTACAACTTTCCTAATTCAACCATTTTTCTGGCTCTTCATTAAGGAGGATATCTATTGGTCTAAATATAACCAATAACCCTATAAAATTGGTTCAAAGATATTTAGTACCAGCTTAGTGACTGTTGAAATGATTAGCCCCTAACAATGGACAACGCTTAAGTATGCTTAAAGTATGCTCTGTAATTTCCTATTCCAGGTACAATGAAATAATAAATTTACAATCTCCTACCTGATTTATGTTTTCCTTACTTCAGAAGTTTTTTAACAAATAATATTATGTGGATATAAATCCGTTCCTACGATAAGAGTTCAGTGTTTAATTTTTTTTAAATGTTTAGTTACTTTCCGGCAGTTGTTGGGAAAGTTTGTTCTTGAAAATGGCTAGTGTCTCTGAATTTGTTGCTGAGAAACGGATTGGTGAAAGTGCGTTTTCTAAAAATGAAAAAATTATTATTTT
The DNA here is from genome assembly GCA_018342105.1 of Gonioctena quinquepunctata. Classification (NCBI taxonomy): domain Eukaryota; kingdom Metazoa; phylum Arthropoda; class Insecta; order Coleoptera; family Chrysomelidae; genus Gonioctena; species Gonioctena quinquepunctata. The sequence goes on along the minus strand of JAFIRS010000721.1, from coordinate 281,942 downwards.
CAATGTGTTCAACGCTGATCGCCACTTAAACTCAACATTCCAAGTAACAAAAATAGTTGAAATGTGTTCGAATATGACTGGAGTCGGACAGTCAACAATATATCGACTTGTGCACGAGGATAAACACGGCCCCATCAGGACACCAAAAAGAAGTACTGGAAGAAAAAACTATAATACAGAAGAATCATACACTCGTTTTACTTTAAAAAAACCTATCTTTAACAAAATAATATCTGAAATGAAAAAGGATGATTTCATTCCACCCATGGGTAGGAAGAAAGTGTGGGAAAGTTTGAAGGAAATGAATTTTCGTTATGAAAAAATTCAAAACAGAAAATCACTTTTAATAGAGAAAGACCAAATCATCTGGTGGCGACGACGATATTTGAGGGCAGTTAGACAGTTTCGGAGGGAAAACAGAAATATCTCTTGTATGGACGAAACTTGGTTGAATGAAGGATATACCGTTGATAAAATATGGCAGGATGAAAATATGAAATGCGCAAGGCAAGCTTTCATGGAAGGATGGTCCACTGGAATAAAAGCATCTTCGGGAAAATGTAAAAGACTAATAATTACTCACATTGGTAGCAAAAATGGATTTATCGATGGTGGCTTACTAGCATTTCATTCAAAACGGACTGGAGACTTCCAGCAAATGCTAGATCTTATTCCTCCTGTGTCTGTTATAGTCATGGATAATGCCAGCTACAACTCCAGAAATTCCGAAAAAATACCAATGTCTTCTTGTAAAAAAATGACATCATTCATTGGCTTACTTTAAATAAGAAGCCATTTCAGAAAAATATGCTGAAAAAGGAGCTACCGGAGATTATAAAGTTGAAAAAACCTCTTTGCACGAAATTTGTTGTCGACAAAATCGCTTCAAAACGGAATATAACGGTACTTTGCCTTCCGCCATATCACTGTGAATTAAACCCCATAGAATTGGTGTGCGCGCAAGTAAAAGAGTTTGTAGCAAGACATAACACTACTTTCAAAATAAGAGACGTTGAAAACCTCTTGCAAAAGGAAATAAAGACAGTGGATTGCGAAAAATGGAGGAAATGCGTCGAACATGTGATTGGAATGGAAGGAAGCTGATAACATGCTAGAAAACTCTTATTATTTCTGTGGACCCCAACGACAATAGGTCATCGGACTACTCGGAATATCATGGCTAAAATTTGAAAATTAAGTTGTTTTATTCTTAATAGTACATTCTTTTATAAATATTAATATTTATTCTATTTGATCTATTTTTATATTATTATTACTTTCATATAAGTTTGTATCCTACTTAATATTAGAATGATCAATATCTCAATTATCTGCCTACGTCTATAATTATAATCATGTATAATTATAATTAGACTCATTTTTCTAATAAACTACCTGTAGTTACGGTCCTGTCACATAAATTTCATTCACAAAACTCTTTCTATGCTAATTTGTTATGCAAATTGAGGTGACCCCAATTTAGGACCGATTCGGGGTGTGTACGTCTTAAATAACTGTAATATGGCATTCTCAAAAACTATCATTGTTTACAATACAACCTTTAAGTTGTCCACCCTGTTTAATGGGTTTTGTCATTGCAAATTTACATTTTATCACTCTCTCACATTAGCAAACACAGTATAGTACAGGAAACTCTTATGTTTTCCGTAGTATCAGAAACCCGGGCAACTTCCTGAATTAAATACACCAAATTGACGGGTACGGCTTTGAACAAAATTTATTTCAAATATCACCATAGAAAGAATCCAAATCCAGAGGCTTAAGGTCTGGAGAACGGTTCCCTTATTTCCAGTCTAACGCTTTTCTAAAGTAGTATCGATGAACTTACTAAATGAATTGTGCTTATATGAAGGGATGTCACCTCAATGCCAACACATTCGTTAAAAGCGGCCTGGAAAAATGAGGGCTGATGAAATATCACCGGTTCTTCAGACGCTTTGTTTCGTAAAAATTTAGATATCTCCTTATGTCAGACCGCTCTATAATTTTGGGAAGGAAATGAATTGAAAACATCCTGCGTAATCGATTCCATTCACCCTCCACTAGTTCAAGTAGCGATATGAATTTTGAATGATGAATTTACGAATTATATCCTTGTATCAAGGTGATGCTTCAAAAATCTTGTTTCAGTTTTCCTGCTTGTACTGTGCTCATTAAAACGAGGAGTATGATGAGAAAGACGAATAATATTGTTCACTGTGCAGACACACGGGAAGTATTAAGAGACTAGGCATACAAGAAAAACGGTGACGGAGGTTATAAGGGAGGATTACCGGGGCTCGTTTGTGGTTTGAACGTGCTTTTCGTCACTTCGACCTGACGGAGCGCTTGTAAATCTTTAACATCTATATTTTCCTTTTCGAGTCCGGGGGCTTGAAGGAATTAGAGTTCTCCCGAGTCTATGCAATTACTAATATTGTTGCTTTTCTAGGATTATTCAATCGGTACTTTGACCTCATAGTGGATACTGGTGGATTTTTATATAAAATGATCTGTTGTTGGTTTCACGCGGTTATTTTGCGGGACTCATTTGGTTGAATACATTGAAAAAAGTGATAACACTCCATGATGATAATGTATATCAGTTACTATATAATATTACAATGTCAAAACCTCACAATAATTGATTGGTTGATAAATATTGAATTCCCACAAGAGGATGGCCTGTGTGTCAGATGGGGAAAATAATTGGATTGTTACGAATATTGATAGAATAATTGTAGTGAAAATAAATATAATAATTGATATAATAAATATAAAACAATTACTCTCATGGAGTAATAAATCAGGACGTGGCATAGATTGTATTCATATAATAGAGTTTCTGATTTTTTTTATGAACATTGAAATAAAGAAGCCCATTGAAGAATTTATAATAATAAAGATATATAAAAACTGGAAATCAGTTTCCGTTTGTTTCTTGAAAGTAATATGTATTTTTCACGTTAACATGTTGGTGTATCCGCATCCTCTGCATGTTTAAGATCCAGATTTTGAGTTTATTTTTGAAAACGTCATTGCTACCAATATTATATTTATAATTTTCAAGTATTTTTTCGCATAATGCTTAAAAAAATACAACTTTGTTCCAAACATTGTAGGAATTGATTAAACCGCTTTTGTGTGTGAAACACCATAAACAATACGTTATCCTTCAGAAAGAGTATTTTAAATTTGGAGGTAGAATTTTTGTTTTGGAGAAATATGATTCCAGAAATGTTCCTCGAATCTATAAAAAATGCTATCACTTTTATTTTTGTACTCAATTCTGTGTTTTTGTAGGCAAGAAGTTGTATTCAGGGTAACTAAACATTTGAGCTCCACGCTTGTTATTTTATATCCATGTTTTCTGAAGTTTGTAGGTATTTCTGTTGAAACTTAAACTTTGCCAATTCATCAAAAGATAATTGAATAACTTCAGTTAGAATAATAAACTCCCCTTTTCAAGTTCACTTATTTTCTGGGTAATTTGCATCATTTATTGATTTCAACTTCCAAACAATATACTTTTCCATGTCCCAATGGAATTGAAGAAGTTCAAATTCCGAGCAACGCTTACACAGCTCAGGGTAAACATCCCTCGAAGAGGATTAGGTGGGGGTAAAAATTGGTATTTCATATATTTATTGGAAAGAAGTACCTCTGTTGCATATTGAATATACAACCCACTTATTGTGGAATATACAACCCACTTCATTGTTGTAATAGGTGCGTTGGTTAAAGGAATCAATACTGATAAATTTATATGGGATTATCTTTGTGTAATTTTCTCGAGAAGGGGTAAGATAGTGGGGATCCTTGCGACCGCTGGTGTATTAAATGGCTGAAGGTGCTCATGGTCCATTTTAGCCATTCGTAACAACATGTGGCAACCTGTACTCCACCTTTATTATTAATGATTCATTACTTTTCTTGTGATCACTGGGTAGTTGATTATGTTCAGGATTAGGTCGGAGCTGACAGTGATAGATCAATAAAAGTTACAAAACAAGATAATTACTTTTTGTATCATTCCAAAGTACAATCTACATCTACTAAAGAACATTGCATTGATTATACTCATTTATAATCTCAAACAAGTCCAACTCTTGGGCATTGTGCAAAATTTTTACTTGAATACAAAAGGAACCGTTTCTACTTAGTTTGGAGGCATTTCTCAGAGAAAAATATCTCGATCTCAAGAATACCAGCGACTTTGATTTCTTAACCATTTGTTGACGGACGGTACTCTGAAGTACCAGATTTATTTTAATTCATATAAATTATATGTTACCATTGAAGCTTCTCCCAGCCGGACGGTACTCTAAAGTATACTTTTTCACCTATCAGAGAACAACACCAAAAACTCATTCAGAGTGAAAACTTTTGAACAGAATCTTTTAAGAAAAAAATCATACATTTCAATCTAAGAGTGGTTTTCCATCAAGAATTTAATAAATATATACTTTTTATTACATACTCAATGGGACAAAATGTTGGGAAGTGATTTTTATGGTAGAAGCTGTAAATGATTATATATCTAGGTGAATCATCATTTTGATGTGATGCAAAGATATTTGGCATATGCAATATGTGTATCGACTAAGGTGGAGATCGATCAACCTCTAAATATAAAAAAAAACAATTCCAATAATTATTGAACGTCAACCAGAAATTTAGATATATTTTTTCAATATACCACGTTTATATAACGGACTAAAAAGACATCTTGATGAGATGATGACAGAGACATGTGGCAAATTTCAGGTTTATTTCATTTAGTTTGAAATCTATGTTTGAAGATCAATTATCTCATCGGAAAGTTGGTTTAAAATGGATTGCTATTATTATTATTACAAGATTTGTACCGAACGGACAAACAGACAACGAAAGCGAGTTAATATAAACATGGTAAAATACATAAAATGATCCCTTTAATTTGCTTGTTTTCAATTCCAGGGAAATGTATGTGTCATACTATTTTATGTATTCTAACGATGTTAAGTAGGTTATTCATTAATTTATTTGTAATTCATTTAGTTGTTACATTGAGTGACTATTTGGAAGGCAGTTCAATTCAGTGCTCATTGACTCATCGATCATTCTGTTGGTGCTGTGGAGATATTGTGTAATCCCAACCTCATTTTTTGTTCCGTAAACGTTCTACAAACAAACAAACAGACTTACAGACAAGAAAGCGACTTAATATTGCATTATCATCTAGTTCTGAGCTATGTCTGAAGTTTCCAAACTCATCAGGAAGTTAGTTTAAAATCTATTTCAAGATTTGTACCGAACAGACACGAAAGCGAGCTAATATAAATGTGGTAAAAATCAGTCATTTTGAGAACATCTACAACTATAAATTATCACCTAGTAGTGTATGACAATATATACCTCAGATGATCCTGTGTTGTCAAGGACGTATTTGCTTTTCTTCATCCACCAACAGAACAGGATCAGAAATACTGAATTTTCTAAATTTTTTTCACGAAAATTATTATTTAAGTTTCTCACTGAATTATTCTTTGACCTTCTTATATTAGCTTTCAAGTTTCAGAATTCACGAAAGATTGTGGAAGAGGAGTTCTCATTCATTTAGATTATTTTGAAGTTTGGCAGTTATATATTTTTCTATGTTCATGCAAAAACCAAAACTTTATTGAACTATTTTTAGTGAAAAAACAGGTTCTTCATTGCATTAGTGCAATAAAATGTTCATTGCACTCATCTGTCATTTTACTACAGCGTTTTGTGATCATGACAAGCATAAACGTTCAAATCGACGCTATTTTTAATCCATTTTCTGTGATATTGTATCACATTTCAAACAATTGCATATTTCATATTATTTTCAATCATATTTATTGCATACTGTATTACGGAATTACTAGAAAATACAATTTATCAAAAATGAGTTAAATTGTTCCTAACATAGGTATTGTTCCTAACTTTCTCAATGCAAATCGATAGTGCTAATTAATTATTGAATATATTGCTATTGAATTATGCTTTTTATTTTCCCACACTTAATGCCACCTAAATAAAACATTTCTTTATTTTTGCATGAACGTAGAAAAAATATTGTATGCAACTCGTGCAAAAAACGTTTATTGCACTCGACGTGTTGTCCAACACAGCCTGACGGCCTCGTCGGACAACTTCATGTGGACTGCAATAAACACTTACTTTTTGCACTTGTTGCATAAATAACTATTTGATATCTCTAGTCACAAAATAAAGAACATCAAATATAGTGTTAAATATTTTGAATTTCAGAGTGTAACATTAAATGGGAATATTTTTGAAAAACATGTTTACAGTCGGAAAGGTTAAGAGATGAACTGTTTTTTGTAATTGAATTCCAACATAACAATTCAATCAATATCTTACCTCTTCTGAAGAAGAAATTTCATCCATTGGTCATATTACAGAAGTACCCAGTGACAATATTTTCCTTGTGTTCGTAATATTTTTCTGAAAGCAGGATTTTCAATTGACCGAATGTTTTTATTCCTGCTGTTTGCTGATGTGGATAACAAAATCTCCGAACTCCTGAAATGAATACATGGGTTTTAAAAAATGTAATCAATACAAATAACTAGGTGTGCTAGCCAACTATAAGTAATTTATTTTCATAGGATGAATAATTTTTTTTCAAAAATGGATAAATAACCTACTCAAAATGTTTATATATGTTCTCTACTCGCTTAATCAAACTTTTCATGTTTCTCTTTATCAACTAACCTAAAACAAATGGATAAATAACCTACTCAAAATGTTTATATATGTTCTCTACTCGCTTAATCAAACTTTTCATGTTTCTCTTTATCAACTAACCTGAAACTCCTCTGAATTGTTTGGATTTACGGTAAATAGAGTTTTCGTAAACTTGGTTTGGGGATAGCATCAGGTCTCAATCTGATTTTATTCTTTACCACAATATATATCATCCTCCCTAAATAAGTGCACACTGCAGACACAATTTTTGTCACTCAATTGATCTTTGATTCCTTCCTCTCATCGTGCCTCGGAAGAGTGAGCCTGAAAAAATAAAATTGAAGTGTCTCAAAAATCACATATCATTTAAATTGTCTAAAGAGACAATGGTATTATATACTATATTTTCTATACATAAAATGTAATTTCAGTTTCATAAGATGAAACCATGCACTTCATTCTGAATAAATGTATAATTCGAAATGAAAACGGAATTCTCGATTTTCTAACACCACAATTGAACAAGCCAAACGCCAAATGCAAACAAGAATCAAATTCTAGGCCGAAAATGTCTTTTTATGCCATTTTCGTCGTAATCAAAGGTAAATATAACCTAAAATAAAATCTTGGGAAAATACTGATTCGTTAGTAACGGCGGCGACACCGAGGAGCGAAAAGGCGAAGCTCCGAATAAAATAGATGTAGTAATGAAGGAAACTGAACTGTTTGTCGCTGTCTGCCGAATGATTGAAGACAATGGCCGAATTGCCGAATCTACTTCATCCACATCTTTTACGATTTCGGAGCGGACTGAACATTATTCCAATAAATTTCTTTGGAGAGTTGCTCTTTGTTGTTGACATCTACTCAACAAACATTCGAATCAGATCGTGATCTGAGAAATCAAGCAGGCCATATCTGTCGCACGTTTGATCCCACACATTTTCAGATATGAGTGCATACACCAGGGTTTCTAGACATCTTAGTTCTGAGTTATCTAGTTCTTCAATGAGGAGACCATCTGAAAATTAACTCGTCCGCCATCCTGCAATTTATGAATTCTGACAAAAAATCAATAATCTTCGACTAAATTCATAATCTCCGACCATAAAATTCCCGTCATACCAATTTTGAATGCAAACGGCCCATTGTCACAGAACTTGTCCACCATCTTGGAGCCGCCATCCTGAATTCATGAATTTCGACAATAAATTCATAATCTCCGACCCCGAAAAACTCCACATGAAATCGGACCGTAATCACAGAGATCGTCCGCCATCTTGGAGCCGCCATTTCAATTCTATGAATTTTGACAAAAAATCATAACTTCAACCCCAAAAACCCCCACGTACCAATTTTGAATAGAATCGAAACATAATCACAAAACTCGTCCGCCATCTTAAATTTATGAATTTTGACAAAAAATTCACAATCTCCGACCCCAAAACCTCTACATAACAATGTTGAATAGAATTGGACCATAATCACAAAGATCGTCCGCCATCTTGGAGTCGCCATTTTAATTCTATGTGAATACTGAATTTCGAAAGTAATTCCAAGCTGTTACCCCATTGGTATGGTTGCAGTACGAAAAATGTTCCGGAGAGAGCATACAAAACTTGTGAACAAATTCTGCCCAGACACTTAATTATTTTTCTTATGGTCTCTGTGAGTGCTAACATTCCAATAAAAATCATAAAAAAAAATTACACAAATGCACTTAAAAGGAAAAAATAATTTATTTGTTTGACCTAGGCTATTCCGTTAGTAACATATTCAAAATCTTGTCACGCATGAATACCCATTTCATATTCACGGCAAGCTTTTGAATATGTTACTCATAGAATAACATAGGTCAAACAATCGAAAAAAAAAAAATTTTTTGTATAAAAGCTTGACTTATTTTTCTTTAATCATTTTCATTTAGTCATTCATGAATTCCGTCATCTTATTGAATTCTGACAAAATTGATAATCTACGACACCAAAAAAACACCAATTTTGAATGGAATCGGGCCATAACAACAAAACACATCGCCTTCCTGGAGCCGCCATTTTGAATTCATGAATTTTGACTAAGGAATCATGATGTCTGACTCCAAAAGCTCCCACACACCAATTTTGAATGGAATCGGACTATAATCACAAAAGTCGTCGCCATCTTGAATTCATGAATTGCAAAGAAATCATGATGTCCGATCCCAAAAATCCACACACACTAATTTTGAATAGAATCGAACTATAATCACAGAACTGGTCCGCCATATTGTTTATTTGGCTAAAATTCCCTAGTGCATTGTCAACGGAATAATGGATACCTGCCAAATTTCACGTTATTCCGACAACTAGAAGTAGGTTGAAATTCACTTACAAGATTTGAACTAAACACATACATATGTGGAATTAAATGAATGCTTGTGAAAACATTTCATTCTGAGAAATTCATGAGAAATGATTTGTTTTGTGACAAATATTCACCTCAAACAAATCATTTTTCAATTTCGAAAGAAAAAAATCTGCCCGACCCCAAAAACCTCTACATACCAATTTTGAATAGAATCGGACCATAATTACAAAGATCGTCCGCCATCTTGGAGTCGCTATTTTAATTCTATGAATTTTTACAAAAAATCATAACTTCGTCCCCGAAAACCCATACATACCAATTTTGAATAGAATCGAACCATTATTACAAAACTCGTCCGCCATCTGGAATTTATGAATTTTGACAAAAAATGCATATTCTCCGACACCGAAAACCTTCACCTATCAAATTTGAATAGAATCGGACCATAACCACAGAGATCGTCCGCCATCTTGGAGCCGCTACTTTGATTTGATGAATTTTGACAAAAAATTCATAATCTTCAACCCCGAAAACTCGTACATCATACCAATTTTGAATCGAATCGGACCATAATTACAAAACTCGTCCGTCATCTTGGATCCGCTATTTTGTTTTCTTCTGTAACAAAAATTCCATAATGCATTGTCAAGGGAACTATGAACACCTGCCAAATTCCACGTTAATCAGGCAACTGGAAGTGGGTCAAATTTAACTTGCAAGATTTTATTACAGACAGACAGACACCGAGACAGGTGAAACTAAATGAAAGCTTGTGAAAAGAATCATACTGAAAAACCTTTAGAATAGAGAAGCATACATACATACCAATATACGTTAATTTCACCACCTCTTATTCTCTCTTATTTTATATCAATTCCTATTTTCTGCTAAATAGTCTAGTCAACAAGTTCAAAAACGTGAAAAATAGAGATAAAGGTCCTAAAAATATAAGCGATGGCTCATTCGATTCGGAATCACCTCTAGAAAAATGTTTTTGAAGGATTTTGGTGCAGGTTGAAAATTGCAATTGTTATTAACAAAATAAGATGAAAAAAAAATTATATTTCGTTTTTTGTTAATAACTTGAAAAATATCAACATTTAAGCAATTTTGAAAAAAGCTCGTCAAAGAAGAGGAAATTTCCAATAAAAAAGTCCCGACTCCCGGAACTTTATCTCCATTATTTATAATTTTAATTAGATGTTGAAAATAGGGCTCCGCGCGGCTGTTACAGCATGCGCGCGCCGCCGCTAAAGAGAGTTCAGCAATAAAAATAATTTTTTTATAACATAAAATGTGATTTTAAAAATTTGAAAAAACTCTAGTATCTTCTTAACACTTGAAAGAATCGAGCCCTGAAGAAAAAAAAGTTTAATCATCATTTTTCAAAAAGTTATTCAATTGTTAACTAACAAATTTTTTCCCAATCTCCATTGGCATAAACAATGGAATGAAAGGTATAAATAATTAACCTATAAATTTTAAACTTCGTGGAGCCCTTTTGATATATGTACTCCATAAGATCCTGCGGTTGATTTTCATTAAAGTTAATTAATTGTTAATTATGATTTTTTATAACTATTGAAAAATTAAAAATCTAAAAAATGTTGATAAAAATTATTTTTCCAATTAATATTTAGCTATGCCTGTTTTCACATTGAACAATAGCAGTAATTAACATAGGTTATGAATTTTTTATGTAATTTGTTTATAAAATTGTTATAAAAAATAGAAAATTCAATATTTTTTAAAATTTTTTTTGCTATTTTGTTAATAAAAATTAATTTTAATTTTTAATTTTTAAAAATTTTTTTATTTGTTTTTAAATAATTATTAAGAAAAAATTTTTCTTTTAAAAATCATAATTTACACTTCTAAATAGTTTAGCAAAAAAAATAATTTTTTTATTAATTATTTAATTGTTTATTAGTTTAACAATTTGTTATAAACAAATATCGACCAACGGTATATTTTTTTTCTGAAGCAGAAAAAAATTATAAAAATAGCTATATATAATAAAGTGCAAAAAAAATTTTTTTTTATTTATTATAATACTTTTTAATATCATACGATACGGTAATTATAGCGCCTACTTGATTTGTCAATAAAAAAATTGATATATCTTTTAAACTATTAGAGATACGATAAAGGATATTCAGGTCTTTTTTATGAAGGATGAATTTCTCTTTCAGATAAATTTTAGATCAAGTTTGTATCTATTGTTTATTAGCTATTAATGCATTTGTTTATAAAAATTCTGTATTTTTTTTTTTTTTTGTATCTTTTTATCTTTAACTTGTTAAATTATGCATATACAGCAAAAAACCTTTGAACAATTTTGTTAAGGGATAAATTGCCTAACAAATTATTAATTTATCATATTTTTATTGCTAATTGTTTAAATAATATACTTACTGTGTTTGGTGTTCATTTGACTGGAGTTCCGTTGAATATAAATGTATTTGAATTTTTCATAAGCTAATCGTTTTGCATTTCGCTTTTCTAACTCGATTTCCGAAATATAATCAAAACTTTCATCTTCATCGTCTTCTTCATCTTATAAAAATATGATAAATTAATGATTTGTTAGGTAATTTATCCCTTAACAAAATTGTTTCAAGGTTTTTTGCTGTATCTGCATAATTTAACAAGTTAAAGATCACAAAAGATACGAAAAAGTAAAGAAAAATACAGAATTTTTATAAACAAATGCATTAATAGCTAATAAATAATAGATACAAACTTGATCTGAAATTTATCTGAAAGAGAAATTCATCCTTTATAAAAAAGACCTGAATATCCTTTATCGTATATCTAATAGTTTAAAAGATATATCAATTTTTTAATTGACAAAAAGGAATTCCGTATCGTATGATATTGAAACGTATTATAATAAATAAAAAAAATTTTTTTTTTGCACTTTATTATATATAGCTATTTTTATAATTTTTTTCTGCTTCAAAAAACAAATATACCGTTGGTCGATATTTGTTTATAACAAATTGTTAAACTAATAAACAATTAAATAATTAATAAAAAAATTGTTTTTTTTTGCTAAACTATTTAAAAATGTGAATTATGATTTTTAAAAGAAAATATTTTCCTAACTAATTATTTAAACAATCGAAATATAAAAAAATCGTTTTTAAACAATTAAAATTAAAAAATTTTTTTTTTTTTAAATCATAATTTTTTGTAAACAACAAAATAACAAAAAACAAATTTCAAAAAATATTGAATTTTCTATTTGTTTATAAAATTTTATAAACAAATTACGTGAAAAATTCATAACCTATGTTAATTACTGCTATTGTTCAATGTGAAAACAGGCATAGCTAAATATTAATTGAAAAAAAAATCAACATTTTTTAGATTTTTAATTTTTCAATAGTTATAAAAAATCATAATTAACAAATTAATCAACTTTAATGAAAATTAACCGCAGGATCTTATGAAGTACATATATCAAAAGGGCTCCACGAAGTTTAGAATTTATAGGCCAATTATTTATACCTTTCATTCCATTGTTTATGCCAATGGAGATTGGAAAAAAATTTGTTAGTTAACAATTGAATAACTTTTTGAAAAATGATGATTGAACTTTTTTTTCTTCAGGGCTCGATTCTTTCAAGTGTAAAGAAGATACTAGAATTTTTTCAAATTTTTAAAATCACATTTTATGTTATAAAAAAATTATTTTTATTGCTGAACTCTCTTTAGCGGCGGCGCGCGCATGCTGTAACAGCCGCGCGGAGCCCTATTTTCAACGTCTAATTAAAATTATAAATAATGGAGATAGAGTTCCGGGAGTTGGAACTTTTTTATTGGAAATTTCCTCCTCTTTAACGAGCTTTTTCAAAATTGCTTAAATGTTAATATTTTTCAAGTTATTAACAAAAAACGAAATATCATTTTTTTTTCATCTTATTTTGTTAATAACAATTGCAATTTTCAACCTGCACCAAAATCCTTCAAAAACATTTTTCTAGAGGTGATTCCGAATCGAATGAGCCATCGCTCATATTTTTAGGACCTTTATCTCTATTTTTCACGTTTTTGAACTTGTTGATTAGACTAAAAGAATTTATATCAGAATTTGAACATGCAAATAAGTCGCACGCTCTTGCACGCAAATAAGCATGCATCTCTGCATGGGAAAGGTTCGGTGAATAAGAGGGCGACACTAATCGAATGTCTTTCAATGCATTTTGTATTTTTCCTTCCCTTGGCTCAATTTTCAATATTTCGAAATGAAAATGAAATCAGTGTCCTTTAATCAATTGTCCAGTTCCGGGAAACTCAATGATCATTATACTGGAGCAAATGACTATGGTTATTGATTGAAAAATTGAAAATTAAAAAAAAAAAAAAAAAACACTTTTCTGGAAAATATACTTTTATCTGAACTGAATAGTGGAAGTTGCATCAAAATTGGGTAATTACTGTGGACACTAGAAGGAAAGTCGTTTCAAGTGGGTATGGTGCCCTCTTAATTCTCTTTAGTCATTCATGAAATCTGTCATTTCATTGAATTCTGACAAAAATTGATGATCTATGACCCCAAAAAATCCACATACCAATTTCGAATGGAATCGGACCATGATAACGAAACACGTCGTCTTCTTAGAGCTAATTCTGAACGGAATCGTACTATAACCACAAAACCCATCCGCCATATTGCGGCCGCCATTTTGTTTTTTCTCTAGAAAGAATTCTATAATGCATTGTCACCGCAATTAGGAACACCTGCCAAATTTCACGTTAATCGGGCAACTAGAAGTGGGTCAAAATTTACTTGCAAGATTTGAACTAAACATACATAGATAGATACATATGTGAAATTAAATAAAAGCTTGTAAAAGCATTTCATTCTGTTACTCGATCGGCCAGGTTTTCTGCAGCCAGCTCTTAGACATGGGAAATTTTTGTTTTGGGACAAAATAATTTTTCAATTTCGAAGGAAAAAATAAAAAAAAGCCGACAGAGCTGTGGTTTGAACCCACGCTCCATTTCGTGAACCAGTAGTTTGAATTCCGAAAAAAGGCCATACAAAATTCATGCACAACTTTTGCCCAGGGTGTCAATGTTTTTCTTATGTTTGCTGTGAGTACTAACATTTTATAAACATTTCATTCTGTTACTCGATTGGCCAGGTTTTCTGCAGCCCGCTCTTAGCCTTTTACACTTGAATTTTAATCCAAGATTTGTGCGAAATAGCCTCGGTGCGGTGGCTAGAAACCACCTTCGTATGTAACTATGTAACTATACTGGTAACTCTGCAATGATTCGATGCATGAACGCTTACAACACAATTTGTCACTCGAACATTGATTTATTCCAGTTGACATGACTAGCATTTAAAAGAAACTGCGGCGATTCTTGCTCGACTTTTATGTTTCCTCAGTTGATGTTTGAAATACTTTGATACCTTATTTTTTCCGTATTGCCAAATTTTGTACATTGGCTTATAGCTATTGATATTCCTGTCTTATATGTTACATGTTACTATGTAAAAGGATGAACCGCCATGGTTCATCTGTTTGGATGATCTACAAATTAATGAATGACTAAGTTAGTGATGAAAACAAATAATTCGAACAACATCTATATAATAAAGATGCCTTAGTAATCGCAATACGTGAGAACGGCTGGACCGATTCGGCTATTTTTTTCAAATATTTGTAACAGCCCGGGGATGGTTTTGGAAAGTTGCCCGGAAATTGGAAAATTCAGGAATATAAAATGGTCAACAAAAGGAATATCAGCTCTTAGTAAAGGTCGATTAGCTCAGTGGTTAAAGCGTGTGCTTTGTTACTCCAAAGGCTCGGGTTCAATCCCTGGGAGTGTCCACACAAAAAAATTATTTTATTTTAACACTCAAATCAAACACAATTTTTTTCTTGTTGTTTGTGATAGCCCGAATAAGGTTTTCAGTGAAAAAAAAGTTTTTTAGAAAAGTTATTGAATTCGGGAAAAATTTTAAATGCCTTTTTTCTATGGCATTTTTGAAGACCATAACACGATTCGAGCGTAATTCTTTGGTCGTAGAAAAGTTTTCAGGAATATATATATATATATATATATATATATATATATATATATATATATATATATATATACCGGGTGACACAGGATATCGGGCCACCCCTGTAACTTCTGCATTCGTCAACGGATTTTTCTGAAATTTGGTACAGTTATATGAGCAACCATTTCGAATTTGATCGCATAACAGTCCAATATGGCGGACTTCCGGTTTTTCTGGAAATGCCAGCAACTTTCTTTTTTCAAATAGAACACCCTGTATATTTTTACATATTCGAGGTCAACAGGTCAACAAGTCCAAACCTCATGTCAAATGTCATTTTTTTCTTTAATTAAATTCAAATGTTTTTTTTTATTTTACCTCGTGGATAAATGGGATATGGACAAGGCTATTCACAAAGAGCCGCACATAACAGAAAAACATAATTTCTCATGAAAAATTATTTTTTGTGTCACTTATTGATGAATCAATGCAGTCACATCACATTTTGATCAAAAAAATTTTTTTTCAAATGAAACCCATACGGGCCACCTACATGTTTCTCTAGAACATACATTCAGGAAAAAAATTACATATCATTTCTGTATTTCGGTGCAGTAACAAATTGTATATGTTCAAAAATCTACAACTAGTTCATGAGTTTCCTTGCAGAATAATTTTTCAACTTAGTGAGCTGTGGATAACAACATTTTTGAATCTTGTCAACTAATAGTGTTTCACCTTTCCTCTAAACTCTCGGAAATTAGTTAACTTCCGAGAATTAGTAGAAATGAAAAATGAAAATTATAGGTTTTCGAGAGTTGAGATGGAAGATGACAGCAAAACATAATCAGTTGACAAGATTCAGAAATGTTGTTTTCCACAGCTTTCTAAGTTGAAAAATTATTCGAACTGCAAGGAAACTCATGAACTAGTTGTGGATTTTTGAACGTATACAATTTGTTACTGCACCGAAATACAAAAATGATATGTAATTTTTTCCTGAATGTATGTTCTAGAGAGACATGTAGGTGGCCCATAGGGGTTTCATCTGAAAAAAAATAATTTCTGATCAAAACGTGATGTGACACAAAATATAATTTTTCATAAAAAATCATGTTTTTCTGTTATGTGCGACTCATTGTGAATTGCCTTGACCAAATCTCATTTATCCACGAGGTAAAATAAAAAAACCTTTTTAATACAATAACAAAAAAAGACATTTGACATAAGGTTTGGACTTGTTTTGACCTGTTGAACTTGAAAATGTAAAAATATACAGGGTGTTCCATTTGAAAAAACAAAGTGGCTGGCATTTCCAGAAAAACCGAGAGTCCGCCATATTGGATTGTAATGTGATCAAATCCGAAATGGTTGCTTATATAACTGTACCAAATTTTGAGAAAACGGGATAACGGGAAAAAAAAAATATATATATATATATATAATGAAACGGAATAACGAGAAAACGAGAAAACGGTATAACGGGAAGAGGGGATAACTGGAAAACAGGATGACGAAAAACGGGAGAAGAGATAACGTGAAAACGGGATAACGGGAAAAGAGGTAGAGGGAGAACGGATTAACGGGAAAAGAGATTACGGAATAACGAGAAGCGGGCACAAAGAAAAACATATGAAAAATTAAATTCTACGCGAACGAGAGTTTTCAGGATTTTCTTTAGGGAATATTGAAAATTGATCAGGACAACGTCTGACGTGTATATTAGTATAGAATATATTTCACGCAAAGTATCAAATTTTCATTGCATTCATTTATCCGGAAATCATAGGTTTAAACAAATAACAAACTCCCTGGAAGAATTAAAAAAGGTCATGAATATGACAAATGAGAACATTTTCATCATGCTCTTCCGGAAGCTATATATTGCCTGTCACATTGATTTTGGGACACCGTGTATATTGTTCTTTCATGTGCTGAATGAATTGAATAGTAATTGGTTTTATATTATTTTGTTATCCCGTTATAAAAGTTAAAACAGTGGATATGAAATTCCAACAACAGTAAATCTTTAGCTCTAGAATTTATATATTGTGGTATCTCGCGAAATCATGATGAATTCGTTATATCGACCATGAAAGGATTTAATTTCCTGAAGAACTCTGTCAGAAATGAGATTTTTATTCAAGCCATAAAGTTTTATCGGCGAAAACCTAGAAAGCTAATGAGAACGTTTCATCAGAATTTCATCAACACTTATTCAATTAAATGAGTATCCAAGGAATGAGAACCTTGATACATAAGGTCATTAATCGAATTTAATTCGTTTCAGTATATGATGAACGCAAATTCATCACAAGATATTGAAAAATCAGGAATAAGGTCGCCTGCGCCATGAAGGGAACTTGTCCTTGAAATTTTCGATTTTCTACTACATATTGCGGATTTCAAAAACATTTCGATATTCCCCCCGTGCTTGCTGCAGTGAACCTAAGAAATCGAAATGTTTGGTTTGTAGGAAGTTCTTCAGATACACATGTGTTGGAGTAACAGTGAAAGAAGTTAACATACTGAGCGATCAAGTTCAAGTTTCAGTTCTAGAAAAATTGTCAATCAAATAGATGATCTGAAAAATACAATATCGGAAGATATCATAGGGCTGAAAGCAGAAAATACTGCTTCGATATCAACTGATGTTGTTGCAAACGTAATCGAATTTGGAGATATTACTGAGGAAGTCAACCAGCGCAACTCTCGTAAACGGAATACTATCTTATTTGGCTTGACAGAGCAGAGCCAATTTGACCAGCCTAAAAAAAGTGCTGAAATGCTGAAGGTTGTGGATCCGAAGGTTCGAATAGGAAATTTAAGGCCAATTAGACTTGGTCGATCCGGAAACAGAAAGAATCGGCTGGTGCTTGAAAATCTCTCAACTCTAGAAACAGTACTCATAAGAAGGTATCTATTTGTTTCGACCGCACTCGAAGACAATTTGAGCATTTCAAGAAGCTACAAGCGAAAGTTAATGCTGAGAATTCTGAGAGCAAGAACTTACAGAGGTATAAAATATAACATAATGTCCCTAAGATAATGAAAGCTTTCAACTAAATACTTCCAACAGTTTCAGTCAGCCAGTAAGGCGCAATTCACACAGAACGGGTGTGTGATGGTGGCGTGGAACCGGCATGGTGCAGACGTGGACGGATGTGGTACGCTCAATCCACACAGAAGGGATACCGACATTTGACATTTGTCAGTTACCTATATGTAGTCTAGTCGGGAAGTGAATTATAGTTACAAGTCTCAAAAAAAATATGAGCAATAGCTCATTTGATTCGGGGTGCAATTCTGAGAAAGATGTTTTTTGTTTTTTTTCTGCTGACAAAAATTGCAATTGTTATTAACAAAAAACAAAAAAAAGGGTTCAGTTTCTTGGGAATAACTCAAAAATTATAAGCGATAGCGGAAATAGAAAAAAAAATCTTGAAGAGGAGAAAATTTCCAATAAAAAAGTATGGTCTCCCGGAACTCTTATCTCCATTATTTATAATTTTAATTAAACGCTGAAAATAGGGCTTCGCGCGACCGCTACGGCATGCGCGCGCTGCCTCTAAAGAGAGTACACCACATAAAATATTTTTTTTATAGTATTAAATATCGATTTAAAAATTTGAATAAATCATGGTCTGTTTTCAACACATGAAAGAACAAGGTCCCGTTGGAAACAAGAATTCAGTATATTTTTCAACAAATTAGGCATTTGTTAATTAAGTAGTCCTATTATTCGGACCTTGGTTTTCATAAAAAATGGCATAAATGTTTAAGTAATAGCTCTAAAAATATATATACTTAACAAGATCACATTATAAAAGTTTTCAAAAGTTGTTTATTTAAGTTTTATAATTTTTTTAAGTTAACAAAATATTAA
This sequence comes from Gonioctena quinquepunctata, assembly GCA_018342105.1. Lineage (NCBI taxonomy): Eukaryota > Metazoa > Arthropoda > Insecta > Coleoptera > Chrysomelidae > Gonioctena > Gonioctena quinquepunctata. Next base: position 262,965 of record JAFIRS010000721.1, on the reverse strand, counting down.
AAATTAAAAAAATTATGTTAACATTTTTACGACATTTGTTTATAAATAGTTTATGAACAAATTGATTAGTTCAATGAAAAAAAAAACATGCTATTTGGTTGTTTGGAGAAAATAATTTAAACAATTTTTTTTATTGTTTATAATCGTTTTTTTCTTATTTCCATTATTTAAATAATTATATAAGGATTTTTTCTCCTCAAAATCATAGTTGGCATTCCTCAATAGATCCACAAAAAATATGAAATAAATAATTGAAAATTTATTTGTTTATTAAGTTAATAATTTGTTATAAACAAATTTCAAATCTCATTATATTTTTTTTTCTGAAACTACTAAAAATTACAGGAACAGTCACAGTCCCTTCTATCAAGGAAGCTAGTCATTCCGTAGTAAACCTTGTGTATGTGCGGTTGTATTTAACTTTAACTTTCACCGTAAAATTATTTATCATTTATTTATTAGGTATTTGGATCGTTTTGTTCTGAAGACATTGTTTCTGTACATTTTTTCTCTTATTTTTCATCGTAACCATGGATATTACGAGGTTATGTTTTGTGTGTGAAACATAACTTCAAGTGTTGGTGCTACTGAAACTGCAAGAAAGCCGGTATTCTAACTTCAATTCGTTATAGTAAGGGATGTAACGATAAGTGGAAATTGCTCGAGGAAAAATCTGAAATCCTCGTCCAGAAACGATGAAATTTATATTATTCTACTGGATCCTTCAAGATTCCGGAAGTTGTTGATTCGCCAGCTCCTTGTCGCTCCTCTCGAGCTAGCTCCACTGAAGTATTTGATTTCGAATCTCTATGTTTATTTTGTCAAAAGAATTGGATAAAATCTTCTACAGCGAAATATGTCATTTCAGCAGACATTATGAAGGATACAATTTTGAAAGTTGCTGCAGAACGTCATGATTAACAAGGAGCAAAAGTTACTTCCATTATTAAATCAACGCCGTCTTCAGTTGATGCATATGCTCGATATCACTCCAATTGTTTTAGTAATTTCATATACATCCCACGAAGCTTGGGAATACTTTGAATCCGGAGGACTGGGGCTAGGAAAAGGCCGTAACAATTTATCTATACACACCACTGAGCCTCAGCACTACAAGAGCTTCTTACGACATCTATTGCACTTGTACCACCACAAATTGCGGCAAAAAATGCGAATGTAAAAAACTGGGCTACGATGTTCAAGAAGCTGCAAAAATGGTCTAGGGGAGACTTGTTTCAATGCAGCTGACATTGTGGAGAAAAATAACGAAGACGATGATGATAATCTAGATTTGGAACATGCTGATGAGGAGAAGTGAATATATAGTCAAGCCTGGATATCTTCAAGTGATCCGGGGTATTTTCGGTGATGGTAGTGATCATGATGTTGGAGATCACGATGCTGAAACTGTTCGTGACGCTGACGAACAATCGGAAGAAATACCGACAGATCGACAAACATCGACATCGGACTGCCAGCCTTCAAGAAAACGCAGAAAGAGGAAATAAACTTTCGATGAAAATCTAAAATGTGAGAACTTCCATTAATTTTATTCTGTAATCAATAAAAATCTTTATAAAAATATTATTATTCATCATTAAATAACATTCCCCTTACCTATTTATACATTATTATTCTCTGAATTTATATCATTAACGTCACGGAAAAATTTATTTGTTAAATGTGTGTTTTGTTTAATAACATTTTAGAAAAATCTATAAAAACTGTAAGAAAAATTTGATACTTCATTGCATATGGTTGTTTTTGTAATTTTCAGTAGTTTCAGAAAAAAATATAATGAGATTTGGAATTTGTTTATAACAAATTGTTAACTTAATAAACAATTACATTTCCAATATATTTTTTTTATTTTTTTTTTAAAAAAAAATCCTAATTATTCATTTGAATAATGGAAATAACAAAAACTATTATAAACAATAAGAATTTTTTTCAGGATTTTTTCTTCATTATTATTATTATATTCTCTATACAACAGAATGGCAAAAATATTTCTTTTTAAATATTAATCTAATCAATTTGTTTATGAACAATTCAGAAACAAATGTCGTAAAACATTTTTTTCGAATGTTATTAAATGCCTTCATAAAAAATTTTTTTTTTTTTTTTTTTGTTAACTGCAATTTACACGAAAGTTACTGTATACTTTAGGGTGGCGACAATGGTGACTGGTGTGATCACAGACATGTAGAAGTCAGACAAGTTGTTCTTTGAATTTGGATATAAACACATTATTTGCTCAAGATTTTCTTTAATTTCTATAACCTACTTGTTATTGTTTACCAATTTTCTGGCTTACATTCTTTTAGGGGAACGGAAATATATTTGATCGTTACTTTCCTCAATTTCTAATTTCAAACCACAATCCTCACCAATGATTTGAGTTTGGCGGCATTGCGGCCGCTCGCGCCTCTAATGGCTAATTGGGGAGAAGATCTGGAAATGGAAGCGATCTTAATTTGAATGCATTCGTTTATACGCATGCGCCAAAATTAGACGTATCTCTTCTGTGACCTACGTTGACATCACGAATGTCTTAATTTAATGTATTTTAATTTTATCTGAGATACCTTATTTCCATTAGGTTGGTACCATATTTTCATTCTTCATGGTTGCCAACACTGCGCCTAAGGCACAATTCACCCAGAACGGGTGCGTGGTGTGGGCGTGGTGCAGCCGACACTCGATACATTTTTATACTTTAATATCTAGTCATCCGAACTTACTACCAAAATTTCAACATATTCATTCCCGACGTTTCTCCCGTAAACCAGTATTTCGAAGAAAATATTTTCGATAACTAGCTAGCCCAAGGGCTCTTCGCGTCTGGGCCTGAAAATCAACCCATTTTTGGCAAAGCCAAAAACTAACCGAAAACATTAGTCCGCCGCCAAAACGGCGGACCCGGATGTGAAAACATATTTTGGCTATCAAGCCCGCAACCCGACTTGTTTGCGACCCGTTGCCGACGTGACTCTCTGTAAAACTATCTCGATCCTGCATTCAAAAGCCAAGCCACGCTCAGATTGGCAATTTGTTTGGTCACAAAATTCCCTTCGTGGCGAGGAATATGATCCAAAGTCCACTCTCTCGTCTCAACAGCTACTCTAGCTTCTCGTGTATTCTGCCGACTTGACAGAATTTCGCCCGCCAAATAAGCTTTGTTCAACATTCTCAGACGATACAACATTAGCAACTTTGTTGTAAATCTTTACCGGGCGAAATATAATAATTAGTTTGTGTAGAAATATATGAATTTTATTCGAGACAAGACGCCGAATTTTTAATATCGAAATATGAGCTCCTTTTTCTGTTAGTTTCATTCAAGAAACTGGAATTTATAAATTATGAACCAAAAATTAAAATAGCCTACCCTGGGATCACTCAAAAAAATAATAACACCCACAGAGTGTTACACGTCTGTTTATCAATAGCACTTTTGTCAAATACTTGAAATATTAGTGTTTATTGTTCCTGAAATAAGTATTCCAGAATACTATTTCGAAGAAAACGTGTGCTGTCACTACACAATTTCAAATAATCTATAGTTTATTGCGCCCCTGAAACGTTTTCAGAATGTTGATTATACATTTCCTGAATAAACAAATTCCAGTCCGCTAAAGTGTTCCCATTATGACTCTAAATACACTTCCGCCAAAGGGGCATTTTGCGGACTCTTTTCAGTATCCAACGTAAGCATTTTGTGGAGCGTGTACACATGTGAGCTACTGGTGGACTTGGGAGCAAATATGATAATGCTGATTACAATAATCGCTTTTCGGTTTATGTTACATTTACACGAGCACTCGTGCTTAGTCGTCTACGAGTTACGTTCTTGAGTCCGGCCCAGCTACCCAGTTCCTGAGTCCGGCCCTGCCGCCTAGACTTCCTGGCGACTAAAGATATTGCCGATCAAGCTCCTACCGAGACTTATATTTTTGCAGAATAAGCTCACACCGAAGCTTATCTTGTAAACCGAATATTGACGAAAGAACTATAATAGTTTTATTCTTTGTTTATGTTATAAATTATCTGAGACATGTATTTTGATCATTCCATTTTTGTCATTGTAACCTGCATTTTCAATTTTCATTAAAAGCATCGAGTAAAGTAAATCTTTAATTGTGCGAAAAAGGTGAACGTTGAAAAAGAGTTATTCAACACAAAATTGGTTTCAAACAACGAGTAGTGCTTTCCGAACCAAGGGCTGCGAAGGCACTATCGTAACTTACGGCTCGAGGCGACATCTACCACACTCATCTTCATGCAAATGCATCATAATGCGATTGTCAAATTATTCGCCCCTTAGCCCATAAACTACTATTTCTCTTCTACCGGGTGACACAGGATATCGGGCCACCCCTGTAACTTCTGCATTCGACAACGGATTTTTCTGAAATTTGGTATAGTTATATAAGCAACCATTTCGGATTTAATCACATTACAGTCCAATATGGCGGACTTCCGGTTTTTCTGGAAATGTCAGTACCTTTGTTTTTTCAAATGGAACACCCTGTATATTTTTACATATTCGAATTCAACAGGTCAAAACAGGTCCAAACCTTATGTCAAATGTAATTTTTTTTAAACAATTGAAATTAAAATTGTTTTTTTATTTTACCCCGTGGATAAATGAGATTTGGTCGAAGCTATCAACAATGAGTCGCAAATAACAGAAAAACTTAATTTTTTCTGAAAAATTATTTTTTGTGTCACTTACTGGTTAATCAATTCAGTCACATCACATTTTAATCAAAAATTCATTTTTTTTCAAATGGAACCCCTATGAGCCACCTACCTGTCTCTCTAGAACATACATTAAGGAAAAAAATCATCATCATTTTTGTATTTCGGTGCAGTAACAAATTGTATAAATTCAAAAATCTACAACTAGTTCATGAGTTTCCTTGCAGTTCGAATAATTTTTAAACTTGGTAAGCTGTGGAACACAACATTTCTGAATCTTGTCAACTAATTGTGTAAGTTATACATAAGCACGATAATGGGGTTTTTTGAAAATTCTTCTAGCGTTTTCTCGACTTACATTGCATTGGTATTCCAATTCCCGCGTCGAAGCGATTAGATCAAAATCAACATAAGCAAAACGTTCATTTCTACCTCCTCACTTACGATCATCTTCTCCATTGTTGGGTTTTTTTCACAAGCGGCGACACTGTTTCAAAGACATTATCCGTAAATTAATAACATATCAACCTGTTCACTTCTTGTGAACCTATAATTTTGATTTTACATTTCTATTAAACTAATTCTCGGAAATTAACTAATTTTCGAGAGTTGAGATGAAAGATGACAGCGAAACACAATTAGATTCAGAAATGTTGTTTTCCACAGCTTACTTGGTTGAAAAATTATTCGAATTGCAAGGAAACTCATGAACTAGTTGTAGATTATTGAATGTATATAATTTGTTAATGCACCGAAATACAAAAATGATATGTAATTTTTTTCCTTAATTAATGTTCTAGAGAGACTGATAGGTGGCCCATAGGGGTTTCATTTGAAAAAAAATAATTTCTGATGTGACTGATTTGATTAATCAATAAATGACACAAAAAATAATTTTTCAGAAAAAATTATGTTTCTCTGTTATGTGCGACTCATTGTGAATAGCCTTGACCAAATCTCATTTATCCACGAGGTGAAATAAAAAAACAATTTTAATTTCAATTGTTTCAAAAAAATCACATTTGACATAAGGTTTGGGATTGTTTTGACCTGTTGAACTTGAATATGTAAAAATATACAGGGTGTTCCATTTGAAAAAACAAAGTTACTGGCATTTCCAGAAAAACCTGAGGTCCGCCATATTGGATTGTGATGTGATCGAATCCGAAATGGTTGCTTATATAACTTTACCAAATTTCAGAAAAATCCGTTCACGAATGCAGAAGTTACAGGATATCAGTGTCACCCGGTATAGAAAGCTATTGAAATATTATTCTCAAAATCCAATGAATAAAATATATATGATGAGATACATATTCAAACTATTTTCAAAATATTTGTTTTTTTTCGTTTACTTTGGAATGTTGGTATTGAAATGAAATCACATAGTACACAATACCCAAAAATTTCAAAAAATATCCGTTTTGAGTTTAATATCCGATGGATTTTGGGTTTGAGGATACCATTTAATTTTTCTCGTAGTTGTACTCAAGTGAGAAGTTGAAGGGATGATGCCAAAAAACTACTTTGTTCAAAGAAATCAATTCCAAAAAATGAAAAGCCTTTAGTTATTGAGTTTTATGATTAAAAGTCAAATTTGTATTTTTCCATCATTTTTCATGTTATATGATTATATGCAGCTCTATAGCTCTAGAAAAATTAAATCCACTCAAAAATTGAAATCTTTTCCGAATATGTAAATATGAAACGCAATAATATACAGATTATCCCATTCAAAAATAAAGAATTGCTGTCACTTCTGGCTGAACTGGATATCCGAAAAAAACGTCGAATACGTAGTTTCATTATATAAAAAATATAGTGCAAGTGATATCGTTGTCACCCGGTATAATGGGGTTTTTGTCAGCCATAATAAACCATAAAATAATTCTACAAATGAAAACAGAGTCAGATTTCCTTTGAATAGATTAGTTTGAAATACAACTCGGTATTTGCGTGTCAAGATATATAATCTTATTTGCATTTTCTCTACACATTATTAAACAAGATTTGCGTTGATTATAATTTCAGTTGACGCAAATAAACCGTATTGATCTTATGAAATTAGTCGGCTGCTCATTAAGCAATTTCCCAAATGAGAGGATATATATGTGAAGGTTATTAATGATTTCTTGGAAGATATGAATAGCTTGTTAAAAAAATCAGATGTGGAATTATCTGCTACTCAAAGACACTATTTCCTATCGTTCAAGATAACTTCTTAGGGCGTGTTCACTTCCGTTTTCAATGTTTATTGGAGGATGTATGTCTTTCCAACGATATAAAATATTGATGGTCCACGTCTTTTTGAAGAAGCTGTATTTTTTAACCATCCAAAAATCTTGGATTCTCAATTGAATAAAATTTATCATGGAACTAGAACAAGATAATCCAGATGGTAGGAATTTCTAAGAAAACTATAAAATCGGCATCCCAAATCAGACAGAAAGAACAACGGGTTCAGGAACCACCGATTGGATTAACATTCTTATCATATGTTAAGGGGACCACAGACCGGATAAGCATAAAGTCTCCAAAATATCAGGGACTATGTACTACTGGAATGCTGAGGGGCCTACGAATTAACATTTGGGGATTGCAAAAAAGAACACCAACTAATTATAAGAAACAAAGAATCCACATCTTCATTGTTTTGACACGTACTAATGAGAGGGCAAGAACTGCTTAGAGCTTTTGTTCGACAAAAATTGATGACTGTCTGATAGTACAACTTCAAAACAAAAATGAAGTAATTAACATTTTTCGAAAGAATTAATCAATATTAATCTATACGAATGTGCGCTTGGTTCCTGTAATGATAGCAAATATGATAAACAATAGCCGATAAAGGATCACAATCCACAAAGGGATTTTATATATGTAGAGATAAAATTCATGAAATCATGGACCTGAATCATGAGGCTAGTATGTTATCATTGATAACAATGTATTAGTGTCTCTTATCGAATGTAGAGAGTGATCATTAAATGTATTGTTTACAAGATTTTATTAATGTAGCGTGATGATAAAAATGCGGTGACTTTCGATTGATTGAATTACATGGATTACGTATGTTTGTTCAGGGTTTTATGTTTTATGAAACCGATATGAAGCACCAGCTAGGATTTCCTTGGTCATAATTACACCGGAGTTATTTATGGCGAAGTGAGTATGGATATACATAAGGAATTTGAACCCCATATCGATTATCGCCAGTGATTGATACAATGATCAAAATTCATAGAATTCAGGAATTTTATCATAGTAAGTGAAGTCTGATAATTGATATCATTCGGAAAAGTATTCAATTTTTTTTTCAAATTTGGTTACTTGTTGTTTCTCACGCATGCATTTGATGACAGAAAACTACCACACTTTGATTGGATTGAACGCATTAATATTCCTGGAATTATTCTATCCCACCAATGTGTGATTCCATTGGTGGGATAGATTCATTCCAGAAATGTTAATGCGTTCAATTGTTCAGTTGTTCCAAAATGAAGAATCGAATGGTTGAAGTGAACTGATAGACAACCATTAGATGTTCCTATCTTTAGTTTTCGTCTGACAGCGTTTTGTTGTCGGGCAGATCCATAATCATGAAAAAATTCAAGAATTGTGATAGCATCCAAAAACGAAAAACGTGGGGCGTATGCAATAGATAATTGGTGCATGAATAGTTCACCAAAATCAATTTAATTGCACTGCAAATGATATGAACTATTGTGTGAGTTTTCTCAACGACAGCTACTCCCTATACCTATTGGTTGCGCCCCACGTTTTTTTTTTCGTTTTAAATCTCACAAGTATTTCCATAGGTATTGAAAATTCACAACCACAAATGTTCGGGACGATCTGTATGGGGTTGGGAATCTGTATGAGGTTGTAGAAGAAATCATTTTATACTTTTCAGTTCGTTTTTAAAACGTAGTAGGTATATTGAAAAGTTCTCTTATCAAAATAATAATTTTATGCCTTTTTGTCTTTTGTGTGTGAAATTTTATCACGTTATTTATTTTTATTTCCCATTTTGTTTTCTCTTTCCTCTCTCTCTCTCTTTCTCTCACACACACATACTTATTTCTTCACCGAGAAACCGGTTGCAAAATTTGTACTGAACCGACAAACAAACAAACAGACAGACAGGTAAGAAAGCGAGTTGATATTCCATTGTTATCCAATTCTGAGCTATGTTCGGAGTTTCAAGTCTCTAGCTCATCGGGAAGTTAGTTTAAAATGGGTTGGAAAATTTGTACCGATCAGACAGACAACAGACAGACAAGAAATCGAGTTAATAAAAACGTGGTGAAGAAAAACTATTTTTCCCATGATCACTCAATCATATCAATAGTTAATTGAAGCAATTACTACTCCATGAAATGTAAACTATTGTTCACACATTATGAAATCTATCTTAATAAAAACGATTGAAACAAATATTTTAAGACAAATTTCGAATTCGGGGATTTTGACAGAAAAATCATGATCTCCAACCCCAAAAACCCCCACATTCATTGGAATCGGGCTATAACCACAAAACTAGTCACCATATTTGAATTTATTAATTTTCACAAAATTCGTGATCTCTGTCTTCGAAAACCTCACATACCACTTTTGAATAGAAATGAAGCATAACCACAAAACAAAAGGGCGGCTCCAATATGGCAGACGAGTTTCGTGGTATCCAGCAAAATTCCATTATGCATTGTCACCGTAATAATGAACACCTGCCAAATTTCCCGTTAATCGGACAACTAGAAATGGGTCAAAATTACCTTGCAAGATTCGAACTAAACATACATGCATACTTATAAATGTGAAGTTATTTAAAAGCTGGTAAAAACGGGAAATAGCGACCATAATACTGAAATATGGTACGACCCGTTTCAAAGCACCTATGGACTTGAAGCATGGGGGAGGAGTTTAACGTGCAGCGCCGCAGTGGCGGAATCGGACAAACTGGTCCAGACAGTATCACTTATCCCCATTCACCACTGTGATAAAAATGGTGTCTACAAAGTGCGATAGTTTGAATTTTTCTGTCGCAAAGGTCGTAATGGTATTTGTATTGTCATTCGGCTGCTAAAAGCTTCCTATCAAAGAGAGGCCCAGTGTCGAAAGTGCGCGTATAATAAATGAACGACAATGAACGATTCGGCCGCAAATAACCACAAATCAAATGTTTGGACGTCCCTCGGTGAGCGTTTATGCAAGTGCAGGAAGTTTTTATAATTTATCTGTTACAATCAATCTACGAAACGAAAAATGGTCAATTGACTCATTTTGCAATTTAAATTTTCACATGATGATATAAACAATTGAATTTTTCCATACTAATTACAGTAATCTAAAAAACATGCATGAAACATATTTTTATTCATGTAATACACATTCTAAATTATTTTTTCAGTCAAATTCTGACACTCAACAAACAATATGAAAAATATGGGAAAATGTATGTATGTAGAAAATAATGCAATATTTTCACTATATTTTTTTATATTTCTTTCATATTTATTAATTTTTTTTTATTCTTGTTATTTACTCCTACATTAGAAATGTAAGTTTTAAATAAATTTCATCAATTGTTTGTTAAAATATTCCTTCACCTCTAATTCGACTGAGCACTGATTTGTTATCGCTGCTGCTTGGCTGGAATAATCATTTTTTCACTTCCCCTACCTGATATACATGACCCGATCGCACCAATGCTGCTCCTTTTTTCACAGACTGATTCTCAAAAACGATGTGGCTTGAAATGGTTAGAAACCCAGTTGCAAACACTTGATCCATCACAAATATAAAACACTTTTCAACTTGACAATAAATTACATGTAAACACTACGATGACGTGCAAATTACGTATTCGCAGTGCACATATTCAATCGTTTAAATGCGGTTCGCAGACTACTCGTCTCAATCCGCACTCTATTCATTACTGGGGCAATTTCCGAAACCAGGGCTCAATTTAATTCAAAGGTTATACACGCCGAATCACAACGCAACCGCACTTTTCACGTTTGTAACAAACAAATTCGAACTGTTGCACTTCACAAACACTCTATTTATCACGGATGGCAAATACGGAATATTTGCGCTATCTGGATTAATTTGCCCGATTCCGCCACTGCGGCGCCACTCAAAAAGGTGCTCCAAAATCATAGTCTAATGCCGAGCGATGTGGGGTAACATCTACCATCTGTGGTTGTCATTGGACTCGTCTCATTCGACAGGCAGGACTTACCATGGTGTTATTCTTAGTCCGACTCCGAGACAAACAGAATGGCCCAATCTCAGGTATTTGAAATATTGATTTTACAAGAAGAGTTAGAAATTCATTATCAAGCTGAAATATATGCTATTGGCATGTGAATCTCTGGTAATATGTTTCAGGAATAGGTAGCCAGGACTCGTGACGTTGTCGGCAAAATTATATAGATCCAAGTATTAATAAAGTTCTTGGGAGCATTTGCATTGGGAAATATCAAACAAGAATCTAAGAACGACAAATTTATAGCTTTGTTCATGATTCATATATTGAAAATATGTACACAAAGGGTTGTAATATGACACTAGAGTCATCAAAATCATATCAAAGAATTTTAAATACAACTGAGTCTAGGGTACTTGGTGAAATAAATGTATTTGATTAGTTCTGAAATGAATTTGTAGAATTTCCAGAATAACGCAACGTCTTGGTTTCCATGGAAAGATCGTGTGGCGAACCGCCAAAGAAATCAAGGGGCATTGACATAGTACCCAATTTTTCCTATTGAAAATATGCCAGAAGTGATTTCCAGAGAAGCCAGAAAAATCCGTAAAGAGCCGAAATTATTTTATGAGAAACATTATCCAGATTATCATAACTGGAAACTATTTTTCTTGATTCAAACATTAGCTGAAAAGAAAACATTTGGGTAATTTTTCGGTTATCAGCGACCAGAACTATGGACCAAACTCATTTTTCAGAATAACTTTCGATTCTAGAATTACAAATGTATAAGAAATTTCGAGTTCATATCATTCTGTCTGACTTATTCGATGGTGAGGCTCTTTGATCAAGTAACACAAACTAGATGGGTAACACGGATATATCTGACACCAACATATTGTAACGTAAATAAACTTGACTTGGTTTTAATAATTTATTTCACACTTAATCTACAACTTAATTTATATTACTACGCCACTGTATAGCTCGATCGTATGGGCTCGTTCAGACTGTCCGACTCCACTTGAGGGTTGCCTATTTATCTCCGATACAGCATTCTCGATGTTTCGAATTCTGACAGTTGGCGACCGGCGTGTTCCAATTGTTTCCAATATTGACCGTTGTTTTCCGCGGCAGAGCGTCTGGATGGTTCTCGAATATCTCCGGGGATGATCTCATCGTTGTCGATGGCAACGCGTGAGGCAACAGGTCCGGCCTAGGTTCGTTACATTGCCCCCTTTTTAAAGACATTTCGTCCCGAAATTTCATCCTTGGAGTGTGACGATATCTGCATGACTCCCCATATCTGCACCGTGAAGTTCGATGGAAGTAACACTCCACGGTCTTCATGATCGGTCGTGGAAGAGGGTTACAGCAAACCAAAATCTTGACGCCGCTGGATCTGAATATCGCCTCCAGCATACTTCTTATGACTCTCCAGTCCAACCCACAGGACAATTTTGGAATTGCTAGATCCACCAGATTCTGGTCCACCATAGTATCTCTTAGTTTGGTGAGACTCTTCCAGACATCTTCATAGGACGGTTTATCTTGGGAATGCCTCTTGGTAACTAGGTAGTAGATGTTTCTCTGGCCTTTCTTCAACTGTAGCACCCCACCAACTTCTGGATTCTGCTCCCGCAGTGTTTGGAGTTGACCAAATTTCTTGGAGAACACTGCGGCGATGCCCCTGGACATTTGAAGATCTTCTGCCACACAGTGCGCTAGTGCGTAGTCAGCAGGCACCTCGAAAAGGTCTCGTGACTCCTCTCTAGTAACCCCATGTAGAACTTTCTGCCCGTTTGAATACAAGGACATAAACTTCTCGAACGTCATATCATCCTCCGGTGGCTTGAGGGTGCGAACTTGGTCATGGTTTCCAGCGTAAGGGGCCAACCTGTTGAAATGGACGACCCTTGGTTTCCCTCGGGGTGGCTTATGGATTCGGTACACAAGGTCGTTTATCCTTTTCCGCAACTTTGGTGATAGTCCACGACGACGTTTGGGGTTATACAGCCAAACCAGGTCATCAACCTTAAATCCTCCAGCGTCGGCCTTGATGTCATAGGTCTTCTTCATTTTATCGCTGGCACTCTGGATGTTCAACCGGACTCGTTCGTGGATGTCGTCCATTCTCTGCCGAAGTTTGCTGACGTAGTCCTCTCCCGCAGTGTCTTGTCCTGGCGGTATCCCAAACTTCAGGTCACAAGGCAGTCGCAGTTCTCGGCCGGAAACCCCTCTTTGATGGTAGAGCAACCTTGGACAAGTGGCGTTTAATCGTCCTGTACATGCCATCACATCTCCTCGGACTGCGGATGTAGGGCCGTGGTTCTTGTCTTGCGGATGTTCAGCAGTAGACATATTTCTTGGAAAGGTTGGATTCGAAATTTCTGCCTTGATCCGAGTGCAGCTCCATTGGAATACCGAATCGACATATCCATTCTTTCACCAAGACGTCGGCGACGGTGATGGCTTCCTGGTTGGGCAGGGCATAGGCTTCCGCCCACTTACTGAAGTAGTCCATTGCCACAAGGATGTATTTATTCCCGTGGTCGGATACGGGAAACGGGCCGGCGATGTCAATGGCGATTCTCTCGAACGGGCTGCCTACGTTGTACTGACGCATCGGGGCCTTGGGTCGTATTCGAGGTCCATTGCTAGCAGCGCATACAGCGCACTTTCTGCACCAGTCCTGGACGTCAGCTTGACAATTGGCCCAGTAAAACCGTTGCCTCACTTTCTGCAGGGTCTTCGTCACTCCCAGATGTCCTCCGGCGACTCCATCATGGATTTCCCGCAGCACTTCCTCTCTTCTGTTCCTGGGAACAATTATTTGGCGTCTGTCTTCCCCACCAATATCGGCCTCCAACACACGTTTCAGGATCCCATTGTCCAGAATAAGAGAGTTCCATTGTGCCCAATAGGACTTAACAGCCGGCGAGTAACCTGCGACTTCCTGCCATGATGGTCTTCGATTGCCCTTCTTCCAGCTGACGACTAAGCCAAGGTCGGGTCCTGCCATGATGGTCTTCGATTTCTCTTCTGCTCGTCGGCAATGTGAGCAATCATCTGGACATGGTCTTCGCGACAAGGCATCTGCATTCTTATGGCTAGTTCCGGCTCGATGTTCGATCTCGAAATCGAATTCTTGGAGTCTCTCGATCCAACGTGCCACTTGACCCTCAGGATTTTTGAACTGTAAGAGCCATTTGAGAGCTGCATGGTCAGTTCTCAACAGGAATCTTCTTCCATACACGTACTTGTAGAAGTGTTCCACTCCTTTTACAACAGCTAACAGCTCTCGCCTGGTGACACAGTAATTGCGCTCTGGTTTGCTAAGCGTCTTGCTGAAATAACCAATGACCTTCTCCTGTCCCTCCTGGATCTGAGATAGGACAGCTCCAAGTCCCACGTTGCTGGCGTCCGTATCCAAAATGAATTTCCCTTTGGGTAGGGGATAGCTCAGTATAGGTGCGTTGATCAAAGCTCCTCTCAGCTTCCTGAATGAGTCTTGACATTCTTCGGACCACTGGAACTTTGTTTGGCCTTCCGTGAGCTTGGTCAGTGGTTTAGCGTTGTTGGCAATCCCAGCACATACGGCGATAGTATGTGCATAAACCAAGGAAACTTCGAAGTTGGTGAATGTCTTTTGGGATGGGCCAATCCTTAACAGCTTTGATCTTCTGGTCATCCACTGCTACTCCTTCCCCAGAGACAACGTGGCCGAGGTATCGTACTTCTTTTTGGAACAGATGGCTTTTCTTAGGGCTCAGCTTCAATCCGGAGTTCTTCAGTCGCAGGAATACTTCCTCCAAGTTTTTCACGTGGTCCTCAAATGATCTGCCGACCACAATTATGTCGTCGAGATACACTAGACACGTGTTCCATGAGAGTCCCTTCAGTACTGTTTCCATCAATCTTTCGAATGTGGCGGGAGCATTACAGAGCCCGAATGGCATAACGGTGAACTGCCACAATCCTGAGCCGATGGTAAAAGCAGTCTTTTCTCGATCTTCCTGAGCCAGTTCTACTTGCCAGTATCCACTCTTCAGATCAAGGGTCGAGAAAATCGTGGAACCAGCCAACGTGTCTAGGGTGTCATCTATTCTCGGGAGAGGGTAACTGTCCTTCTTCGTGACATTATTAAGTTGGCGATAGTCTACACAAAAGCGTGTCGATCCATCCTTTTTCTTCACCAGTACGACTGGAGAGGACCAGGGACTGTCAGATGGTTCGATAACTCCTTCTTTTCCCATATCGCTGACTATTTTGTCAGCCTCTTCCTTCTTGGCAAGAGGAAGTCTTCTTGCTGACGGATCGGTCGGGCACCCTCAGTATCAATCTTGTACTGGACCACATTAGTTCGACCCCCTTTTCCTTGTCCGGTATCGAAGATGTCTTGGTACTTTTTGACTAAATCTCTTAGTTTGGGCTGTTGAGCTGGTTTTATGTCTTTGGAAGAGATGGCAACCAATTTTTCTAGTTCTGTGGGCAAGTTGTTGGGTTGGTTAATCGTACCTCGTACGCCCCGGATCACAGATGAAACTGACGAGCAGTGCCCCAAAATTGTTCCTTTCTTCAAGGTCACTGGGAAATAATTGACATTCATGACCCTTACCGGCACAAATTTGTCAGCACGCAACAAGGTCTTCCCTAGTGCAATCCCTCGTCCAATTTTCTCATCATGAAGTTTGGGCTCGAACATCACCACGTCTCCACTGCTCGCACTCCCGTCCAGGCGAGCCTCCAGAATGGTTTCAGCCCTCTCAGGTACGCTTACATCTTCAGCCAACAGCACACGGATCAACTCCTCACTTCTCCCATGAAGCACCAGCTCTTCTCCGTTGACACGTAGGACGCCGTCTTTGAAATCCAATTCAAACCCTCTGGAATTCATGATGTCCATTCCGATGATTGCATCGTCTTCGATGTCCGCTACAAGTGCCTGATGTTTCACTTTAGTGCTGCCCAAAATTATTTCAATCGGTAGCTCACCATATACAGTTGCTGGCTCCCCTGTTGCTGTGCGTAGCTTCCAAGTTGTCAGTTCAATCCGTTCCGGTGTTCTGGCAAAGGAAGGCCCGAGAATTGTCCTAGTCGCACCTGTATCTAGCAGCATGGTGCAAGGCTCGTTATTGATGAGACCGTCTACGAAGACACCTTTGTTCTGTCGTTGAAGGATAGCGACATATGCGTTGTTAACCGGGGCTTGCCGGACACGTGCCGACGATTGCCCCTTCTCGTCGACCTTCTTTAGTTTTCCTGCATCGGAGTCGATGAATGTTGTACATTTGCTACGCACATGTCCAATTTTGGCACAATTCCAACATATTATCTGTCTTTTCTCAGGCAACACTTCCTTAATCACTTTTCTTATGGCAGCTTCCAAGTTAGCAGGCTCCTGTGAGTCTTCCTCAATCGTTCAAACTTTATTTTGGCTTTCGCAGCATTGTTTTGCTGCTTCGAATTCCAAAGCGCGTGCCAGTGCGTCTACGAGATGTGTTGGACAAGCTTATATCAACGCTTGTCTGGTTTCTGGGTCACGGAGTCCATCCAAGAATGCCTGAACCGCTAATCGCTCCATTACATTTTCCGGTGTGGCTTGATATGCGAGACGAACCAAGCGTGCAATGTCATCTTCGAATTCTTGTAAGGATTCGCTCGATTTTTGGCAGCGATTTTTCAGCTGGGAGTGGTATACGTGTTCCAAATGGGCGTGGCCATATCGTAATTCTAGATGTTTAATCAGCTGATCATAGTCCTCCTGTTCTTGGGCGGTGAGAGTTTGTAGAATATTTGTCGCTTCTCCACGTAATGCAAGTGTCAGTGCTACAGCTCTTTCCCCTGCATTCCATCCGTTTGCTTTGACCGCTGCTTCAAACTGCCGGCGGTAATTTGCCCATGGAGTTTTTCCGTCGAATTGAGGCGGCTTCATGGAAAACTTCCCTATTTCAGAAATGACCTTGACATCTTTTATACCCTCTTGAACTTTATCCAAGTTCAAACTCAAGTCCAGCATTGCATTTCCGTTAACCATCTCTGTGGAGGGCGCACTATTAATTCGTTTTTCCAGCTTACTGATTGTTTCCTTTATTTTTTCTACCTCCGTGTTCATTTGCTCCCTAATTTTATCTATCTCTGTCTCAACGGTTCCCATTCTTTCTTCTAGAAAATTAGCCACACCACACAATTCTTTTTTTAGGCCTTCTGTGTTTTCCAGGAACTTCTCTTCCAGGCTTCTTGCATTTTCTTCCAGGCTTCTTGAATTTTCTAGAAGCTTCTCTTCCATATTTCTAGAATTTTCTTGAAGCTTCTCTTCCAGATTTCTAGAATTTTGTTGCAGTTCTTCTTTCACGGATTTAGTAGTTTCTTCGAGTTTATTCATTACCAAACTTAAATCACCTCCGGGAACTTCGAATAAAAATGTTTCGGGGTCCTCACCTTCTTGTATAAGTCCTTCTGCAAGTCTTTCCTGGAGTACTTGCTTTTTACCTGTTGTTTCCAGTTCCCTTTCCTCCAATTCCTGTTTCAATTCCGCTACCTTCAAATCCGCAAGGCGCACTTTTCTTGAACACATTTTGTCTTTGACGAGGTATCAGTCTGTTTTACACGAAAGTTATCAGTTTGTTAAAATTCACTTCGCGAATTCTTTTCCACGGGCCACCAGTCTATTGTCTGTTTCACGCGAAGAGTGTATCAGTTTATATTCCCACGCACAATTGTCTACTTCGCGAAAACCGGGCCACTGTCTATTCTCTGTTTCACGCGAACAGTGTATCAGTTTATATTCCCACGCACAATTGTCCACTTCGCGAAAACCGGGCCACTGTCTATTTTGGGCGTACAAAAAGGTCTATCAATTTATTTTTCTGACTATCCACTCCACGATCACTTGTTTATTTTCAAAATCTCACTTCCGACACCAATTGTAACGTAAATAAACTTAACTTGGTTTTAATAATTTATTTCACACTTAATCTACAACTTAATTTATATTACTACGCCACTGTATAGCTCGATCGTATGGGCTCGTTCAGACTGTCCGACTCCACTTGAGGGTTGCCTATTTATCTCCGATACAGCATTCTCGATGTTTCGAATTCTGACAGTTGGCGACCGGCGTGTTCCAATTGTTTCCAATATTGACCGTTGTTTTCCGCGGCAGAGCGTCTGGATGGTTCTCGAATATCTCCGGGGATGATCTCATCGTTGTCGATGGCAACGCGTGAGGCGACAGGTCCGGCCTAGGTTCGTTACAATATATTCTTAATATCACTAAATTTTATGCATTGTTGTCAAGTTGTATTCTTAGGAGTTTTATGAATCACATCGGTTCGATTTTGGTTTTTAGTCGCTATATTTGCGTCGTTAAAAAACTTGAAAATATCATTTAGGTGGGAGTTGTATTCGTAAGGATTTCACTGCGACCTTGTCATCATTTTTGAGCTTTTGAGTGCATTCCAGTATTTACGTAGCCAATACGTTAGATGCGGAACAGCAACGCTACAATTGATTTTCGACAGAACAACAATTATTCGTTTGTGGTTATGTTTCGATGATTTGCGAGTGTTAATTTTGTGGGTGAATTGGTGAAGAAGAGAGAAGTTTCCAAATATGTATACTGTATATGGTAGTTTTAGTTTTGTCATTATTATGTGAATAGCTCGAATAAATTTTATTCATTGATTGGTAAAGTAAATAAGTTGTTCATTATGGGCACCGGCGGCTGGTCAGATTGACGAGAGTCTTATCGATATCTGAGCCAAGCTGACAAGGAAGGTGCGCGTTGAATGCCCTAACAACTGTAGCGTAGTAGCATATTCGCAGCTGTAGGCGTCTTATCAATGAGCACGAGATAAGGCGATAGATATGCCGTCCTTCGGAAAGGACGTTAAGATGGCGGTCTCGATTTCATGGATGTTGAGCTCGTTAAAAAACCCTACCTCTGCAACAACAAAGAATTCGCAATCACCAAAATCCATTATAAGTATAGAAGCATTCGTTTTTTTCTATGGGCAAGAGGACACCAACTTAGATTAGCTTTATTTTAATTTGAATTGGCTATTATACAGTGCGCGCGTAAAGTATGGAAACATGAAGATATCTTTGACACCCAGTAAGATACAATAACAAAATTTTGGTAATGTATATTAGATGGACCAGCGATTTAAAATTTTATATTTTCGACGTTGCCAAATGTACAGTTTCTGAGATATACGAACAATATGTTTATTTTTGAATGGGACAACCCGTATATTTCACAATTTTCTGTTACAGTTTTTTATTGTCGATGCAGCATACAAACTGTAAAAGGCCAATATTGACCATTAATTTTAAGAAATTTTGAAAAACATTTTTATTTTGTAATTAATATTGCAGTATAAACAGAAAACAATACCTAAAGAAAAAAATTGAAGGTGATGTTCAATATGACCTCCTTGTCTTCGAAAACAGAAATCCATTCTGAATGAAAATTCATCCAAGACTTTTCTAATCGTTTCCGGAGAAATTAGTGCTATCTCCTCTGTAATTCTATCTTTCAGTCCTTGGATAGTCTGTGGTATATTCACATACACTCTGCTTTTCAAATAACCCTACAAAAAATAGCCCAGAGGTGTCAAATCTGGAGATTTTGCTGGCCATTCGATAGCTCCTCTTCTTCCAATCCAACGATTTGGAAATGTAATGTCGAGGATCTCACGAATGCTTCGAAGATAATGAGGAGGCCCTCCATCTTGCTGTTTCCAAATTGATCTATTCACGATATGAGGATTTATATCATCAGGAAAGAGTCTGGCTAATTCTGGAATTAATTCTAATTCTAAAAATGCCCAGTATTCTTCACCTGTCATGGTTCTATTCCAAAAAATAAGGTCCAATGATGGTATTATAAGTAATTCCTGCCCACACATTGATCTTTTGTGGATACTGCGTATGTGCCTCCACCATCCAATGAGGATTTTCATCTGACCAGTACCTGCAGTTTGGTTTATTGACCGTGCCATTCAACTGGAAAGTAGCCTCATCAGAAAAAAGGATTTGATTGAAGAAATCGGGATTAGTGTCAAATCAATTTAACATTTTGAAAAGGGAAACATTCTCAATTGGATATTGATAAAAATATTTTTCTGTGAACTGAAAAATCCACGATAATTTAACATTGTTTCACAGAACTCTATTCTGCGATCTGGATCGTCTTCGTTCAGTTCCTGTACCAATTGTACTTTATAGCGAAGCCATTTTTTTTTTTTAAATATTTTCGAACAGTTGTTTGAGTGATGTGATTTTCGGTTACAACAACTCTAGTAGCCTTATGAGGGTCTTCAACCATCGACAACAAAATGTCAGTTTTTGTTTGCTCTGGAATAGCAGGGCGGCCACTTTTTGAGAGTTCTCGTACATGTCCACTTTCCTCAAATTTATGAATAATTTTAGATACAGTACCACGTGCTAGGGGAGTTCTGTCTTCATACTTGTTGATAAATGATTCACATACCTCTTCGTATGTTCGTGCCCTACAAATAATGTCGCAAATAAAACATACTCAAATTTCATAATATTATGTATGGTATTACCTGTCACTGTATGCTTTTAGTATTGAAATTTCAATTCTTTGACGCTCTGTTAACTGTACCATAGTTTTTTACTCTGATTTTTATCGCTGGCCTATTTTCAAAAAACTACCACGACGAACCTACTGACAGTGAATCACGACGTACCTACTGAGAGTAAAACCTACTTGATTTAACGAAATGAAACCGATATTCATATCATATTTATCAGTACAAAAACAGCAAAGACTTCTTTAAACTTTAAGAAATACCAAGTGGCCCATTTTATTTTCTCTTTATGTTAATATCAACGGTTGAAATAAAAATATTTTTCCTAATTTCTTAAAATTAATGGTCAGTATTGGCCATTAACAGTTTGTATGCTCCATCGGCAATGAAAAACATGTAACATAAAATTGTAAAATATACGGGTTGTCCCATTTAAATATAAGCATATTGTACATTTGGCAACGTCGGAAATATGAAATTTAAAATCGCTGGTCCATCTGATATACATAACAAAAATTTTTTTATTGTATCTTATTGTGTCAAAGATATCTTCATGTTTCCATTCTTTACGCGCGCACTGTATATTGTATGACTTAAATTTTAAATTACATGAACTGTTGTTAATTTATTCCGAGGTTTTATATTTGGATAATATTTATGACATGCCATTTCATAGCTATGCAACATGTGTCGTTTTCTATTTGTACTTTGAGAAATGATCATGTATTCTACCCAACAATTTTTCGTAGATAAAATAATGTTTAGCTTCTGTAAGTTGAATAATTGTAAACCTCAATATTGCCACATATTATTACAAAAAAATACATTGAGCTATGACTATTCCTGTTCAGTTGTTACTTACAAACGAGTTATTTACTAGGTCGGAGGTGAGACTTGTCTTCAACGTGTTTATGGGAAATTGTTCTCATAGATTTTGGGCGCAATTTTAGGTGAGCCCTCCAGTATATCTGACAACCGTGGAGCTAATTCAGTCCCGTACAGATTCAGTGGATAATTCCAAATGGTCGAGTAATTTGTGGTTATCGACGGCATTTTAATTTGATTGAATTACATGCACGCAATGCATATATTTGCTTGAATCAGTAGGATGATGACCATATTCCAGTGGACGGAAAGGATGGAAAGTTTCTATGGAATGTTCACGTATTTGAGAGTTTATACCGGGTGATTCTCTAAGGTGGCTAACCCCTATAACTTTTTTATTATTCAAGATAGAAAAACGAAATTTTGGGGTTGTGTATTATAGTTCAATTAATTTTTTTTTCACATATTCACTTGCTTTGCCCTACTTCCGGTTTGACCGGAAATGACCTCAGCTTTCGATTTTTAAATGGGACATCCTATATATCTTCACTTATTCCGATCGAGAATGACATTCTAAATCCAACATCACTCCACTTGTCAATATTTGACATATAAAGTCATTTTAATTCCAATTTTTATTTTTCGATCTAGAATGCCATGGATCGTGTGAATCGCTTCATTCTTGATCAAGTAACATGGGAAAGATACGACTTTGAGGTTTATGACCTCACACTCGTTTTAAGAATTAGTCGCAAATATGAATTTTTCCAGTTAACTTGATTTTTTCAAATGGAAAGAGGGTGGCTCGTCGGCTTTTTGTGAAAGACCATTTTCTTACGAATAATTTGATACCACACACTTTCACTTTATTTTCACTATTTTTCTGAATAATTGCAAGAAGAGATCATACCTGATACCAAATAATACGTATTCGGTATACTTGTGCACTGAGTCCTGTTATTCTAGTTATCCGTGACAAACAATTGAAGCTGTTGCAGGACTACCTGAACAAAAAGACTAATGAATATGCTGTCACTTTTAAAAATTCATTTGTTGCGTAGTTTATAATATGATATGGAAAATTATACTAGAAACGAGAAAATTGACATGTTGCTAATTTACGGAGAATCAAAAAAGAATGCAACTGATGCAGTTCGAATTTATGCTCAGAGATTCCTTAATCGTTGCCCCCCCACTCGGCATTATTTTCCAAAACTGGAAAGGAAAATGCAAAATGAACCAGAAGAAAATGCCAATAACTTCATCGTCAGTGAAGAGAAAGAAATAGACATGCTGGCCTATGTTGAAGTGAATTATACGGCGTCAATTCGCCAAATTGTTTCTGAGTGTGATATAAGTTATTCGTCCGTTTGGAGAATTCTTCACAAATACAATTATCGATCATTCAAGTACCAACTACACCAACATCTTTACGATAACGACCACAACCGAAGATAAACTTATTGAAACTGTTTTTCAAATCAATCAAATCTTTTATTTTCCTTAGAATGACAAAAAATTTTGTTTTATATAGGAATAGTCAGTACTTATATCTAACTTACAACTAGTACTAAAAAACAAGCAAACATATTTACGGGTCTAAACAATATTGCACAAACACAGTAGAGTGGATCACATAGGACTAGATTAAAACTCAACGAGTGTATAAAAACAATTGATCAACAAAAACGACTTCAGACGTTTTTTAAAAATTTTCAGCTCTCTTGATCATTACTGGAAGGTGATTGAAAATTGTAGGTCCAATGCATTTATGAGCATTTTGAGTAATCTTGTATTTGTCACTTTTGACATGTATCATTCGTTTCTGACGAGTGTTCTTATCGTGAATATCACTGTTCAGAATGAAGTCGGTTTTACTGGTGAATACATAAACTGAAAGTTCATATATGAATAGACTTGTCAGAGTTAGAATATTCTGATTTATCCGAAGGGTTCTACAGGAGCTTCGTTCAGGGGTGTTAAATATTCAACGTAAAATAGCCTTCTGTTCAATGAAGACGTTTTTACTCATTGTTGAGTTGCCCCACAAGCAAACATCATAACGCAGCCTAGACTCAACCTGAGCATAATATACACTGATGAGTTTTTTTTTTATTCAAAACGACTCTCAGATTCCTAGAGAGATATAGGAGTGAGCACAATTTAGAAATCAGCTGTTCACAGTGTGGAATCGAGTTCAGATATCCATCCATTTGCATACCCAATAATTTAACTGCATTATGAGAGCTTTGTAAGGTAGTATTATTAACATTCAGTTGGAGTGCTTCGGTTTTATTCTGATAGTCATGAAAACGAATAACTTGAGTATTTTCAGCATTAAAAAAAGATCCTGTCTGTTGAAGCCTTCAGAGGTTAAGTTCAGGATATCTGTACATTTGTGTGTTAAAATATCAGTTTGCTTATCCGAGATCAATATACCAATATCGTCCGCATATGCAGTAAATAAGGAATATGATATTTCCCTATCAATATTGTTTATGTATAAGAGAAACAGAACCGGCCCCAATATAGATCCCTGAGGCACACCAGTCCGGACTAGTTCCGTTTCTGATGTGGGAAACGAAACCACACCACCTTGACCAAATCTCAATGAGACGCATTGGTTTCTGTTAGTGAGAAACGAGGATATCCAGGTATGTGAATTTCCCCTTAGACCATAACATTCCAACATATCCAGCAGTTTCAGGTGATTCACGCAGTCAAAAGCCCTGCTCAAATCGCACAAAATAGCAGCTGGGCACTCGCCCACTTCAATGAACTCTATCAGAATTTCATAGAAAGTTAGTAGAGCAGTTTGAGTAAATTTTTCCAGAGCGAAAGCCATGCTGCATGGGATTCAAGAAAATCATTCAAGCGCTCTAGGAATGCATACTCGAAGACTTTCGAGAAGCTCTGGGGGACAGTGATACGTCTAAAATTTTCAATAGTTGATAATTTTTTGACTAGATTTTACTCCGATAGATTTTTTTTCTCTGGGGGACAATTAAAAATCAGGTGTATAACACAACATCAGCTACTCGTGAAGAACTGTAGTATAAAGTAAGAGTGGCATTCCAGAACGTCACTGCGGTACAGCTAATCAATGTGGTGCGCGCAACAACTGAAAAAGTTGAACTCTGACATTATCAAGAGGAAGTCATTTCAAAAATTTAGAACCGTAATGGACTGATTTGCGAATTTTTTATTATTCTTAGAACGACTGTGGAGTCATAAGCCTCAAAGTCGTATTTCTCCAATGTTACTTGATCAAGAATGGAGCGATTTACACGATCCATGGCATTCTAGATCGACAAATAAAAATTGGAATAGAAATGACTTTATTTGTCAAATATTGACAAGTGAGGTGTTGTTGGATTCAGAATGTCATTCTCGATCGAAATAATAAAAAATATATAGGATATCCCATTTAAAAATCGAAAGTTGGGGTCATTTCCGGTGAAACCGGAAGTACGGCAAAGCAAGTAAATATGTAAAAAAATGTAAATTGAACCATAATACACAACCCCCAAATTTCGTTTTTCTATCTTCAATAATAAAAAAGTAATAGGGGTGAGCCACCTTGGAGAATCACCCGGTATACATACATGTATTACTCTCTACTCCAATTTTTGGAAACTTAGATCCCATGATGAATTTATGATTTCGGAAGAATATCCCGGAACTAAATAAATGAAATTTGAATGTATTGGCTATTGCTAACCTTGTGTGGATGTTCTTTGGTCGAGCTAGTTCATTACTCATCTATGTTACTCGATCGGAGGTGAAAACTCTCATGAAAACGGGAGAATTGAGGACGATTCGTCATTTTCACGCACAACTCTAATCTTTTCTTCAAGGTGTTGATGGTGAATTGTTTACACAATTGTAAGTTTATATGCAATTCGTGGTAAGCACACCTCTATATCTAACTATAATCGTGGAGCTAATTGAGTCCCGTTCAGATTCGTGGAATAATTTGAAGTTGTCGAGTAATTTGTGGTTATTGTCGTTTATCCCATTCCGATTAGATTCAATGCACGTAATGCATATATATGGTTGAATCAGTAGGCGAATAACCATAGTCAATTGGACATTCATGCGCTGGGTCGCATGTTCTTAGAATCGAATATAAATTCGGAAATATTTCGTTTGAGGAATATTTTTTGCTTTATACTACACTACTTCACTCCACTGTGCTTGGTTCCATTCAATTTAATATTTACATAAACGACTTGTTTTCACTGAGAAAGGATGATAATATCATAGGGTTATATTTTGATTGGCTATATTTTATAAGGCAGATAAATGGGACGAATTGAAATATACTGCAGAAGCTAACTTCTCGCGTATAAAACAATGGCTGGACTTCAAGTTACTGACTGTGAACACAGAAAAAACAACGTATCTAAACTTTTCTTGTAACTTCTCCTCCGCTCCAACCTACAACCAACTAACCATCACATCCGATTCAGAAACTTTCATAATCCGCCCTGAAAATAGAATAAAATACTTAGAAGTAATTATAGATTCACATATGAAATGGGACTTGCATATAGCATATCTCTCAAACAAGCTGAGATCTATAGTGTACAAGTTTAGAAAATTAAAATACCTCATACCTAAAAATTATCTTTCAATTCTCTACTATTCCCTAGTAGAAAGTCACCTCCGATACGGAATACTAATATGGGGTGCAGCCCCAAAAACTCATTTTCATACCTTAGAAGTAATGCAACGGGGGTTTTTGAAACTTGTTTATGATGAAAACCTCAGATACCCAACAGATATCTCATATGCTGAAACAAAAATCTTTGATATTAGACAATTATATTACGTCTACTCCTGCATCAGATACCATTCACACAGGCAACAGCATCACTTACCAGATCATCAATACAACACCCGTCATAAACAAAACTATATCATTCCATTTATGGCTAAAACGATTACCCAAAGATCGTATACTTATCTCGCACCAAAATTCTACGATTCCATTCCTGAAAATATGAAAACAATAATAAATGTATACTCTTTCAAAAGACAACTGAAGAGATACGTACTCGAATTAGGTAGAACGACCACTAATTTTCCATAAATTTAGACACAAAATCTTCCCTTCGATTTTTTTACAAAAAATATCATTATTCATGTTACACTATACTCGATCTCAATATTACTGCTATATAAGATTTTATCAATATTGACACTACAATTCAATATACCTTATACCTTATACTTCCCATATCTTAATCTCCATGTTACACCCCACCGACGATCTTTCATAACCACATACATATCCCTTGTCTTGATTATTTGTTTATATGTATATGTGTTCATGTATGTATATGTGTGTGTGTATGTATATATGTGTATATATATGTATATATACGTATACATTAGTATTCTAAGTAGTTTAGTTTTTTTATACTATAAATGTTTGTTTTGTCAATGCTGAAACAAGTGTTCTCACACTTATCGACTTTTGCAGCTTTGTCCACACCATCAATCTCAATCTAATTGTAATACTTGTGATTCCAGTGATCTGCGATTGTGTTTTGTTCGTGAATAATAATAATAATTATTTTTGAGAGTTGAGAATACTCCTTCAGTTATAAAAATATTTTCCATAACATTTATATTGATATACAGTGCTCGTCTAAAGTCCGTTCCCCCCCTACTAATTTTTGAACCACCTGGTATATCGCAACGAAATTTGGAGGGCTTGAATGGGAGATGAAAAAGTCACAGCTTAAAGTTTTAAAATGGCGTCTAAGCGCCATCTTCAATAATTTTTTGAAATAGAACACCCCGTATATTATTCCATTTTTGAAATCTGCTCATAATTTTCAACAGTTTTCTCAAATACACTTTACTCCTTAATTCAATTATTTTCGAAATATTAACGGTTGAAAAGTGACATTCCGGTTTAAAATAAAATATGGATTTAGGTCACTTCCGGTAAAACATTTTGCTAACTTAACGTTATTATTAATTTGTAGTTGAATCTCTCAATGAATTCGACTAATAAGAGGCGTAAAGAGAGTTTATTAAGGATAAACAGTACCTACCGCTTACCGGAAAATCTCGAAGCCTACGAATGTGTTCTGTGAATTCACAATCAAAACAAATTAGCTGAAAAATTATAATTTATTTTTGAATAACACTTTTATTCAACCCCAACAACAATTTCATCAAGTGTTCAATGTGGCCCCCTCCTAAATCTTGAGAATAAAATGCCCTATTAGAAATAGCTTCTCTCACGTTGATGAAAGTCTGTCCTATCCATCGCCCAGGAAAGTTTGTATCGAGGAACTCTCTAGCCATGCGATCGAAATGGGCAGGTGCCCCATCCTGCTGAAATATGATTTCACGATTTTCAAACTCTTTCTGATTGTTCAATACAATTTGTCTTATTCGAGGTTCAATTTCAGTTTCTAAAAGATTTCTGTAAAGAACTCCTGTAAGATTGCTTCTTATGAAAATCGGTCCAACAACGCGATTGCCCAAAATCCGCGCCCAAAAGTTCACCTTTTTAGAAAACTGGGTATGTCCCTCTCTAAAAATATACGGATTAGTATCGCTCCAGTATCGTACATTCTGTTTGTTGAAATTTCCATTAAGAAAAAACGTGCATTCGTCTGCGAAACTTACTCGTTTCAGGAAGCCCCGTTCTCCTTCAATTGTTCTTGTAAACCACTCACAAAATCCAACCCTCCGGTCTGGATCATCCTCCGTGAGACCATGCAGGATTTTCATTTTATAGGAATGAAACTTTTATTTTTTTAGGATTCATTGGACACTTTTTGAACTTACTCCACAAGATTCAGCAACTGCAGACGTCGACTGAGTCGGATTGATTACCATTTCAGCAACAATTTCTACCTTTTTTTCTTATGGAAGAGGCGGTCTTTCTGATCTTGGAGCATCTTTCAGCGTACCAGTTGCTTGGAGCTTACTTAAAAGTTTTCGCAAATATGACCTCGAAATAGGATTTTCGGGAAATCTATCATTAAACATACGGACTGCTAGATGATAATTTCTTCCAGCTTCTCCAAATATCAAAACTGCTTCAAATTTATCGTCTAAACTACGAGCCATGATCACACTTTTTATAAAAGGGTATAGGCGCTCAACGGACTATTTGACAGTTGGCAGTTCAGTTTGACAGTAAACAAGATGTTACCGTGACAACGATTTTTTCCAATGCAAACTTGATTGAAAGTAACATTAGTGTTTTTGGTTGGGTTTGAAATGACCAAAATGTCACTTTTCAAATGTTAATATTTCGAAAACAATTGAATTCAGGAGTGAAGTGTGAGAGAGAAAACTGTGGAGAATTATGAACAAATTTCGAAAAAAAAAATATACGGGGTGTTCCATTTGAAAAAAATATTCAAGATGGCGGTCAGCCGTCATTTCGAAACTTTTAGCTTTGATTTTTTCAAGAAAAAGTAGGTTTATATCTCCTATTCAAACCCTCCAAATTTCGTTGCGATATACCGGGTGGTTCAAAAATTAGTAGGGGGGGGGAACGGACTTTAGACGAGCACTGTATGAATATTCTATAAGTTTTTCATCTTTATGCTGATTAAAAAAAAAATATTTTTTGCTGTGAAATATGGGGCTGCTAACTCTTTGATACTGCGGTAGAGGTGTATTATGATTGTGAGACCCATGATCCCATGATAACCTACGTAGCGGTAGTTTGGCATAGCAGAAGCAGGCTGATAACAAACTGTTTTCAAGGATCGCATAACAGGAACAATGAGATCAACTTTAACAGTAGCATGAGAGGATCATACTAGACTTCACACCCCATCACATCGTGATGAGAAGAATCCCTTAGGAAGCTTACTGCAGGCTGGCTAAGAATCTACCTGATCGGGCAACAGAAGGTATTGCCAAAAAATTAATTATTTACAAAAAATCGTACTGAACTGAGCAATGATCAAGTCTCTCGAAATATTCAAGTCTCTCAGATATCTAGGGGTTCCGGGGCTGTTTTCAACTAGAAATTATCGCAAACGCTGAAATCGATCGATTAAATTTATGATTTTTGTTTTATTACGAAGTATATTTTTACTCTACTGAAATTCCAGAGATACCTTGATCCGATCTACTTGAAGATAATTGATTTTTCTATTAATATATGATGTTAATCGAAATCATTATTACCCTGTTATCTATATTTGATTAAAACAGCTATCAGTTCATACGGTATGGTCGGAAATATTGTTCCAGAAATTTTATTCACACCAACAAATCCGTCATTTGATAAACCATGTGGATTTTCAGTGAAATAATCGATCTATTGGAAAACAATTTCGTCTGACCCATTGAAAAGCCTTGATAAAGACGCCAAATAAACGTCGAAACGTCGGCAATTTGATATTCAGACTACTCGTTGTGTCCTATTCCCGCTACTTCGAAACCCATTAATAAGTGGGGGACGCTAATACTACAGTATGTATAAATAATATTAAGTATAGAAATATAAGCTGTATATAAAATAAGTTCCATAGTGCAGAATAAAAAAAGTTGATTTCAAAAGTGTGTGGAAAATAAAGTTTCGTGTCGAAAAAAAATATTGATGGTTGCTAGGAGAGGAAGAAAACAAAGGAGAAAAAAAATTTTTGGAGAAAGCGTTAGAAAAATTTTCATCAGGTAAATGAATCGAAATGAGCAGAAAAAACAACTGTGAGAGTAATTCCAATCAATAATTCAAACCAAGAAACAGCCTACAACTATTTGAGCAAGAAACGACTTACCCGCTATCCAGATCACATTCCACACAGGACATAACAATAAAAGGGGGCCAACGTCGGACAGGTTCACTTTCCAAGGCTCTGGACACAGCCGGGAGTCTTCGTGAGTGCACAAACCCAACAAACTACAGGTACTTTTCAAAAACCACAAATAAACGAAGTGATATCATTGGTATTTGGCATTTTTTTGGGGTCTTGAACTTATAACCACTTTGTCAATGTAACCTGTAAATATTTATTTGGTCATTCATTCTATTGCGCATGAGCAAGTCATGTGATGATATTTCAAATTCATAGATTCAATTATATTTAATATAAGCTAGATATCGCAGGAGTAGGATTTTGAAACTTTTGGAAATTCATTTCAATAAAAGGAAAACAAATAAAACTATTTTCTGTTTCGTTATTCATCTTTTGATCAAATAACGAACTATATTTTCATGAAACAATAACTTGACTTCGAACAAAGCAACTAGATGGCGCAACTGAACTCTACTGAGCTCTAGGATGATCATGTCTCCATTGGCGAACCGACTGAGCTGGAATAAGGTAACAAAGGAATGGTAAAATGGTGTTTGAAAAAGAGAAAGAACTACATAGCCGGATATTCTATTGTTATGATAAGTATTTTTTTAAAGAATCAAGTGAAATTGATAATAAATCAAATCAATCAAGCTTACTATTATAACAAATTGCAAAATTATTGTGATGACTAGTGGTTGATAAAATAATGATAATGATAATCAATCAATAAAAACAAAATAAAATAAACAACCCACAACACCATAATATATATATATATATATATATATATATATATATATATATATATATATATGAATATATATATTATTATGGTGTTGTGGGTTCTTTATTTTATTTTGTCTTTTATTGATTGATTATCATTATTATTATTTTATCAACCACTAGTCATCACAATAATTTTGCAATTTGTTATAATTGATTGATTTGATTTATTATCAATTTCATTTGATTCTTTGAAAAAATACCTATCATAACAATAGAATATCCGGCTATGTAGTTCTTTCTCTTTTTCAAACACCATTCTACCATTCCTTTGTTACCTTATTCCATCTCAGTCGGTTCGCCAATGGAGACATGATCATCCTACAGCTCAGTAGAGTTCAGTTGCGCCATCTAGTTGCTTTGTTTGAAGTCAAGTTATTGTTTCATGAAAATATAGTTCGTTATTTGATCAAAAGATGAATAACGAAACAGAAAATAGTTGAATTTGTTTTCCTTTTATTGAAATGAATTTCCAAAAGTTTCAAAATCCTACTCTTGCGATATTTAGCTTATATTAAATATAATTGAATCTATGAATTCGAAAAATCATCACATGACTTGCTCATGCGCAATAGAATGAATGAGCAAATAAATATTTACAGGTTACATTGACAAAGTGGTTATAAGTATGAAATAAAGTTCAAGACCCCAAAAAAATGCCTAATACCAATGATATCAGTTCGTTTATTTGTGTTTTTTGAAAAGTACCTGTAGTTCGTTGGGTTTGTGCACTCACGAAGACTCCCGGCTGTGTCCAGAGCCTTGGAAAGTGAACCTGTCCGACGTTGGCCCCCTTTTATTGTTATGTCCTGTGTGGAATGTGATCTGGATAGCGGGTAAGTCGTTTCTTGCTCAAATAGTTGTAGGCTGTTTCTTGGTTTGGATTATTGATTGGAATTACTCTCACAGTTGTTTTTTCTGCTCATTTCGATTCATTTACCTGATGAAAATTTTTCTAACGCTTTCTCCAAAATTTTTTTTTCTCCTTTGTTTTCTTCCTCTCCTAGCAACCATCAATATTGTTTTTCGACACGAAACTTCATTTTCCACACACTTTTGAAAGCAAATTTTTTTATTCTACACTATGAAACTTATTTTATATACAGCTTATATTTCTATACTTAATATTATTTATACATTCTGTAGTATTAGCGTCCCCCACTTATTAATGGGTTTCGAAGTAGCGGGAATAGGACAAAACGAGTAGTGTGAATATCATATTGCCGACGTTTCGACGTTCATTTGGCGTCTTCATCAAGGCTTTTCAATGGGTCAGACGAAATTGTTTTGCAATAGATCGATTATTTCACTGAAAATCCACATGGTTTATCAAATGACGGATTTGTTGGTGTGAATAAAATTTCTGGAACAATATTTCCGACCATATCGTATGAACTGATAGCTGTTTCAATCAAATATATATAACAGGGTAATAATGATTTCGATTAACATCATATATTAATAAAAAAATCAATTATCTTCGAGTAGATCGGATCAAGGTATCTCTGGAATTTCAGTAGAGTAAAAATATACTTCGTAATAAAACAAAAGTCATTAATTTAATCGATCGATTTCAGCGTTTGCAGGAATTTCTAGTTGAAAACAGCCCAGGAACCCCTAGATATCTGAGAGACTTGAATATTTCGAGGATATCTATAACTGGGAATCCCATCATTGCTCAGTTCAGTACGATTTTTTTGTAAATAAATAATTTTTCGGCAATACCTTCTGTTGCCTGATCAGGTAGATTCTTAGCCAGCCTGCAGTAAGCTTCCTAAGGGATTCTTCTCATCACGATGTGATGGGGTGTGAAGTCTAGTATGATCCTCTCATGCTGCTGTTAAAGTTGATCCCTTATGCGAGCCTTGGAAAAAGTTTGTTATCAGCCTGCTTCTGCTATGCCAAACTACCGCTACGTAGGTTATCATGGGATCATGGGTCTCACAATCATAATACACCTCTACCGCAGTATCAAAGAGTTAGCAGCCCCATATTTCACAGCAAAAAATATTTTTTTTTTAATCAGCATAAAGATGAAAAACTTATCGAATATTCATACAGTGCTCGTCGCAACGAAATTTGGAGGGTTTGAATAGGAGATATAAAGCTACTTTTTCTTGAAAAAATCACAGCTAAAAGTTTCGCAATGACGGCTGACCGCCCTCTTGAATATTTTTTTTAAATAAAACACCCCGTATATTTTTTTTTCGGAATTTGCTCATGATTCTCCACAGTTTTCTCCCTCACACTTTACTCCTGAATTCAATTGTTTTCGAAATATTAACGTTTGAAAAGTGACATTTTGGTCATTTCAAACCCAACCAAAAACACTAATGTTGCTTTCAATCAAGTTTGCATTGGAAAAAATCGTTGTCACGGTTTACTGTCAAACTGAACTGCTAACTGTCAAATAGTCCGTTGAGCGCCTATATCCTTTTATAAAAAGTGTGATCATGGCTCGTAGTTTAGACGATAAATTTGAAGCAGTTTTGATATTTGGAGAAGCTGGAAGAAACTATCATCTAGCAGTCAATGATAGATTTCCCGAAAATCCTATTTCGAGGTCATATCTACGAAAACTTTTAAGTAAGCTCCAAGCAACTGGTACGCTGAAACCGCCTCTTCCAAACAGAATGAACGATACTGGAGCGATACTAATCCGCATATTTTTAGAGAGGGACATACCCAGTTTTCTAAAAAGGTGAACTTTTGGGCGGGGATTTTGGGCAATTGCGTTGTTGGACAAATAATAACTTGACTTCAAACACAGCAACTAGATAGCGCAACTGAACTCTACTGAGCTGTAGGATGATCATGTCTCCATTGGCGTACCGACTGAGCTGGAATAAGGTAACAAAGGAATGGTAAAATGGTGTTTGAAAAAGAGAAAGAACTACATAGCCGGATATTCTATTGTTATGATAAGTATTTTTTTAAAGAATCAAGTGAAATTGATAATAAATCAAATCAATCAAGCTTACTATTATAACAAATTGCAAAATTATTGTGATGACTAGTGGTTGATAAAATATAATAATGATAATCCATCAATAAAAAACAAAATAAAATAAATAACCCACAACACCATAATAATATATATATATTATATATATATATATATATATAATAAAGAGAGAGAGAGAGAGAGAGAGAGAATAAGAGAAATCTGTTACGAATCATGTGGAAAATGAAATGATGTACTCATCTTCTACGTGGAAAACCCTCTGCGAAATTTATTGAATATTTCAAAATCAAAACCTTCTACGATACGCCATTGAATGAATCTCCACACCTGTGATCGTTTGAGCAGCTAGCGCTTGGATAATTGAATTGAATCGTATGTAAATAAATTCCATTTTGTTGTGTTCATAAGTGTTCACATCGTAGGAATTCTCTCATATGCATCCCACATGCTGCAGTGAATAAAAGTAGGAAGTCTGTTTTTTTGTTATTTTTGCAATGTTCGAATATGACTAACCAATAAGGCATTTGTAACATCACTAACTTTGGTATCAGATGCTTACTCTGTTGAAGGAAAAGTGGTTTGGTCAAGCCCTTCGCGTTTTATCATCAGATTCGAAGCCATAGACGTCGAATTGAAAAAAAAATTAGGTCTTCAATTTGGACAATTTTTTATTTTAAATCATATTTCAATTTTCTGTCTGTATTTGATGGAGATAATGTACTGGACTTGCAAGATCTCCATACCTCACACCATGTGATTTCTTTCAATGGGATCACTGAAAATAACGTTCACAAGCAGTATCCATTCAATTATTCAGATCATTCAGTAGATTGTTTACGGATTTGTATTAGCACAAATTAATAGAACCAAGCTGGCAAACGTACTCCGCGAAATGTTTTCCAGTATATTTATGTTCATAGAGCTCGAAAGTGGTCAATACTATATTAATAAGTTTGAATGGTAATTGTAACCGTCGAAATTTTACTGACCATCCAGAAATGTTGGATAAGCTCATATACATCACTATACGTGGCATGAGTACAGATAGCGATACGATTTTCAGAATGTATCTATTCCAAGGTGTCTATTTCACAAATATTCCATTTGTAATGATAACTCAGCTGATCAACTTGAGTAAAACTATTTTCAAGTTAAAAAATTATTCAGAATTTTTCATAGTAGTGGTACGAATAATAATGTGAATTTTTCCTGAGATAAGGCTCAAAATTGCCTAACCAAGTTTTATTGTGAAGAAATTTCCTTCATACAATCAGACCAATCGATAGAAATTTTCTGCTCTATTGATTCTGTGACAAAAATACTACCAGGAAACCGACTGTGCCATCATACGGAAGTTATATCCTATTATGTTTCCTACTCCCAACTGTCGTTGCTTAAGTTGTTATTGACATTTGAAAGCATTTTTTTCATTTTTTTTTCTTTTTGATTCGAAAACCAATGAAGCAATCTCGATGGAATAAATTTCAGAGAATTAAAATGCAAAAAACATGAGCTTTAACGCGCGACTTGATCGGATTTATAGTAACGGAGAAAAACTGGAAAAAATTACCTTTTTTTAAAGAAACACATAACTTTTCCTCTTTTTAAGTTGAAGTGCAGGTTTTTCAGACATAGTAGTGATTAATATGTACTTTACGTTTGAAAAACTTAGGCACTGTCGCATTATTAGTTTTGGCATAAATGCAATCTGAATTTTTTAATGCACTCCATTGCAGCAGACCTGGATGCGTCATAGGTGGTGCGATTCAAATTTTCCAAAAATATTTCGAGAGTAGAAGCATATTCTAATTTTGCGTTGAAACGGTGCAACATAGGTGAAAAATACTTGCAAACCTGACCCAAAGTGGGCGAGTGCGTGAAAGCGGCTGAGTAGTGGAGGTAGAGCAGCAGACGTGGGGAAGCGTATGTATATTATTACAAGCGGGCTGCGCTCGTTATGAATCTGCTGCTCTACCCCCACCACTGAGCCGCTTTCATGCACTCTCCGGTTTTCGGTCATAATTGCAACTATTTCTCACATGTTTCGCAGCATTTAAATGCAAAATGAGAAATGTCATTTTGTAGTACTATACTTCAACAAAATGTTTTAGAACTATTGAAACCGGACCACCTATGACTCATCCAGGTCTGCTGCAATAGAAGTGCATAGAAAAATCAAATTGCAATTTTGCCAAAACGAATAATCCAACAGAGCCCAAGTTTACCACACATAAAGTACATATCAATCACTACTATGTCGTGGAGAGCCGGCTTCAAAACTTGAAAAATGACGGTGTTACTAATAATTCGATCGAGTCGTGCCTGGTCTTATTTTCTCTGCATTTTGAGTCTCTACAATTCGTCCATCGAGAGTATCAAGATTGCTTAATTAGTTTTCAAGTAACAAGTCAAAAATGATAAAAAATGCTTTCAAATGTTTATAAGAAATTAAACAATAACATTTGGGAGTGGGAAACATAAGAGGATAAAACTACGGACCGTCTTCCGTATGATGGTACAGTCGAGTCGGTTTCCTGGTAGTATTTTGTCACGAAAAAATCTCTATTGATTGGTCTAAATGTTTTCTTGACCGGCCCTCCTATGGCACAAGTAATGTAATCGTACGGAAATAAAAAATCGATATGTCTGTCTGTCTGTCTATCTGTCTGTCTGTGTGTGTATGTCTGTCTGTAATCTTCCACGATAACTGCCGAACCGTTTGACCAATCGTGCTGAAGATACAGTTCCCGCCCCGAATGCGACCATTTGGCTGTCATCTGTCGAACAGATCTATCAAAAAATGACAGAAACTATATCGCTGTCATGCCCCCATAAGTACAGGAGAACTTTCAAGCATAAGAAGCACCAAGATATTAGTAGATATGAACTCTACATAATTCACTAGGAATGAAAATAAATTCCGAAATCAAATACTTGACCAAACTAATGAACAAAGTCACGTTGAAAATAGATTAAACACCTGCGAGCCTCGGAATGCATATAAAAAGTGACCCTTTTTACCACTGAGCTATTAACAACTCATCACCAGCCAAGTTACTCATATCTAAGGAATCTCTCAATCAAAAAAAAACTATAAATTACTGTTTTTGACAACGCATTAATGCAATACGACCGCGATATAGATAAATCAAAGTTTTTGTAACATTCTTTCAGCTACAGTAACGAGCCATTAATTACTACGATAGTGATTTATTATGATAGGTAGAAGAAAACTGATGTTAGGAATGTGATCCCGTGAAGGGGAGATGGTTATAAAAGCGCGAACCCGCGGCAAAGAAGAATGATTTGGTAACCAGACGACATTCAAGTAACATGTCTTCTCAGAGGTGTTTAACGTTCATTCGATTACCATGTAGTGCCATAAAGATGAGAAGTGTTCGAATATGATCATCTTGCAGTGAACTTGCGAAACTATTGAGAAAGAAAATTCCAATCAAGTTAAACCGGAACTGCATGAGTAATGACTTCACAAAGTGAAGACATTTACCATAATTGAACATTATTCTATCAATGCTTTCGAAATCGAAATAAGACAACGAAAACCTCTAACCGATAGTTCATGACCTCATAGAAAAACATTATCCCCACAACTATATTATGATATACAGTGAGATATAAAAGTAAATAAACCAGTTTCGCGGAAATAACTGAAATATTAATACAATTGAACTCATATCGTGTAAAAATCAAAATCGAGTGAATAAGTGTTGAAACCTGGTGGTATGGAGTGAGTTCATATATGTTTCTGGATTTATGGTTGGGCAAATTGAATCATTCATAATTTTTATGTGTTTTCAAATGTATCTCCCTATTTTACGTTCCCATATTTTTTCTAATAATAATTACTGATAGTCGTTTCAACAATTGATGTCATTCTTACTTATATTCAAAAACTGACTTAATGTAAACTCTCCACTGTTCTCTAACTATTTTATCATTTTATCAGTATATAGAACCGATGGAAATGCTTTGTAACTATTATAAAATATATATGTATATTTCTAATGCTTTTCTAGGTGCATTATTTCACAATCTTTCTGAAATCGGTACGTGCTTCTAGATAAACGCCCCACATTCCCAAGTATAGAGAGAAAGGAATATTCCTTGAAGCCGCTCTCGTGAAATAATCTCGGTTCAATTATTCCCAAGTAATTGATGCTCCCTATACGTCAAAGTAATCACTTTGGCCAGCAACTTTACAAGGAAGGATTAATCAAATGAAGGAACACTATATTTGAGATTTCCTCAGCGTTTATTGGTCTTTCTTTCGGAAGAGTGATCCCATATAGAGGGCCAGTGGCGTATCCTTTGGTTGGTCAGATGTAGGTTATTTACTTCCCCAACTCTCCCCAGTCTTAACATTTGGTGTTGCAGGTGTGGTGTGTTGATTCATAACACCCTGTATATAGCCAGACATACCACTGGTGTTCTCTTTGAGAGATTGTACCCCGATATAATAGACCAGTGGCGTAACATCGCACGGAACTTGACTTGCAATATGTCATTTGAAAGCTCTCGTAAAACTGTATCCAAAATTATTTCTCCAAAAATGTGTCAAAAATTTAAAAATGTTAAATTTAAAAACTTTGCCATTCAATTATTCAAAATCTATTCGATGGATTAGAACTAAACTCGGCAGGAGGCGACGCAAAGAATTTTACTTCAAATTGGCTTCGTACAGTCCTAAGAATGTTTTATCAATGTTTTATTTAAAAATAACCCTATTCTCCCGAGGCCCCTGCGGGTCGAGTTCTGGGGTATTACTCAGCTGATTTTTCGATAATTAGTCATATTTTTTCAATTACTGCCAAGGAGTGATCCCGTTACATGTGTCAACATTCATTTCTTCAATAGAGTTTTCACAATATAAATATATAACCAACTTCAGGGCTGTATTTATATTAATATATTTTTTTGGTGCTAACATCTTGAACTTTCATCATATAAAGGTGTCAAAGTTCAAATTGATTAGACTCGTGAAAGTGGATGAGAATTTAATTCTGAGATTTCTCCAAACCAACTCATGATTGAAGCTTTTGAGAAATTGTCGGTAACGTAACAAAGTCCCAAACTAGAGCAGAACTTTTTTAAAACTTCTGTTTCCTTTCTTTCCCAATCGGGTTCAATGTTTTTTTACGGTGAAGTGAGTTCCTGATTCGCAAGCAGCAATATGAAAAGGCAGTTTTTTGAATAGCTGTTCTTTCAGAATTGAAGTAATTCATGGCGATGTTCCAGGAATTCTTCGTAGATATAAGAAACTCGAAGGAGGAAAAATCCGTGCGGACACGTGGATTCGGTTTAACAACAAATCTTAGAATGGGTTGCTATTGCAATATACTTGAATCTCTTTCAAATATTAGATATGTGCGGTATCATTGGGAATATACTATCTATTAAAAAAGAAGGAAGAGCGTTTTGTTTCAACTCCAAGGGAGTCTACCATCCGCGGATGGTGGATGGTAGGTTCCCTTGAACTTGAAACAAAACTGTCTTCTTCTGTTATTTGTTTGCGTTACGATGAACGCACTAGAAGCTTGACTTTTGGTGTTGTGGATTAGCCTATGCAGACAATTGTTGGTGACCTATCGATGTTGCACGAAATTTCCTGACTTCGAACACTCCACAGCACTAGGTTTGAGTTTCACTCCGCAAATTATAGATGTTGCATCTATAATTTTGTGCATTTCACATTTTTATACTATTTATTGTCCTCCTGATTTTTTATTACTCTATTACTTAATGGACCTATTCATTTCATCGTGATGTTCAGCATAATTACCACAATCATAATGTTTTCTGCATCCACAATTTGCATGATTAACTCTGAAGATTTTCAGAAACTTGTGGGAAAGAATGTCCTGCAAATGTGAATATTTTGTGATGGGATCCAAACAGTTCTTTTTCTGTACCTCTGCCTACTATAATAATAATATTAACTTTATTCAGAATAAAATAAATACAAATAAATGACTACATGCTGGAAGTGAATAATTTTTTTTTAGGTTATAATGGCAAAGAACTTGTTTCACAACAAGGGGAAAAAAGACATAAATAAGATGCATGTTAATTGATTTGTTATAAAATCAGATGTGAATGCGACTGAAAGATAAACTCACTATCTTCCATCGTTCAAGATAACCTCTTGTGAGATATTCATGTTGAAAAGGAGAACATTCTCAATTGAATATTAAATAGAAATATTTTTCTATGAAGAAAAATCGTCAATAAGAATAAAGTAATTTTTTGTGAATGTCTACACAAAACAACTTCTTCCCCGGCTAAAGCCACGCTGGACATTGAACAACATCTGATAGATATTCCGACAGGACCCCAACTCAAAAGAAAAAATCTGAAATGGAAAATTTGCATTTTTATTCAGATAGTTATTTGATTTTCTATTCCAGTCTTAATGAAGAACTCATATAGATGAATGAGGCAGAAAATAATGTTTTCCAAAATATTCAATTGAGAATGTTTCCCTTTTCAACATGCATGTTAATGTTTGAGGAAATGATAAAATGTAAAATGTAAGCTACAACATCTTAAATCCCAGAAAATACCACAAATAATACATGAAATAAAATAAGTATAATAAAATACAATGAAATATAATAAAATACAAGCAAATGCAATACAAATACAACGATATGTAGAGATACAGTAGTATTTATTTTCATAGATAGGGTTTGGGATAGATATCTAATCGTTTATTTATATTATTTTACAAGCTTTTATTTGGTTTCACTTGTGAGTTCGTTCGTTCGTTAGGGTAAAATCTTGCAAGTGAATTTTGACCGACTTCTAGTCGTTGGATTGATTTGAAATTTAGTAGGTGTTCATAATTCCGGTCACAATGCATCACGGAGTTTTTGTTAGAGGAAAAAACAAAATGGCGGCTCCAAGATGGTGGAGGAGATTTGTAATTATGGTCCGATTTGATTCAAAATTGGTATGTGGGAGTTTTTGTGGTCGGATATTATGAATTTTCTGTCAAAATTTAAAAATTCAAAATGATGGCTCCAAGATGGC
This sequence comes from Gonioctena quinquepunctata, assembly GCA_018342105.1. Classification (NCBI taxonomy): domain Eukaryota; kingdom Metazoa; phylum Arthropoda; class Insecta; order Coleoptera; family Chrysomelidae; genus Gonioctena; species Gonioctena quinquepunctata. Next base: position 222,078 of record JAFIRS010000721.1, on the reverse strand, counting down.
GGACGAGTTTTGTGATTATGGTCCGATTTGATTCAAAATTTATATGTGGGTGTTTTCTCGGTCAGAAATTATGCATTTTTTGTCAAAATTCATGAGTTAAAGATGGCTGCTCCAAGAGGCAGACGTGTTTTGTGATTATGGTTCGATTGGATTCAAAATTGGTATGTGGGGGTTTTCGGGGTCGGAAATTATGATATTTTTGTCAAAATCATAAATTTGAGATGGCGGCCCCAGGATGGGGACGAGTTTTGTTATTATGGTCCAATTCGATTCAAAATTGGTATGCGAGGGTTTTCGGGATGGGAGATTATGATTTTTTTGTCAAAATTCATAAATTCAAGACGGCGGCTCCAAGGTAGGGGACGATTTTTCTGATTATCGTCATATTTCATTCAAAATTGGTATGTAGGGGTTTTCAGGTTAGGAGATTATGATTTTTTTGTCAAAATCTATGTATTTAAGATGGCGACTTCAGGATGGGGGACGAGTTTTGTGATTATGGCCAGATTCTATTCAAAATCGATGTGTGGGAGTTTTTGGGGTCGTAGATCATGATTTCTTTCAGCTCAAAACTTACGGGAAGAGACCTTGTTATAACGATGCTCTATTAGAAATGAACAGATTGAGGCGAACTAACTAGAAATCCAAAAATGAAATAACTATTAAAAAAAGTTTTTTAAAGACAAGCTTTTAATCAAGCCGTGTACTAAAACGTCAAGTCATCGCTGACAATGATTTAATCATTTTTTGAATCATTTGATTTCAAAAAGCTTGTTGCGTGAATTGTAATAAAATTATTACTTCGACAAGTTGTTACTCACCAACTATTCATTGTCCAATGAAATTAATTGGTACCTACTCTCAAGAAAACTTTAAAAAAATCAAATACGACAAGTTCTTACTTACCAATTAATCACCGCCCAATCAAATTAATTGGTACCTACTTTCATGAACACTTCGCGCGAAAAGCTTTTTAAAACGAAATAATTCAACAAAAATAATCAAATCATTGTCAGCGATGACTTGAATTCATTTTATACGTTTTAGTACACGGCTTGAATGAAAGCTTGTCTTCGGAAAGTGTTTTTTTTTATCAACCATTTGATTCTATCATGGCAGTGAAGTACGTTCTGGGAGTCTGTAGCAAAAATGTCATCAGGTGTGATTTGTTTTTTTTTGTTGTTAATAGATTTTGTGCTTCCAGACGTATAATGTATAACAATTTCAGTAGGATGTGATGTAGGAGTAGCTCCTCTGTGATAGTGATATTTCCATTAACGGGATGTTTTGGATTTGTTCTTCAATCGAGTTTGCCGCTGGCAATCTAGATATTGTTGAGTAGTTGTTGTGAATGGAAGAAATGATAATTTTTCTGAAATTTTGAATTACCCGATTTAGCAAAATTCCAGTAGTGATGATAATTGTCAATAGCCAGTAGATGTACCCCTGGATTGGATATATTGAGGATCTGGTGCTTCATATTGGATGAACCCTTCGATTGAATCGATTGAAGATCTGGTGCTTCGGATGGATGTACACCTGATATGAATAGGTCTGGTGGATGCATTGATGGAAACATTTTCACCGGTTAGAGTTTGACCTCCTGAAGCCATGACTTTTTTTAGATAAGGGTTGAAGTTGGAAAGTCCATTTTTTGAAAGTAATATCGCTCTTCGCAAAACCTCTTGAATGTAAATATTTTGCACTACTAATATTGCTCATCCATGAAGCATTCATTTTAGACTGGTTTTCGATAAAAAATATTGTTAGATACAGGGTAAGTCAAGTGAGTCACTATTTAAAATGAAACTCTCAATTGACCCTATAACCAAACAAACTATCGTACTGAAATGTTTTCTGTTTGATTGTACTTTGTACAGGGTGAATAAAAAAGTTACATTTTTCTTTTGGTGACATTTTGTATATTTTCATTTTATATTTCAAGTGCAATAGAAGCTAGCGAAACAAGAGTATTATTGAAATTCGAGGAATTGAATAACAAAGTAAAAAAGTTGGAAAGGGAAAATCAAAGCTTGAAGGAGAAGGCCGAGCTGCTGGAGAAAATAGCGAAAAAAAAACCAATATCTTGATATTTGGCTTAGACCAAACAGAAGATATTACTACTGTAAATGTCTGGGCAGAATTAAAAGAAAAACTTGGAATCGGTATCACCGAGGATCACATAAATAATATTTATCCATTGAGAAATATCAGGAATAAACCACTGAAATTGGAATTAGTATCCTGTGTGAAAAAACAGGAGATCCTAAGAAACTGCAAGAAACTAAAGGGAACAAACATATCAATCCTGCAGGACTTGACATTTGAACAGAGGGTAGAAAATATAATTTTACGTGAAAATCTGAATAGAGCCAGACTAAACAAAAATAATATAACGTGTATAAAAGGAAATAGACTATATATTAACAATAAAGCATACACAGCAGAACAACTTGGAAACACTGAAGAAGATCCCCTCTGCGAAAAATTCAATAGTCTACACCTTGTAGCCTAAATTGATGTTCGACACAGAGCTTCAATGAAAACCAATTTTTCCATATTGACGACATCTGAAACGGAGAGATAATTTTTATTTTCGACAGATTATCCTTTCTCACGCCTGAAAATATTAAACTGTAATGTGAATTTATGTTATGTCTGCTGTTTCACGGGAAACACATCGTATTTTCGTGCTTACAAGATACGAACAATATGAATCGTCGAAACGGGGGACTCTATTCATCATGACATAACAACATCTATATGATTAAATTCTCCAGATTTAATATGCGCACTTTCATACACCTCGCAAATGAATTACATTCTGCCATGTCACCTGGAACGGCTGCTTGGAGTTTGAGAAATTTGAGTTATTCGCACAAACCGATGTCGTAATTCATAATTTGAACTGCTGCCGATACGTTCCGTTTCCGTAAATAAATGTAGTCTGGGATTATGATGGTAAATATTTCAGTTTCAGCTGGAATTCTCGATATGAGAAACTGGGGGTTCTTGAAAATCCTTGCGAATTCATTGTGTGTGGGATATATTGACGATAAGGAAAATAGTTTCCGTTTAGAATTAATATCACATATTTTCCGTTACTCGAAAAACCTCTGGATGCTACTGCACAGTTGATGCAAAACCGTATTCGCACAATGTTATGGCATTTCTTTGTGAGCTCCACAAAAATCTTGATATCTCAACATGGAAAAAATTCAGTGAGATCAATAAAAATAAGAATGTGATTTCTAGCCAATTCTGACGAATGAGAAAATAAAGAACTCAATGTCTTCTTCACAACGGAATCAATATAAATTGAAACACAATTGGTAGACCTCAAGCGAAAAACAACTACTTTCCTGGCAAATACCACGCAGAACCTTGAATGATATTCAACTGAAACTAATTTGCATGAACCAAATATCTTATTCGACCAACTCTATTCATAACTTGTTTTGGTAGAAATCTTGTTTCAACCATGTAATTATTTTGTTGAATCGAATAATCAGATCTACAAAATTTCCTGATTGCTTTAAAAAAAAATTCATTCAAACAAGAATTTATGTCGAATTGATGAATTTAATGGGTGAAGTGAATAAAAAGAAGTATTGGCTGAAACTAAGCTATTTTTAAGTATTAACTGCGATTCTGGTGACTAAGGAATATCATGATGAATAGTTATTACTAATATTTTAGGTGAATGAAAATGATCGGTAGAAAATATGGAAACTAGAGGTGGAGCTCTTTCTTCCAGGCAGAAGATATACTATAACGTTACTTCAGTGATTCAGGTGAACTTTTAGAAATCTCATATATTTTGCCTCGTTAGTAATGGTCATGTTTGAAAGAACGAAATAAGTAAACGTTGAAATCTTATTTTAGGTTTCCAGAGTGGAGTAGCGGAAGATATGGGTGTCCATCGCAGCTATGTAACAAAAACAGTTAATTATGTGATGGATTGCATTATAGCGAGAGTTGATGATTGGATTCATTTTCCAGCAACACCCGCTGAAATGAATGATGGCCAAGGTTTTTCCAGATGTCAACTGTAATCGGAGCATTGGACTGTACCCACATTGAAATCAACAAACCTACAATGCACGGTGATGAGTATATTAATCGTAAAGGATACGCTAGCATAAATGTTCAACGTGCAATGCAGATGAACAATTCACAAGCCTTTCTGTCGAGTGGCCTGGTAGTGTCCACCATGCCAGAATCTGGAAAACAAGCCTAATAAGAGGTATAGTGTCTGGGTACGATGGTGCTGTTTGCTTGCCAGGAGATTCCGGATATGGGATTTCACCATGGCTTATAACATCCTTCAAGCCTCCACAAGATGGAGTGGAGCGACTTTTCAATCTGATTCATGCTAGAGAACGGTGTGTTATTGAGAGATTGTTTGGACAGCTGAAGAAAAGGTTTCCCATTCTCGGTAACTGTGTGAGAGTGGCATTGGAGAGAGTCCCAAAAGTGATAATCTCATGTGCAGTACTTCATAATATTGCAAAACATTTGAATGACAATTTCGACTTCAATGAAGGAAATAATGAAAAAGGAAGCAGAGGAAGCTGCTATTGCAAATGAACAGTATGAAACTAGAGCTTCCAAAGAGAGGAGATACAGAACGTAATGAAATGAAGCAGTTTCTCAACGAATAATATGTTTATTTCACTAAATACATTATATATAATGAAACAAATAAAGAACATTTTCATCAGCTCTGGTATATTATGGAATTCCCATTTCCTTAGTAGTTTAAGTTGATTTTGTACAATGCTCAGATTTATCAGAACCTTTTTCACATGTATGTATTTTTTGTTTCAATTCTAGCAATTGTATTTCTTTTTTTTCAATTTGGATTTTTTGTAATTTCAATTGTTGTAACAAAACAATCATCTGCAACTAAGGTGATGATAAGTCTTTTGTGTTATCATTTTCATACTTCGTGATAACTATTCCACTTTTTCTCATTTTCTTGGAAGGCCTGGGCATATCACTAATGATTCTTCTGCGTTTTCATTCTCTTGTAATATGGTACTCCCCGTCACTGTTTCATGTCCTACCGATAAGGCCTGAGAAACTTTACAAAAAACAGGATTCGTTTTCTTCTGCATAGTATCTAGGGAATCCTGCTCCCATTGTTTGAGCTTTATGGGCTTATTAGCTGTTGCAATCTTGTCACTCCTTTTTAATGTTTTCATATTGTTTAATGTTTTTGAAAGCTGACCGACTTTCACTTTCTTCCCTGCAGCACGTGAAAAATCCTGAGCTAATTTTTCCATGTTTCTTCTTTGCAACTTCATGTCTTCATTCTTGACTTTTCTAGCACAACAGGATTTTCACGAATGAATTTTACAAACAAGCTCCTGTCCAACTGCTTCCCCAGTAGGAAGTTATCCTCTTCATCCGATGACATCTCAGTAGAACGCGAAAAACACAACACAGCAACTTGAGATTTGTATATGTTGAATGCTACTTGTTCAGACTTGTTATTGAAGTGGCTGATAGATTAGGTGGAATGTGAGAGCGTGAGCATCGTGTCATTGCCTTCTGTCCCATGAGCACACGTTAGCATTAACTGCCTATCTAGTATTAACTTAGAATATCATGATATTGCCAAGTATTTACTACCTATCTTCAGCCGATTGTTATTCTCCTCCATTTCAGAAAATTTAAACCAGCTAGTTGTAACTAACTAGTATTTACTTGTTTTAATCACTTCGCCCAATAAAATGTCAAATTCAACAAAATAAGCTGATCTCTTCACTAAGGTAGTGATGGGGGTATTCGAATACCAAGAATCGGAAGTATTCGATTCTTCAAAGGTCTCGAGACACGAGACATCTTGAGAACCAGTGAAAATATATTCGAATACATTACCTGTCAAAATGTGCCGTTTTGTGAGCTACGGTACGGAACATGAATATGGACCACCAGTCTGCATTTCGCAGCCAGCACTTTATTCAAAGTGCTTTCAGACTAGCGAAATTCAAGTGTTTGAGCTAATCATAACATTTTAAATATTCGATGGTGCGTTATGATTGGCTCAAAAATTGTAATTCGACTTCGAGGGCGCTTTTAGACTACGTGGATTGCGGAAAAGTCAAATTACAATTTTCAAGCTGATTTCAACATACCATCGTGTGTCTATTCCACTATCACCTTGTCTCTTCGCTTGAAAAACCCCGATAGTACTAGCGTTTTTCGAAAAAAAAATTGTTTGGAATTCATAGATAGATTCATCTTAATATTTGAAAAATGAATTCGATCAACTGAATCAGAAAATTTGAAAATACCTGAAACGAAAAAATAATAACTTTGTGGAAATACTCACTTCCAAATGTCAACGTCAAATCAAGCCTGTCACGTCAAATGTTATTTCACTACCAGCCATTGAGCGATTCTTAAGTACTCGATTATTAATTCGATTCTGAGTTATATTCGATTTCCAAGTAGTCGATTCTATGAAACAATCTATCCTGCCCATCACTACACTAAATATATTTATCCAAATGAGTAATCATTTTTTTTAATCCACTGAATTGACAAATATGGCTACCGAGCATAAGAGCCTACACCAGACATTTTACTTCAGACTTCGCAACGATGATAAGTTGGCTTTGCTATTCGGTAACATTATCTTAGTCAGGGTCAGTTGTGCATATAATTCAACCAATTTAATATTTCTTCTTTATGAATTAATCTATTTCCAATGTTTGATTCGAATTAATATTATTTGTGTTGAAACACATTGTCATGCAATATGAGTTGGAGATTGTTTCAATAGATGAACATATATTCAAATCAAAGAAATGTTAGCATTGCATTGAGAAATCTATTTTATCACCACAATATAATGATTGCATCAATCGAATACACCTGTGTTTTGAGACGGGTCAAGCCAATAAGATTGACCAAATAAATTTCGTTGAATTAACAAATCCTTTTTTTTCGTGTACACGTAATATTTTTTTTCGGCTACCGGGATGTACCCACTTTCCGGACGCGTTTTCTTTGAGAAAGTAACATTTTCCGGCCGGGAAGAATCACGTCGTTGTTGTCATTGTAAATATGAAAATCTTGGTAGGTATGGTTTTGATAAAAATAATGAAAACAGTGATGGATATGTAAATATAACCTCACTTTTTTCTTTTGAGTTGGGAGAATTCTCTTAAGGTTCAATACCAAATCATAGAGTTCTTCAGATATACGAGTTATTTTGTGAAGTGATTCAGTTTGTGATGTGCACTAAAAGAGTTTATACCTGGAACTGGAATGTCGCTGATGCAATACCTGGCATAATCTGAATTCCTGTTTCATCCATTCCTCTCAGGAACTCACCATTTCAAAAGAAACCATCCAAAATCCACGAAATCAGCTTGGACAAGTTTTCATGTGGAGAACCAAAAAGGTAATCTTCTTTAATCCTTGTTTATTTTGTGTCGAGATTATTCAGAGGTTGTATTGGTTTTTTATTGTTGAAAAACTACCTTCTCATTAATAAAATCCTAAATTTCTTTCTTTCCAATTTTTGTACCAGGCTTCTCTTCAAAATTTTTTTCAATCTCCTCTCTCTTTGTTTTTCTATTCCCTGGATACCATTTCTGTTCTGTCCATTTTATTTGAATTTTCACACTCGCGCACTTCCTTGTCGCACTTTCATTAATTTGGTGTTATTTGAGAAAACTTATCAACTAACATGTTTTACATTTCTTATAAACTAAATACAATATTTGATCATAATTATCTTTGACGTTTCTCAGATCTTACTTTTCCACAATTTCAAATCTTTTATCTCACCATCTCTGTTCCCTGATTTGCTTTTGTCATCAAGAAGTTTCTTGTTCTCCCATTGGCTATTTTCAGTTAGATACAATTTCATATACTGTATGTTTCAACCTTATAATTTTGTTGATCACATTCAATCCAGAATAATTTTGTAAATCTAGACTTTTTGTTATATTTTAAACAATTATAGGTTGCAATCATTTTTGAAAATGCAAGAAAATGATTGCATTATGGTATTTGCATATATTCACCTATCAATGTTATACAGAGGCTTCATAAAAGAAATATAATCTCAAAAAAAATGTAAAACAATTTCTCATGAACTACTAACTATGAAATATTTATTATTTTTGTGTTTCTTTTGAGAATTTTTTTTTTTCATCTTCAAAATATATTACTGGTCCTTCCCAACATAACAATATATATATATATATATATATATATATAAATATATGAATATATTAATATAAATAATAATTAGAATGTTTCTGTTAATATGTAGTATTTTCTGTTCTGTTCTGTTTAATTCAAATAAGAATTAAAATGTATAATGAAGAAATATGTCGTCTCATTGATTTGTTGTTCTACACGGTTGCCTAAAAAATATTGTACGCAACACGCCCGAAAATAGTTTTTTTGGACTCACAGACTTCCAGGACTCGCCTACGGCTCGTCCTAGAATTTTGTCTATTCGTCCAAAAAAACCCTATTTTCCGGACTTGTTACGTAAATTACTATTTTCTACTCCTATATTAGTAAACATTGTTTTACGTACAGTTCACTTTATAAGTAAATCCATTCTTACGCACAACTGCTCATAAAGAATAAAAACGCCCAACTGTGGGTTATGATGCCTAGTATAACAATTAAGTTAGCCTTGCACCACTCAAATCGTGACATTTATCTGTCTTGCGTTTTGAATATTTGACAGTGACATGGTCATTATTTGAGATTTGAAGTTCAGATCGATACTTCATATATTATAAATCGATTTTCAATTTATTAGTATTCTTTGTATGTCTAAAAATATGAGCAACGCCGACATTGAAGTGAGTGCAACGCCACCAGAAATTGTGCTTCAGGCTGCTTCTGTGGTAGAGAATATTCTGCCGCAAAATCAAAGGATAGATATGAAAAGGCTTATCAAAAGTTCATGGAATGGAGTATGGATAACCATGTGAGTACGTACTCTGAAAATGTTTTGCTCGCCTATTTCAATAATTTCACCAAAACATTTAACCCTCCTCGCTCTGGGCAATATACTCGATGTTACGAACTACGTTAAATATAAGGCACGATGTTAATATCGAAAATAATAAAAAATTGAAAACTCCTTTGAAGAGGCAGTCCGACGGCTACAAGGGGAAAAAATCAAAAATTCTTAAGGCGGAAGAAATAAAAAAAATTGCAAGAAGCTCCGGATCGGGAATTCCTCTTTATGAAAGTAGCCCTGATTATTGGAATATCTGGGGCTTGTAGAAAACAAGTGATTTAGAAGATTATAATGGGAAAACTCTTATCATAAGAATTTCTGATACGAAAAATAAAATACCTAGATCGTTCATTGTTTCCGGAATTCTCTACAATACCTGCAAGAAATATATGAAAATGAGAAATGCTGTAAAGGGAACCAGTATTAGTGAGTTTTTCCTGAATGATCGAAATGGAAAACTGACAAGACAAGAAGTGGGAATAAATAAACTAGGAGCATTGCCGAAAAACATTGCAGAGTACTTGAAATTGCCTGTTGCTGCTTTGTACACCGGTCATTGCTTCAGGAGGACTTCGATTTTGGTCGACGCAGGGGGTGATTTAATGGCGCTGAAACGACTCGGTGGGGTGAAGTCTTTTACCGAAGGATACGTAGACGAATCCACTGTAAACAGAACAGCAACTTCTGAAAGAATATTGCAATCCATTAACAATAATTTACCAACCACGTCGACTATAAATAATGATATTGAGATTTCGTCAAATATTCTAACAATGAATAATTTTTCGGGAAAATCAAATGCTCCCATTGTAATAAAAAACTGTGAAAAATTCACTATCAACTTCAATACCACTGAAAATAATAATTAATAATTCCCAATTATTGAGTTACATACAAATTTAAATTAAATCATGAACTACGTTAGTTACCTTTGTTTTTTGTTACTTAAGGCTTAAGCAAACGCACCACCCAGTATATAAAAGTCGTAGAAAAAGTTTAGTACGTATTGCGTGTTGTAAAACTCATGTAATTACGGCACTCGCTACTACGCGGCTCATGTCCAATTTTTCTATTTGTGCGTAATATACTATTAATGGATTTAATACATATTCATAGTGATGTTCAGAGGATAGCCGTGGTCATAAGCCACTTTGCCGTGAAACTTATGATCGCTTACTACTGTGAGAATGTATTGTTTTGTTAGGGTAGGTGGCATATGACCACGGCTATCCTCTGACATCACTATGAATATGTATTAAATACATGAAAATATATTACGTGTAAGTTGTTTATTTAATAGACGATAAATATTGAATAGTTTATACACACCAATTTCAGATGAGAATATTTTCTTGTTTCATAATTTCTAGAGCGTGATTTTTCAGTAGTCAGGTTTTAGTTTTTGAACTTATTTGTATTTCATACTTTTTAGAGCGTGATTTTTCAGTAGGCGGGTTTTCGTTTTTGAACTTATTTTTATTTTATACTTTTTAGAGCGTGATTTTTCAGTAGTCGGGTTTGAACTTACTTTTTATTTAGATTATATTAAGGTTATAATTTCGTGATAAAGTATTTGTAGAGCCGCTTAACATTCTTTTGTTCAGGTTTATCATTTTACATAAACCTAGGTAATATACCGCGTGGAGGTACTCCCAGCTTATGTCATTATTATTACATGTTTTGTTTTTTTTTCAATATGAGTTTTATCATATGTACCCATAGTCCATAATGAAATATGTTTATATTATATATGTATTTTGGTTGGGTTTGGAGAGAAAATATGTTTGGCTCACATCTGAAGCGTGATTTTATAAATTATTCCCAATTATCGGGTGCATGCAAGCAAATCCGCGAGCAACAGCTAACAATATAAATATATATTTTTAAAATGTGCTAATTAAGCCCTTTCATTTCATACCCAACACGCCATCATTAAAAATATTTTTTCAGTTCATGACTTTATGTCCTCTAGAGGGCGCCATATTCAATTTGATGTGGCTTCATAACGAGCGGACAATTCAAGATGTTTCCAACGATACCTCATTTGTCTGATTATGATAAGTAGTTTAGAAGTTATGAGGGAAGAGATGAACATACATACATACCCACATACATACCGGTCAAAATCATAACCCCCCTTTTTGCTCTTCGCCTTAGTCGAGTAAAAATGGATGGATATCTTCGGCAAATGAATAGTGAAATATATGGATTTATAAAGAATGTGAAACAAATCATGATGAAATTGAACAATTTTACTGCAAATATTAGGAAGACTGGAATGCAACAGGCGAAGAAAAGTTTCAACTGAGTGAGGTCTCAAGAAATATCAGTATAGAATAGAATAGAAGTTTATTTTGCAAAAAAAATAATAATATAAGTATCAAGTAAGTACATCGAATATATGTTCAAAATAAACAACAACAGAAAGATCTCACAGAGGTTTACACCTGTTTGTGAGGATAATGGGTATAATACATACTTAAACTAATTTTAAAAACTATTTTTATATTATATAACATATAGATTACAAAGTAGATAGAGACTCTCGTAGACTTTGATGTCAATACACGAGGTCAAGATCTTCAGAATAATATGTTAAAACTATTTAAGTTAAAAATATACATATACATATTGAAATATAGTTATACCATACTGTTCAAAATAAACAAATACAGAATAAGAGGTTGAAATAGTACAACTTTTTGAGTTAAAAATATACATATACATATTAAAATATCGTTATACCATAATGTTCAAAATAAACAAATAAGAATTAGAGGTTAAAATAGTACAACTGTTTGAGTTAAAAATATACATATACATATTAAAATAGCGTTGTACCATACTGTTCAGAATAAACAAGAACAATAAAAGTACATTATAATATTACATCTATTACTACATTAGATAACATATACATTGGAAAACTATTAGAATTTTATTTCAGTCAAACAATTCATGTATGTTTGCTCGTGAGACATATTTTATATGATCAATCACTTTCTTTTTAAATGACCTGGTAGATTTTTAGTTTGAATAGTGGGAGGTAGAGTATTGAAAAGTTTGGGGCCTAGATAGTTGAACCCCTCTTGCCCTATTGTCTTGGATACAATTGGGCGGAGGAATTGATTTTTTTGCCTAGTATTATAGTCATGGGTTAGTACTGTTACGTTTGAAAATGACCTTACGTAACTATAAGTGTTAAATTCATTATGAGAGTGTCTTTTATTGACTTACTTTGACATGTTATTATAATTATTATTAGTTTATAATAGCAAATATAGGAATAGGGAAAACATTACTGAGTTTCCACGAGTTTCGCGCGATGTCTAGGTTTCGCATCGTCGGGGTTGTAGCCACTCCGTAGTCGAACCGGTTTTGGGGCCCAGATTAAATGTCTCGTAATTTCAGTCACTCGAAGTTTCACCAACAATTCTATTGAATTTCGCCGTTCTATATTTCACCGGGTATTTGGTAATTCCAGCTGAGGTTCGTTGCTGTTTTTTATTATTTTTCTCTGTATAGTTCAGTCAGTAAAATAACCAATAATGGAAGTAACGTTCAACCGAACCTCATATGATTATTAGGGAACCGAGTAGGGGAATCACAGGAAGAAATAATATGAGGGCTACTCGTATATACTTACTTTGCATGAGTTACATGATGTATTGTTTGTCAGAGCAGTATTTGAAGGTTAGCCTCATCAAAACAAATATTTTCGGCTGGTCAGCTGTTTTCGTCTCCTGTCACGTTCGTTAGGTCTCTAGATGCGGTTGACAGTGGTACCAAGCGCTGAGAGCGAGAGGTACCAATCGAACTATTTATTACCTGGAGATAGTAAGTCGCGAAGGTGAGAAAAGGCTATCCATCTTTGTTATCATTACTTGTATTAATGAGATGGAAAATGAAAAATGGATGATCACTCTAGTGGGATGTGAATTGGCTTATGGGTCCGTCGTTCGAAAGTCGCTCTTTGATTGGTTGGAGAAATTCGTGGCACAAACGATTATGAACGACGAAGTGTTCTCCAGAAGACAGGGAAGGAAGGCCCTCCATTGTTCTTCCTCCTAAGAAAGTGGCCGAGTGAGCACAAGTCGACCGACATTCTTTCACGAAATTCATATGATTATTGCAATCATCCATTTTGGGATTTGTTCGTGAAAGTTTATAATTTTGGGCCCGAGACCATTCAGTTTGTTATTTGGTGATATTGGTCGAGGTCTCTGAGGATTTGTTCCGCATCGACTTGTGGAACACTGTTCTAAATTACACCACGACCACTGATAAATTGACGCACTGCAGCGTAGGACGTTGATGATCGTTGCCAATAGGGCCATAGGAGCTTCAACGAAAGGAAAAGAGGAGGTCGAGGCGAAAAGAAACCCCTATTCTAAGGGTATGTAATAGTCTTTCACTTAACTTTTATTTGTGGTTATTGGTCATCGAATTGTTTTCCCACTAGCCACTAACTCTCGACGAGTTACGAGAATATTTTCATATGTCCACTTTGGGGAAGGCATTACGAGACCTAACTGCCGTGTCCAAATTATCGTTCGTTCGCGATTGTTAGATGGAAGAAATCCAGTGTTTCTGAATTCTCCGCGAATGATAACTTATTCTCCATTTCGAAAGAGTTCAATAGAAATGAAAGAGGGGAAAAAAATACAAGAGACATTTTATTAAATGGATGATACCTATTATTCTTCTGGTTTTCATCATTCCGAAAGTCCCTGCAGCTGAATGTTCACTGGTGCAGTGGTACATTTTCATTGACAGGTATCCAGTTAATTGTCAATGACTGGGTATATAATATATGTTTTATTGAGTTTTAATATTGTAGGGAAGTTTTAATGTTATAGGGGTTGTTTAATTATATATAAGTCATATTCTTTAAGGATACGAGTAGGATCATTTCGAAGGGGGTTTTCCGGAATGTTATATTAATTACCTACTATACAGGGTGAGTCCTGAGGTCAAGTTTTACATTGGAAGTTTATTTTATTTTATCTATATCTATTAATGTTGGATTGAATATAATATTAGTATATGAGAGTTAAAAGGGGGTTTAGCTTATCATATTCACACTTCAGACGAGTATCGTAACATACGGGGTGACTCTCCTAATCCTCTTGATATTCAGGGCTGACTAAAATAATCGTGATGAGTCTAATCAACATGCTTGGTTTATACTAGATTTTATCACCTGAGATGGAGCTATACTGCGACTCCCTTCTCTACAGGGTGATGCGTAGAGTTGTAGAGCTTTTATTTTTTTCTATTACTGGGGAGGGGAATACCTATATACAGGGTGATATGAAGAGTCGTTGAAGTTTAGGTTTCATGCCGAAGTTGGGGGCATCTATATACAGGGTGCGTGGTCATCTTGCCTCACTCACTGAAGCATTGATTATTTGTTTCACATATTTTATTTATTTTCTTTACATACAAGGTTGGATCAGAATGTAACTGTTTGATCCTTCGTAGGGTTTTTTTTTGGGGTCAAAGCTGTGCTACTTGGACGAGCCTACGGTGGCATGTTATGAAGCTGCCGCCCATTCAAGGGTACGGAGGATGCACTAATACTACGGAAGGGCCATCAACTTGTGGTTTCTGGGATACATGGCTGGACGCCACGAACGCCTTGGTCACCAGGTTTTTCCTAGTTTTAAGTTGTTTTCTTAAGGGTCACAAATAATTAATTGATGTTATTTTCATTTCACTTTTATATTACCTGTTGAGGGCTCAAAAAAAAAAATATCACTTCTCGGGATTGTTATTCACTGTACGCCCCGCCGCCTACGCTCGCTTAAGCTTAAGCTCGTACCGTCGCGGAGATTGCGTCTTGGTCCGTCTTACCGGTATCACATTTGCGGATATTTTCTTTTTGCCCCTGATATATAGATTTTAATTTGTGACACCTACATATCAAGGAAGACCTTGTTTTCTGTGCTCCAACGTTGGACAATATATTTTCTGATAGTTATTATGTGAATGCTTGCTTATTCAATAAATTTATAGATACTCGGACGTGAGTCGGTTGTTTAATTTTATTAGTCCCCTTGGTAGGTTTGGAGGATAATAGAACTTCAATTCATAGGGTATTTGGAAGGGGTAAACTTACCTGGCGCCCAATTTGTTATTCTTTGTTTCGTTAAACTTATACGAACCACCCCATCTCCGCGAGAGCTAGCGGCAAATGCCCGTCTGTCACCCGACAGCCGAGTTAATGCGACTTGATTTGATTTTATTCAGCTTGTCTTTTATTTGACGTCGCATTTTGGCGCCCAACGTGGGCCCATAAATTGCTACGCGTGAACGCGCTCCGTCCGAGTTGATAAGCAAGTATATGTGATTTTTATTTTTTTTGAAAATATTTTATTTCGATTATTTTGTCCAAAAGTATTTTTGAAGAACTGATCTACTAAGATTATGCTATCTCCTCATGTGTATAAATTCACCAGTGCCTGCTCATATTGAATCTGTTGAAATTTTTTATTTTTGATCAAACTTAAAGGTGGTTTGTGTGGCTTGAGGGCGCGCCTTGATTTGAAATGGCTCGTAGAATGATAGTGAACAGGCTAGTTCAGGACGAACTCGCCTATGAGTCGCAAGTACGCGGCATTGGTGTAGGCACTGTTGAGGAAATGCGCCATCGACTATCAATGGCCATTCAGATGGAGAAGAGTGGTGATAGTCTCAAATATCCTTCGTACCCATTTACGGTTCAGCAGGACTTGGATGCGGTGGCAGATAAGCTGATAGAGTTGGAGCCCAAGGTGGCTGATTTTAACAATTCGAACACTAGTGGAGCTTTTCAGAAATACCAGTCCAAGTTATCGCATGTTTTGGGGCGTATTGACAACATTCCTTCGGGGGAGAATGTCATTAGCGACACCAAGCGTTCTGAGCTCCTGGCAAAAGCACTTACTCTTTTAGACTTGTTGATTTCCAAGGCCGAGCAATACTCGAAGAATTTGCAAGGAGTACCGCCTCAACTAAGTATTTTGGATCCGGGAGAATCGACTTTCCAAAGTGGTGTGGTATCTCATCGTAGGTCGTCTGGTCTCGTTGCGACTGCGGCTGGGGTTTCTTCGGTGCCTCCAAACTCAGGGTCGACCTTAAAGTCCATTCTGCCCAGTAAGTGGGACCTCAAATTCTCTGGTGAGCGGAAGGGGATCTCACTAAGTGCATTTTTGGAACGCGTGGAAGAGCTCAGGGTGGCCCGCAATGTTAGTAAGGGTATTTTGTTGGAATCAGGTATTGACTTGTTTACAGGGCGAGCCTATCAGTTCTATCTGGCTTACAGGCATGAGGTTGACACTTGGGATGATTTCGTTCTTCTTCTAAGGGAAGAGTTCTTATCTGCAGATTACAACGAAAAACTCTTCGAAGAGATAAGACGTCGAACGCAGGGTCCTGACGAATCCATAGGGATTTACCTGGCGGTAATGTCTGGCTATTTTAAAAGGTTGACATGCCCAATGTCAGAGGATGCCAAGTTGAAGATTTTGCTCCGTAACATAGCTCCATTTTACCAGAGTCAATTGGGATTGGCCAACATCACTTCCATTAGTGAACTCTTAGCGCTGGGCAGGAGACTTGAAATACGGAAGGTTTCCATCGAAAATTTCTCGGCTCCCACCCGGAAAAGTAGCGTTTTAGAACCAGATTTGGCATATGTCTCCATTTTAGAGGAAGGTCCGTCGGACGTAGGCGCGGTGTCTGCACGCCCGCCTGGGTCCAGTACTGATAACACCGTATGTTTCCGTTGTAATCAGCCAGGTCACCGGGCGATAGGATGTGCTACCTCTAAAGGAAAACTCATGTGCTACGGTTGTAAGAGGGAAGGTTTTACGTTGAGAACGTGCCCTGACTGTTGTAGGAATAAATCGGGAAACGACCCGCGGCACTCTTAGATGATCGAGGGAAGAGTGTCGGGTCGAATCCTCGGTCAATAGGCTACAGGCCCTTCTCGATTTTGTTTTAGATAACGCTATTGATGATGAACGTCCGTATCTTAGGGTAGACATTTTGGGTAAGACCCTGATGGGACTCTTGGACTCTGGGGCTTCTCGCACCATTCTCGGTGGTAAGGGATTCGAATTGATTGAGGACCTTGGCTTAGTTTTGGATAAGGGTCAAATGACGACGTGCACAGTGGCGAACGGAAATAAAGTCCAGAGTGTAGGGGAGATAGAATTGCCAATCACGCTGAGAGGTCAGCTGCGCTTGGTTAGAACCTTGGTTGTTCCAAAATTGACGCATGTGTTGATATTAGGCGCCGATTTTTGGAAAGCGATGGGCATCGTTCCGAACTTGCGCACTAATGAATGGCATTTCTCTCGTGAACCAGTTCTCATAAACTCGATGGGACACGTTAAGGGTCAGACCATGCTTTCGGAAATGGAGAAGTTGAGACTCCAAGCCGTCATTGATAGGAATATTGGCACTGATGGGTGAGGAGCTTGGTTGCACAAACCGCACCGAGCACGTCATTACTACCGACAGCCCACCGATTAAACAAAGGTTTTATCGGGTCAACCCAGTGGTGCAAAACAAATCGACGCAGAGCTGGAGATAATGCTCGAACTGGGAATTGTAGAGCCTTCGAATAGTCCATGGTCATCACCAATTTTATTGGTGAAGAAAAAGGATGGCTCGCTCCGGTTCTGCGTAGATTATCGAAAGCTCAACTCCGTAACTGTTCGCGATAGCTATCCTCTGCCGTTGGTATCTGACACACTCGACAAATTACGGGATGCTAAGTACCTCTCAAGTATGGACGTGAAATCGGCATACTGGCAGGTCCCAGTTGCTGAGACCTCACGCCAGTACACTGCGTTCACAGTACCTAACCGCGGCCTCTTCCATTTTCTCCGAATGCCCTTTGGGCTTCATAATGCCCCTGCTACGTGGCAGAGGCTTATAGATAGCGTGCTGGGTCATGATTTGGAACCCCATGTATTTGTATACTTAGATGATGTGGTTGTTTGCACTCAAACTTTTGAAGATCATTTAAGGGTACTCGATGAGGTGTTTCATAGGCTCCGAGAGGCCAACATCACGGTTAGTGTCGAGAAGTGCCAATTTTGCAAACCCGAAATGCGTTATCTTGGATATGTCGTTGATCGCAATGGTCTTCATGTGGATCCGGACAAGGTGAAAGCTATGCTGGAGTTGCCGCGACCAACCAATATATCTGAAGTACGCCGAGTGGTTGGGACATTTTCCTGGTACCGGCGGTTCATACAAGATTTCTTTTCTGTTATTGCCCCAATTACTGGTCTTCTTCGTAAGGGGTCAAGGTTTGAGTGGTCACGCGATTGTGCTGTCTCTTTCCAACAGATCAAGGAATGTCTGGTGGCGGCTCCTATTTTGAGTTGCCCCGACTATTCAATGCCTTTTGTGGTGCAGACTGACGCATCAGGTTTTGGTATCGGCGCCGTTCTAACGCAGCCCCACCCGGAAGGCGACAAGGTGATCTCATACCTGAGTAGGTCGTTGTCACGCCAGGAAAGAAACTTCACAACTACTGAACGTGAATGTCTAGCGGTACTCTGGGCGGTGGAGAAGCTGAGACCCTATTTGGAAGGTGTGCCGTTCTCCGTAATCACGGACCACTATAGTTTATTATGGCTTCACAACCTGAAAGACCTAACTGGTCGTTTGGCACGTTGGTCGGTGCGTCTACAACAGTATGATTTTAAAATTTTACATAGGAAAGGCAAGGAGCATGTGGTCCCCGACACGTTATCCCGCTCTGTTCCTGTGGTTGATTCGGTGGAGGTGACTCAGAGTACCGATGAGTTGTTGGGTACTGGTGAAGCCGATAAGTGGTATCTGTTAATGCTTGATAGGGTGAAGAGTAGTCCATTACAATTTTCTGGCTGGAGAGAGTCGGATGGTAGGCTATTCAAGCATGTAGCTCAGGAGTTTTCAGTACTGTCGCCTCCGGCTGAGTCCTGGAAGCGCGTGGTTCCAAAGGCTGATAGGCCAAGCGTTATTGCGGCTGCTCACGATCCGCCGATTTCTGGGCATGGGGGTGTATATAAAACTTTTGCTAAGGTGGCCGTGCGTTATTACTGGCCAAAGATGAGGCAGGACATAGCTAATTTCGTGAAAAAATGCAATGTCTGTACCACCCACAAAGTGTCCCAGGAGGGGCCGGTGGATAAGATGGTTTCTCACCCGAAGGTGGAACGGCCATGGGAAATGGTTTCGACCGATTTGATGGGACCTCTTCCCCGATCGAAGCATGGCAATACCTTCATCTTGGTGGTCACCGATTACTTGAGCAAATTCTCTTTGTTATTTCCTTTAAAAAGAGCTACTTCGGAAACGGTCATACGGAAGTTAGAGGACGAAGTTTTCCTGCTTTTTGGCGTCCCTAGGCTACTTCTTTGTGATAATGGACCACAGTATCGGAGTAAGCAATTTCTTCAATTTGCCGAAAGATACCAGTGTCGTATAAAGTTCAGTGCTAATTATCACCCGCGGGCCAATCCAACTGAAAGAGTAAATCGTGTTATCAAAACTATGTTGTCGATGTATGTGTCTGAGAACCATAGAATTTGGGATGAGCATATCCACGAAATCGCCTGTGCCATCAGGACTTCGAGGCATGAGACGACCAAGCTCACCCCTTACTTTGTCAATTTTGGTAGGAACATGGCGCTTTCTGGAGATGACTATGCCGAAAGTAAACTGTTTGAATGCGAGGAGGAGACCCAAGGTGTTGAGAGTAGTAGGAATGAGAAGTTTCGACATATGTTCCTGGATGTTCGAAAACGCCTGGAAAGGGCTGGGGAGAAGAGTTGCGAAAGGTACAACTTGCGTCGCCGGCATGTTGAGTATCTTCCCAACCAGCTTGTTTGGAAAAAGAATTACGTCCTGTCGAATGCTTCCAAATATTTTTCTCAGAAGCTAGCCCCAAGGTACGTTGGACCGTTTCTCATTTACAAAAAAATATCACCATGGATGTACGAACTTCGCGACCAGGCGGGTAATCCGAAAGGTGTCTGGCACACCAAGGACCTGAAGCTTTGCGAGAATGATTAGCAGACTGGCTCTGGCCTTTGTGAACTTTGATAAATTTACGGGGTAAATTTTTTGAAGTAAGGGGGGGATTTGTTACGTTTGAAAATGACCTTACGTAACTATAAGTGTTAAATTCATTATGAGAGTGTCTTTTATTGACTTACTTTGACATGTTATTATAATTATTATTAGTTTATAATAGCAAATATAGGAATAGGGAAAACATTACTGAGTTTCCACGAGTTTCGCGCGATGTCTAGGTTTCGCATCGTCGGGGTTGTAGCCACTCCGTAGTCGAACCGGTTTTGGGGCCCAGATTAAATGTCTCGTAATTTCAGTCACTCGAAGTTTCACCAACAATTCTATTGAATTTCGCCGTTCTATATTTCACCGGGTATTTGGTAATTCCAGCTGAGGTTCGTTGCTGGTTTTTATTATTTTTCTCTGTATAGTTCAGTCAGTAAAATAACCAATAATGGAAGTAACGTTCAACTGAACCTTATATGATTATTAGGGAACCGAGTAGGGGAATCACAGGAAGAAATAATATGAGGGCTACTCGTATATACTTACTTTGCATGAGTTACATGATGTATTGTTTGTCAGAGCAGTATTTGAAGGTTAGCCTCATCAAAACAAATATTTTCGGCTGGTCAGCTGTTTTCGTCTCCTGTCACGTTCGTTAGGTCTCTAGATGCGGTTGACAGTGGTACCAAGCGCTGAGAGCGAGAGGTACCAATCGAACTATTTATTACCTGGAGATAGTAAGTCGCGAAGGTGAGAAAAGGCTATCCATCTTTGTTATCATTACTTGTATTAATGAGATGGAAAATGAAAAATGGATGATCACTCTAGTGGGATGTGAATTGGCTTATGGGTCCGTCGTTCGAAAGTCGCTCTTTGATTGGTTGGAGAAATTCGTGGCACAAACGATTATGAACGACGAAGTGTTCTCCAGAAGACAGGGAAGGAAGGCCCTCCATTGTTCTTCCTCCTAAGAAAGTGGCCGAGTGAGCACAAGTCGACCGACATTCTTTCACGAAATTCATATGATTATTGCAATCATCCATTTTGGGATTTGTTCGTGAAAGTTTATAATTTTGGGCCCGAGACCATTCAGTTTGTTATTTGGTGATATTGGTCGAGGAGTCCTTCTCTCTGAGGATTTGTTGCCGGCATTCGACTTGTGGAACACGTGCATTCGATGCAATTCAGGGTACCTCTTGCGACCTAAATTACACAACGACCACTGATAAATTGACGCACTGCAGCGTAGGACGTTGATGATCGTTGCCAATAGGGCCATAGGAGCTTCAACGAAAGGAAAAGAGGAGGTCGAGGCGAAAAGAAACCCTATTCTAAGGGTATGTAATAGTCTTTCACTTAACTTTTATTTGTGGTTATTGGTCATCGAATTGTTTTCCCACTAGCCACTAACTCTCGACGAGTTACGAGAATATTTTCATATGTCCACTTTGGGGAAGGCATTACGAGACCTAACTGCCGTGTCCAAATTATCGTTCGTTCGCGATTGTTAGATGGAAGAAATCCAGTGTTTCTGAATTCTCCGCGAATGATAACTTATTCTCCATTTCCGAAAGAGTTCAATAGAAATGAAAAGAGGGGAAAAAAAATACAAGAGACATTTTATTAAATGGATGATACCTATTATTCTTCTGGTTTTCATCATTCCGAAAGTCCCTGCAGCTGAATGTTCACTGGTGCAGTGGTACATTTTTCATTGACAGGTATCCAGTTAATTGTCAATGACTGGGTATATAATATATGTTTTATTGAGTTTTAATATTGTAGGGAAGTTTTAATGTTATAGGGGTTGTTTAATTATATATAAGTCATATTCTTTAAGGATACGAGTAGGATCATTTCGAAGGGGGTTTTCCGGAATGTTATATTAATTACCTACTATACAGGGTGAGTCCTGAGGTCAAGTTTTACATTGGAAGTTTATTTTATTTTATCTATATCTATTAATGTTGGATTGAATATAATATTAGTATATGAGAGTTAAAAGGGGGTTTAGCTTATCATATTCACACTTCAGACGAGTATCGTAACATACGGGGTGACTCTCCTAATCCTCTTGATATTCAGGGCTGACTAAAATAATCGTGATGAGTCTAATCAACATGCTTGGTTTATACTAGATTTTATCACCTGAGATGGAGCTATACTGCGACTCCCTTCTACAGGGTGATGCGTAAGTTAGAGCTTTTATTTTTTCTATTACTGGGGAGGGGAATACCTATATACAGGGTGATATGAAGAGTCGTTGAAGTTTAGGTTTCATGCCGAAGTTGGGGGCATCTATATACAGGGTGCGTGGTCATCTTGCCTCACTCACTGAAGCATTGATTATTTGTTTCACATATTTTATTTATTTTCTTTACATACAAGGTTGGATCAGAATGTAACTGTTTGATCCTTCGTAGGGTTTTTTTTTTGGGGTCAAAGCTGTGCTACTTGGACGAGCCTACGGTGGCATGTTATGAGCTGCCGCCCATTCAAGGGTACGGGTGAATGGAAGGGCCATCAACTTGTGGTTTCTGGGATACATGGCTGGACGCCACGAACGCCTTGGTCACCAGGTTTTTCCTAGTTTTAAGTTGTTTTTTAAGGGTCACAAATAATCAATTATGTTATTTTCAT
Organism: Gonioctena quinquepunctata; assembly: GCA_018342105.1. NCBI lineage: Eukaryota > Metazoa > Arthropoda > Insecta > Coleoptera > Chrysomelidae > Gonioctena > Gonioctena quinquepunctata. Next base: position 199,367 of record JAFIRS010000721.1, on the reverse strand, counting down.
TTCACTTTTATATTACCTGTTGAGGGCTCAAACAAAAAAAAAAAATATCACTTCTCGGGATTGTTATTCACTGTACGCCCCGCCGCCTACGCTCGCTTAAGCTTAAGCTCGTACCGTCGCGGAGATTGCGTCTTGGTCCGTCTTACCGGTATCACATTTGCGGATATTTTCTTTTGGCCCCTGATATATAGATTTTAATTTGTGACACCTACATATCAAGGCAGACCTTGTTTTCTGTTCTCCAACGTTGTACAATATATTTTCTGATAGTTATTGTGTGAATGCTTGCTTATTCAATAAATTTATAGATACTCGGACGTGAGTCGGTTGTTTAATTTTATTAGTCCCCTTGGTAGGTTTGGAGGATAATAGAACTTCAATCCATAGGGTATTTGGAAGGGGTAAACTTACCTGGCGCCCAATTTGTTATTCTTTGTTTCGTTAAACTTATACGAACCACCCCATCTCCGCGAGAGCTAGCGGCAAATGCCCGTCTGTCACCCGACAGCCGAGTTAATGCGACTTGATTTGATTTTATTCAGCTTGTCTTTTATTTGACGTCGCAGTACGATCAGCTTGTTTTATTCAAGTGTTGATGAATATTTACATTTTTGTAGAACAATTGTCTAACATCAAGGATTTGCGATTCTTTGTAAAGAAGGTCGCTTGGATATCTCCATTCTTTATTTAGCATGAGTTTTAGGAATCGCTTTTGAATGATTTCGAGGGGATGAATGTACGTTTTCGCCACCCCTCCCCATCCTACGATACCATACGTAATGTGACTCTCCACTAGGTTGTGATAGATAATTTTTTTTTTGTTGTAGATCTAGGATATTTTTGAGTTGCCGATACTTGTACAACACAAAGCGCAATTTTCGTAAAATATAATCTATATGAAAGTCCCATTTGAGATGACTGTCTAGGATGATCCCAAGATATTTTATTTTTGTTACAGAATCCAGATTTATGTTATTTCCAATAGTAATTTAAGAAAAACGTGGTAAGGATGGTTTTCTGTTGGTGAAGGGAAGGAAGAAGGATTTCTTAAAATTAATGGATAGGAGTTTGCTATCAAACCAGTCTCTGATAATATTAAGATCTGACTCGGCATTTCTTCTGACTTCATCCCAATCATCACCCTTATAAAATATTGCAGTATCATCTGCGAAGCTAATTATTTTGCCCCTTGTTGGCAAGGAAAATAATCCATTGATATAAATCGAGAACAGGATCGGTCCTAAAATTGTTCCCTGTGGAACACCATACTCTATGGTCTTGTAACTACTCATTTCATCATTGATCTTCACACATTGTTTCCGTTGTTCAAGATATGTTCTGAAAAACTTTAGGCAATCATTTCTTATTAATATATTTTCTAAGGTAGATAGTAATATTGGGTGACTTACGGTGTCAAACGCTTTTGTGCGAGGTCTAAGAACACTGTCATGCATGGCTTACTTTGATCCAGGAATTCGTAGATTTCTGATGTTAGTTCAAGTATGGCGTCCTGAGTAGATTTACCTTTCTTGAAACCAAATTGCATAGAAGAAAGTAGGTTATTTTTATAAGATAGCTTACTAGTCTTGCTTTTAAGATTTTTTCGAATATTTTACTAAGGTTCGTGATTAATGAAATGAGCCTGTAGTTTGTTACTTCGTTTTTGTCACCGTTTTTGTAAATGGGACTAACTACAGAGTTTTTGAATTTTGATGGATATATTCCTGTTTCAATGGATTTGTTGAATATATATGTTAGGGGGTTGGATATGGGACCTGCAATTTGTTTAAGGGTTTCTGATTTCAGGTTGTCCCTGCCAGGAGCTTTTTTATTTTTTAGCTCTCCAATGATATTGATGATTTCACTTGGAGATGTTGGACTTAAAAATATTGAGTTATTGAAGATATTTTCATTCGAAACGCAGTTTGGATTTCTAGCAATACTAGCTGCTAGGTTTTTGCCCATATTGATATAGTTGTCATTGAACCGTTCTACAATTTTTTTGGGATCAGTAGTTATGTTACCTGATTCATCTTTGATTGAGTGTATTTCGTTTGATTCACTCTTCCCAAACATATCGTTTATATTGTGCCAAAGTTTCTTTGAGTCATTTTTATTACCGTTGATGCGAGTTTTGTAATAGTCAGTTTTAGTTTTATTTATAAGTTTGCTGAGCGTATTTTTATAATTTGTATATTCCTTTTTGAGATCTCCGTTGCCAGGGTATGCTACACCTTTTGCAATTGAGGATGCTTCTTGGTCTGGAATGATGTAGGCTTCTACCCATTCACTGAAATTGTTCATCGTCCGTCACAGGAATTGGTCCAGCACCACATTTGTCAACCCGTTTGAATGGATCAGCAATGATATATCTCTTCATTTAACCTCAGAACCTTGTTTTGGGACCTTAACTCTTTCAGCATTGAACCTAGAAGGATATTTGTCTGATTTTTTCCGAAGTCATATCGACTGATGTTCACTAATTAATCTTTCTCAATACTGCATCTATCTTCCTGAAAAAATCTAATTGCACAATCGACGATCTCTCATCAGCTGTTTCCCAGACCTGCTTGAGTAATTTTCCACAACCAAGAATGCCACTACTGACACCAACTATTACGAATCTGGGGCTTGCGACTATTCAAATATTGAATTGTTTTTCTACTTTCATTTATGGCTTCATAAAATAACATTCAACATCAACCATGTAATAACCTACACGGATAGGCTATATGCCAAGCGCAGCGCCTTGTGTGATCTGTTTATCATTAGCGAATAACCTTCTTTGTTTACAGTTGAAATATATATACCTTGCATTATAGCCTCAATTGATATTCAACATAGAGAAAGCAATATTTCAACCAAGAACCGAACACAACTGAGTAAGGTCGAATGCATCATAGTTAATGATGCAAGTAATCGATATTTTCCAAAAAAATACCCACAAATTTGGAGTAAAGAGAAGTAACGATGAAACAAAAAATGAAATTCCTAGAAACATATATTTCTCGTGCACCAGTGTTTCAGAATATTCCTACATTATTTCGAAAAGGAGTCTAGGCAGACCTGATATAACCTGAAAACAATATCTCCCTTGTAGGTTTCTCCACTGAATTATGTTTCAAGATGAATAAACAATATTTGAGCTCAACAACATTATTTCCGGTTAATGGAATTATTTTCCATAGATATTTGCTCAGGTGTGCACTCACTGGGATGCAGTTTGTATTATAATAAATCTAGATTATGACACTATCGCAAAATATTATGGAAAATACCAGGCACCTCTTGTTACTCATGCTCTGAGCAGTTCTTTTTATTCTTGATAATATTGTTGCGTTTCAGTGCTCCAGTGGAAGAGATTTGATATTGTATATTATTCAGATTGTACTGATTCCATGTTAGGAAAACAATGGTTTGTGTTTGTAATCTGTCATTACCATTTCATTTGAGGGGAACCTGATCATTCTTCAGCGGGATATTTTTCAACAGTGTGTAAAAATCACTCAAATTGGTGATATACAGGGTGTTTCTTGAAAACATACTAATATTTAGGGAGGTTATTCTCGGGTCCATTTGAAAAAAAACTTCATATGAATATATGTCCTAAAGTTCTGAATTTTTGAACTACAGGCTGCTAAAGTTTGAAAAAAACTTTTTTTTATGATAACATTGGTATGACCATAGATATTTTTTTGAAACGTAATACGCATCAGAAGGCATTTTCTGCTGTAAAACATAATTTTTCATTCTTGCCAGTGGTGTTCGTTTGGGATCTGCACTGAATCATTTTAAAGAGAAAAGTGATACGCCATTGCTTTTTCTTAAACTATTTTTGAAATCCTCATTCCTTTCTAAGCAAATCTGGTCTCTTGATTTTTCTTTTGTTTGTCGTACGGTTCTCGCATAAAAAAATAACATTCATTTTTTTGCATCTCGCTAGAAGACCACTTACGAGAAAAAACAATCTATGAAACTTTAAACAAAAAATTGTACAGCAGAAAATGCCTTTTGATTCACAAAAATATCTATGGTCATACGAAAGTAATCATGAATATAATATTTTTTTCTTAAAACTTCAGCATTCTGTATACTAGCATACTAATATTTAGGGAGGTTATTCTCGGGTCCATTTGAAAAAAAACTTCATATGAATATATGTCCTAAAGTTCTGAATTTTTGAACTACAGGCTGCTAAAGTTTGAAAAAAACTTTTTTTTATGATAACATTGGTATGACCATAGATATTTTTTGAAACGTAATACGCATCAGAAGGCATTTTCTGCTGTAAAACATAATTTTTCATTCTTGCCAGTGGTGTTCGTTTGGGATCTGCACTGAATCATTTTAAAGAGAAAAGTGATACGCCATTGCTTTTTCTTAAACTATTTTTGAAATCCTCATTCCTTTCTAAGCAAATCTGGTCTCTTGATTTTTCTTTTGTTTGTCGTACGGTTCTCGCATAAAAAAATAACATTCATTTTTTTGCATCTCGCTAGAAGACCACTTACGAGAAAAAACAATCTATGAAACTTTAAACAAAAAATTGTACAGCAGAAAATGCCTTTTGATTCACAAAAATATCTATGGTCATACGAAAGTAATCATGAATATAATATTTTTTTCTTAAAACTTCAGCATTCTGTAGTCCAAAAGTTAAGACCTTTCGGACATATGTTCATATAAAGTTTGTTTCTCAAAATTGACCCAAGAATAAATATAAGCATGTTATTAAAAAACACCGTGTATACAAAAATCACCTACATAAAAGTTGCGAACTCACCATAATCGCTAAAAATGGAATATTTGTTCCTGAACGATTACATACTCATTATTTTCTCTGTATACACCAAACATGTATTGGTCGTACAGCTTGATACTTTTCTGTTGCCCAAACAAGTGTATTATGGAAAATATTAATTTCATTTCGTATGCGTTTCGTCAAATTATCTTTGTTGTTGATATGAAAGCCATTGACAACGTTTAACCTCTGTGGGACGATCTTGTTGTTGTACCGCTTGTTACTTTCGATAAAATTGTTCCTGTCCTATCACCTTGGTCTTCCATACTTTACTGTCGGCCTTCCCGCATGCCCACGAATTTTCGCGAATGATTCCTGCTAAAATTTTTATGCTTGGTGCTAGGGTATGTTTTTGTCACGAGTGATTCATTATTCAAGAAAAATATAATTTGTGGGAGTTAATTGGCGCACATTCAGCTTGACAAACACAGGAAAAAAAAACCTGCATTGCCAGTGTCTTCAACTACTTTTTAGCATCATTCTAATGTCATATACTCATCGATGCAGTAGATCCGTCGTAACAATTATTGGTTCCGATATGTTTTTTTTTTCGAACCGATTAAATACATATTCTCTTCCTGAAATCCAATATTGGTAATCGACTATCTCCTTTGGTATACGACATTCCCTATCTCCGTTTGCAGGTAGTAAAATCTCGAGATATATTCTGGGAAGTTGTAAATTCAGCAACTGAACACGGATCGTGTCTATCAGAGTTGACATGTTCATAATTTCCGTGAGAAATTTGTAAGATGGGCCCTTGGGTAAACGGCATGATAATATGATGACCGAAACATATACGTTTGTTTATATTTTTTCCAAAATGTGATAGAATAGAATAGAACTTTATTGTGTAAAATGTAACACATTTTGTTGACAAAGGGTGTCATGTGTATAGATACATCAACTGAATAAAATATATTGTACGATATGTATGAAAAACACAATACAATGAAACATTCAAATCGTAATATATAGAAAGACTACAAATCAAAAAACCCATCCAAACTGTAGAAGCACTTTACCATTACCAGGTTCTTCAATTATTTCCTAATTTTTTTCTGATCATTGATTGCTGTTATATGTTTCGGTAAGTGATTGTATATCTATCTACTTCTGTAGATAATAGACTGCCTGGTCAAAGATGAATGGGGAGTGAAAGGGCCAGTTTTTTAGCATTACGTGTATGCCTTTTGGTTTGATTCAATAGCTTTTCATTCTGTTTGTAAAGTAGGCAGTCTCTAAAATGAAAATTTCTAATATCTTTTGTTTGAATATTATTCTCAGAGCTCTTCTCTGTGTAACGAACATACTTTGCATTAGTCTGGCTCTGCCAGAGCCCCAGAAAGGAATACCATACCGGATATGACCCTCCATAAGTTAATATGACATTTTTGGCAAAGCAACCAGAAGACAGTTTCTTTTTCAGAGCAGTGATCTGCGTATCAAATTTAAGATTACCCAATAAATATACCTAGGAATTCAGTAACAGGCTTACTTTCTACAGATGGTGTCTACAGTTATAAGAGTTGCAGGTGGTGACCGAACCATAATTGCAATTTTTGCCAACAAACAATAAAATTTCCGAATAAATATATGGTGTGTCATTCTAAATTCGATTTTCTTATAGCGAACGGTATTTAGGCTTACAGAAAGAGATATCTTCATTTGTAGTCAACCTTACTTTTTCATCAAGATGGAGCTTCTTTTCAATCTACACTGGTGTGCTTGAAGAATTTGTTTGGTTAATCCTACGCCTGAGTTACTTGGAGAGCAATATTTTCAAACAACGCACATTCCGTAATGTAGAACAATCAGAAGGTTTTTTGAAGGAATTGTGTAGCACGATTTGGGATAACTATGCTGGAGAACGTGGGCCGAAAAATGTTTTCCAGATCAATTTCCTGCATGGAGCGTGCAGGTAGTCACGCAAAGTTTTGGAACATTCTGTAATATTGAATATTAATAGTAACTATTAGTTTGTCTAAATTCAGTTGGCAGTTCGAAAATGTTGGATAAGCTCATGTACATTAATATACAGGGTGTTACCAAATAAGTGCGAAAGTTAAGGGGGTCTTTCATGTAAACAAAAGCTCCTAGGCCTTTCCTTAAAAAGTTACACGCTTTCAAAAACGAGAAAAAAAATAGTTTTTTTGCTTGAAATTGAAGAGTTGAAGGAATGGCATTCTGTGGACATGCAACCCCTATTCCAGAACCAGAACTTTTTAACGAAACAAAATTTCTCAATTTAAATATATGTACTGAAAAGAACTATCCATTGCTAAACTGTTCAAACTCCTGTATTGTTTCGTAAAGCAATAGTTTCCTAATAAAAAAAAAATACAACATCGTGCATGAACAGATCGAAATGGAATCGAAAAAATCTAGTAGGTGGCTGTCACGTTTTGTTTGCAGAACTTGTGATTTCAAAATTATTCCGCTTGTTTTAACTTTTAAAGTAGGCATGTACCAGTACCATGATTTGTTTTAATATAATGTCAAATTAAAAATACAAACAAAAAAAATTATGTGTATTACAACAAAGAAAAAGGCAACAAGATCAAACGGAACGGAGTTATAGAAACTGCTCGAAATGACCACCTCCAACCATAAGACAGGAATCAAGTATCCGTCTCATATACCGGCGCAAACGTTGAAATATTCCTGGTGTGTTTTGGATTGTCTCGCAGACTGCAATTGCGATTCCTTAAATAATTCACTCATTCAATGGGGGTCGTATAAACCTAGGACTTCAAGTGACCCCACATGCAAAAGTCCAAGGGGTTCAAGTCTGGAGATCTGGGAGCCCAAGGTTGAGGTCCTGCTCTGCCTATCCAACGAATTGGATACACGTCGTCCAAGCACTGACGAGTAGTTCTGCTGAAATGGACAGACGCACCATCATGCATAAACCACATCCGTGGTCGAAGAGCTAGTGGAATATTTTCAAATAAAATGGGGAGCTGCTCCTGGAGAAAATTTGTATAGATCGCACCAGTTAGCCTTGACGGTAGAAAATACGGTCCAATAATATTTTCGTCAATAATTCCGATCCAGACGTTAAGTAAAAATTCATATTGATACCGACCTTCTTGAATGGCATGTGGGTTATCTTCGGCCCATAGATGATTCTTATGGAAATTTGTAATCCCTTGCCTTGAAAAGTTGGATTCGTCAGTAAATATTACATTTTCTAAAAATTGAGCATTTCGGGTAATCATTTGAAGACTCCATTGACAAAAGTCTACTCGATGGGAAAAATCTCGCGGCAAAAGGGCATGGACTCGTTGAATATGGTAAGGATTCAATTGGTGATCCTTCAAAATGTTCCAGATTAGTTTATTGCTAACATTAAGTGTGTTAGAAATTTGTCTTGTACTTAATACCGGACGATCTCCAATCATATTGACAACCTCTTCTTCCAGTGCCACCGTTATTATTACTCGTGGACGACCACAATCAGTTGTTCGTTTTCGAAAAATCCCTCTTTCACAGAGACGTTAGTGAAGATGTGCAAAAATTGTGTGATGAGTTATCACACGCTGAGGATACATCTCTGCATAGAGCTGTCTAGCTTCCAAAGAATTTCCATTGGCACGGCCTAACATAAAATGCATATCGGCCATTTCAGCGTTAGTGTAATTATTATATTGAAGCTTCAAAGACACAATTGAACTTTCAACTATCACATAGAAATCAAAGCGACTTGACAGCCACCTACTAGATTTTTTCGATTTTAAAATACTACGATTGAAGTCACAAGTTGTGCAAACAAAACGTGACAGCCACCTACAAGATTTTTTCGATTCCATTCACAGAAAATCCATTCATACACAATGTTGTATTTTACCTTTTTATTAGGAAACTATTGCTTTTACGGACACAACACAAGAGTTAAAAAAGTTTTGCAATGAATCGTTCTTTCCAACAAATATTTTTAGAAATTTTGTTTCGTTGAAAAGTTCCGGTAAAAAATGGAATAGGGGTTGCATGCTTCACCCCTTCAAAAGATCACAACAAAATTAAAAAAATATTCATAGGTAGCTTTTTTATTGGTAGAACATGCCCACAAAATGCAATTTCTTCAACTCTTCAGCAATTTCAAGAAAAAAAAAATAATTTTTTCTCATTTTTGGAAGCGTGTAACTTTTCAAGGAAAGGCCTGCATGGAAAACCCCCTTTAATTTTCGACAAGGAATCACTCCCTAAAAACTTTCGCACTTATTTGGTAACACCCTGCATAAGGCATGACTATAGATAGCGATACGACTAGATCGTATGTATTTAATGAATTTCAGTTTATTTCATAATTTGGTATATGGAATTGTGAACAATCATTTCTTATAAAATATTTTGTCATTTTCCCAATTTGAATCCGTTCCCGTCGAATCGTTGATCACATGCCATGTGTCAAAATTGATTTTTTTGTTGATTTTTGACATGCACTTCAGGAGTGTCAAAATCTATTTCAACCCAGTCAATAGAAAAAATACTATACTTAAAAAGTTTGGATTTGAGCCAATTAAATTCAATATTTTTTCTACAAGAATTAACTTTCAGTATACTAGGCTTCTTAAGCAATTACATTGATTGCAGAGTTATCGGAGATTTGCTTACAATTTTTTTTTTCATAAACGTTGAGAGCATTGAGAGTAAATCATGTGTTATTGAGTTTGGATGGTAATTATCAGTTCATTTAAATTTCACAAGCGATCTGAAATTAATGGATTAGCTTATGTGCATCAATATACTGGACATACCCCTGATATTCTATTTCTATTCTCAGGGTTCGCTCAATGCCTCGATCAGTCCCATTTATGACGTTTTATTGCCACTGATTCAATGAAACGATGTCATATGTGTCTATTTCACAAATATTGAATTGATTCATACACAAATCAATTAGTTAAGTAAAACTATTTTGAACTGAAAAGCTTCGGTTTTGAACTCATTTTTTAGTGCTGAAAAAGAAAAATGAATAATAATGCGAACTCATTTATTATTGTCATTATCATAATCTGATAGGCAATGAAGACAGAAACAAAAATGGGTATCAATTTTTTTTATTAAATAGCATGGCTATGAATCAACCCGAACGTAATGACCCATTCGGCATATGCCATCAATCAGAAATCCTTTTATATCTCGACCAATCTGCACTGGTATTATATGATTCATCATAAATCTGTTTTATTGGCATTTACTCCTCATTTTGTATGCAAGTATTATCCTTATGCGTGGGCCATTAAATCTTCGACACGGAATCGTGCTTATTTATAGTCCGGATAACATAATCATCTGACAATAACTAATGAACGAAATGGAAGCTAGCGACCTCGACAGAGATGAAACAGAAAAATAATTTGATTTTTCAAGGTAGGGTAACGCGTTTTTCTAGAGTTGGAAATTCTACGGCTAAAACGGTCTCTAAAAGGGTACGTTACTTATGACGCCAAAGTACTATACAGGAAATATGTTCCTATCTCAACTTATATTTCTCGATCGCCAGATTTTATAATGGTTTTCTCCACGCACTAGGGTAGCAACAGATGGAGATACGGTATGTCCAAGGGTCTGGTATTTTGACACTTATTGTACTCTTCAAAAGACTGTAGGCTTTAATTATAATATTTGATACTGGACACCGGTTGCATTAATGTCCACAGAGAGGCAGACAGACAGAGCCGTCTTCACACTAGAAGACAGACAGAGCTGCACTACCTTTAAAACTTTGTTTCCTAACTCTCCTCTGAATCTATGATTTATATGCCTGAAACGGGAAGGTGATTTCCACAGTAAACACACAGTGTAAAAAATATTAAATTAAATGGTATATTCAAACTTGGTTATGGCAATGTCTTACAATGTTTTATAGAACTCTTTTTTACTGACCAAGGTTTTCGGTCTGGTAGCCTTACTTATGTATAATATCACTATAAATATTCATTCTGCGGAAAATTCGGTATTACCAAAATAATATTCTGAGATTAGCAGAATTAATACTATACTCTTCAATTTTAAACTTTATACGGTTAAATACTGACTCACTTCACACCTCGGAAGCACAGCAGGAACAAGAGAGAGATGCTAATTTCATCTTGCATTCTGTATGTTTTAAATCTACGACAAATTATTAATCTGAGAAGTGGACAGGAAGTCTGATTGACGATCTGTTGCTCGTCACAACGAGTACTAGGGTTTTTACCATCGCGAATTGAACTTCTTTCACCCCTTTAACCAGCCATACGCTCTACCATCTGAGCCATTCGAGGATATAGGAGTCGACACACACTCGTGAATCCTTTCCTTCCATAATTTAATGTTCATGCTAGAAATGAATCGAGGATCAAACGTACTTATCACTGGCCGTTACTTGTCACTCTAACTTCATCGTTATTTGATGATTTCAGTAGAAGATTCAGGAAGATGATCTCTAACCACTGATAAGATTTTAGCCAAATATATAATGTGAAAGTGAAAATATTGTGTCCGAAATACATATAATGAAAGAAGGGAATTTTGTGGCATATTGGACAAATTATTAAATTAAAGAAAAAAGCATCCTCAAGTGGGAGTCGAACCCACGACCTTATGATTTCTAGCCATACGCTCTAACCAACTGAGCCATTCGAGGACATAGGAATCGACACACACTCGCGAATCCTTTCCTTCCATAATTTAATGTTCATGTTTTTTCTTTAATATAATAATTTGTCCCCTATGCCACAAAATTCCCTTCTTTCATTATATGTATTTCGGACACAATATTTCCAATTTCACATTCTTTTTAGTGTTCCCCATGATGCTTTCCTGATAGCATTCGCATGGTATATTTATTTTAAATTCATTAAAACCGCCGAGGGAGATGATTAGAGAAAGCAGATGACCATGTCTTAATATTTTCATAGAATGTTTATATACTTTCTCTCCTTTGGAAGATCCTCTCAATTTTTTTAAAATTGATGTGAAGATTTGGATTCGGACTAACGCGAACCCATTTTTTGTTTCGTTGAATTTCAAATTTGGTACAATAGTTTCAGTTCTATTGTTTTTTTGTGAGGGTTAACTTTTTTTCAATATATACATTGGGGAAACCTGCTAATACTATTATTTGCAGAAGTGTTGATGACTGTTGACAATTAAAACCAAGTGCATGGTTTTCCGTTGACGAGTCTGATATTTTCCACTTGAATAAGGACATGTCTCTTGTTTTTTTCCTATCTACTATTGATTTGCAATTCAGTAATACATTTTGGCAATCTATTCGGAACAATACATTACTCCTAAGTTATTTAGGATCAGTCAGTAGCTATTCGTATTACTAGGGAGGAAAGTGCCACTTTTCCTCCTGCAGGATGTAGTTTACTGCCCGACGCGAAGCGAAGGGTTCTACATTATTTCCCATAATTTGATCAGACATTTTTCTTTTTTTTGCGTAAGATTGTTCTACATAACCTTCTGCGATATTTGTTGATTTCCAACCGCCGTACTGTTTTAAAGCTGAAATTGCTTCACCAGCTTTTACAATAGAGTTGCTGATGTTCTTCTGAAACTGTGCCCTGGGTAATGTTCGGCATTTGGAAGCTTAAGATATTCTGCAATTTTTTATGGTACTTTGGATATAGTATTCTTGCCAACCACTTGATTTATACATTTGCCTGCTTTGAAGCATACGAACATACGTTCATGTTCAGTTGTAGGACGTAGACTAATATATTTTTCTAACGATTTGAACAAAATTTGAGCCGTTGCCTGTTGTAGCATTTATTACGAAAGTTCGTTGTTCATTCGTTTTTGAAGTGGGGATATTTATTACTGAAAGATTGTCTTTATCTTCAATGTCATCCACAGTCATTTCAATAATCTCATCGACATGCTCCAGAAATTCCAATAACAAGAAGTACCTATGAATATTTCATGTCAAAAATTAAATTATTTGGATTAGATTTCATATCTTACCTTCACAAATAAAAAAACATAATCGGGGACGTCCATTAAGAATGTATTTATTTCTTTTCTTGTGAAAGTTTCAGCTATATTTGGTTTGTATCAGGCATTTTGACGTTTCAAAAATGCAATCAATTCTGGATATTTAATATCGACATTCTCCTTTATTTTATCATTGTGCGTAGCATTGAATATTGGAACCAGAGTGTTTAAGCATTTGATGATTTTCCTTGCAGTGGAAAATATGCCAGTTAAATATTTTCTGAATAATTATTTAATCTTGTTGTCTTCAGCCCATTGCTTTTATTGTGTATATTGTTTTTCATATCTGTCTTTAGATTTTTGTGGTAGTAAGGTTAATGGCGTTATGTTGGCTTGTTCCTTGATATTAGGTGGCGTATTTGGAAATCCAAAATCACTTGAATCGCTCTCCATTTTTCAAAAATGCAATTAAGTTCAATTAACGTAGCAACTTTGCACTCTTACAGTTATTCGCAGTGTTTACTGTCAGTGAGCCACAGCATACTATGATGGTTTTATTCTTGAGTCAAAAAACGTATCAAAGAATCCTGAATTTAAAATCACGGTGTTCACTGTCAGTGAGCCACAGCATACTATGATTTTCTTATTCTTAACTCAAAATACGTATCTAAAAATCCTGAAGTTGGAATTCTAATTTAAGAACCTAACGTTGAAGTAACATTCATGTTTAATTTCTACCAGAATACAGGATATACAAGATGTTCTAGAAATTACGGAAACAATTTGAATATACTAGATTCACAAGTTTCATCATTTACAACATACTCAAAATGAGGGGGAGGAAAAGTACTACTTTCCCCCCTAGGGAGGAAAGTACTTTTCCTCCCTAGGTAGGGAAGTATGAGTTTTCTTTCTGTAGTGAGGGAGGAAAGTGTGAACTTTCTATAGGGGTAGGAGGCTTTTTGCTCACAGTTGGTCTTTCTAGATTTACTTTGTTTTTTTTAATTCAACATATTGGATGTTCCTTACCAAAATTTTCAACAGATGCTTTTAACGACCCCTTTCCGAAATGAAAAATACAAGAAACCTCTAGAAGGATGCACTGATATGAGGATTTTTTTTGTTAGGTGTGTGACGTGAGTTACTCTGTCTTATCAGTGGATAACCCTATACTACTCGTGCTCTCCGCATAGAAAAAATAGTACTTGAGGTTTTTTCCCAAAGTGGAGATTATCAGCTGACTTTGAGAAATTTGGGCATTCTAAGAGTTTGAATCACCAGAAAATCTGAGGAACATACAGCTTTTCAACTCACAAAACTTGACTAGAAATCAAATGGAGCCGAAAAAATCCAATCCAGCTTATGCATCCCCGATTGAATTATATAATTCTATGATTACAAAAATAACAATTTATTCGTAGAACAGGAACTATTCACTTTCCCACGTTATATAGAATACAGGGTGTTTCATAATTGAATGCTTATCCTGAAGGGTGATAATCCAACCGCTTTGGCTTTTTTTTCACCAATTTTGGTACATGCAAAGTATGCATAAAAATACATATTTTCCATGATAAAGGATTTCTTAATTTTCATAAGTGGCGTCCCTGACATATTTTTGATCAAAATGATGATACGCCACTGTCTTTTTTCAAATGAATATAATTTTTATAATTGTCCTTCATCTTCTCATCAAAAAGGTTTCGCCGGCAGACGGTTTTCGATTTAGAAAATAAAATACATTCATTTGCTTGTCCCTATTCCATTTTTTCTCTTAGTCTTAATTTCACAATTGTGGTAGCCAAAGGATCTAGGCAAGATTTTTATAATTTTAATGTAACTATTATTCAGTTTTTGTAGTAAGTACGCATAAAAATACATTTTTTATTTTTAAAAACATAACTATTATGAACAAAAAACACCAAAATCGAATTAACTGTTCAAAATGTCTGCCTCCTGCAAGTATGCACGCTTTAGCCCTCCTTGTCATTGACTCGCGTAGTCTTTGGAAAATTCCTGGAGTATTCCTTATTGCTTCACAGGAAACAATCACGAGGTTCCGCAATTCTTCCTCAGTTAGAATCGGTTGACTGTACACCAAAGTCTTAAGATGTTTCTAAAGAAAATGATCAAGACTGTTTAGGTCTGTGGATCTAGCTGGCCATGACTCTGTTCCCCCACGACCTATCCAGCGATTATGAAAGTTTTGGTTTGAATATTCGCGTGCCAGACCACTAAAATGAGCAGGTGCACTATTGTGCATTAACCACATGCGATTTCGTATCGAAATAGGAACAACTTCCAATAAAATTGGCAAATAATCTGTAATAAATCGGCGATGATTATGTCTATTCAATCTGCGTGGTAGAAAAAAGGTCCAATTAGGTAATCTCCAATAATTCCAGCCCAGACATTCAATGAGAACTGCTCCTAGTGATGAGATTCCACGATTGCATGCGGATTTTCCTCGGCCCTAAAATGATTATTATGAAATTTTCTGATCCTGTTTTTAGTAAAACTAGCTTTGTACGTGAATAAAATTTCCCTGTCAAATAAAGGATTTTCCGTAACTTTTTGGAGAAAACATTGGCAGAAATTCATAATGGAAAGTCTCGAGCAAGTAGAGCCTGACCCGTTGAATGTGATAGGGATATAATAAATAATCATGAAGAATCCTCCATACTAGAATGTGGCGTATCATCATTTTGATCAAAAATATGGCAGGGCATGTTAACAGGGACGCCACTGATGAAAATTAAGGAATTCTTTGTCATGGAAAAAAATATTTTTATGCGTACTTTGCATGTACCAAAATTGAAACAAAAAACAAAGTGGTTTTAGAGATATTGGGGAAGAACTGATTTTTTTGTTAAATTTCAACATCCTGTATCTCAGAAATGAAGTGGTTACGGAGCTATGTTCATGTGAAGAATTTTTCCTTAAATCATCCAAGGATTAGGATCAGCATTCAATTATGAAACACCCTCTATACAAATTGAGTAGTCGGGAGACGTTCCCTTCTCTCAATTCTTTCGCATTGGATAAAAAAAATACAATTCCTAGAATTTGCTTGGAACACCCAGATTATACAAATCTAGTGCAAATATTCAGATTGGAGAAACTAAGTTTGAACTAATATCGTTACTGTACACATGGAATCGATGAAAGTGCTGACTAGTTCCTGGAAAATGGTGTAGCATCCCTCAGGAACTGCAAAAGTTGTGGGTTTGAAAAGCGATGGAGGAGTAATTCTAACACTGGGGAAAGCGGATGTTTAACTTGTCGGAGGAGAGGAACTTTTCAGACGTAGCAAATGTAAATGTGTATTCATACATGTTTAACATGGAAAACATGGAACTGAATACGATGATATCTCTTGAGAACCATTGAATAAATCTTTGACAAAATAACATATTTTACTACACTGTGTCTTACATTATTTGAGCAGATACATTTTCTTGAAGAGATTGAGTATAAATAAAATAACTATAAAAAAATATTTTGAAGACAATCTTTTATTTAGGCCGTGTACTAAAACGTAAAGTCATCGCAGACAATTATTTAATTATTTTTTGTTGAATTATTTAGTTTCAAAAAGCTGGTCGCGCGAAGTATTCATAATAGTTGGTACCAATTAATTTGATTGGGCAGTGATTAGTTGGTAAGTAAGAACTTGTCGAAGTATTTGATTTTTATAAAGCATTCATGAAAGTAGATACCAATTAATTTCATTGGACAATGAATGGTTGGTAAGTAACAACTTTATTACAATTCGCGCGACAAGCATTTTGAAACCAAATAATTCATACGTTTTAGTACACGGCTTACATAAAAGCTTGTCTTCAGAAAGTTTTTTTATTAGTTAATTTATTTATTGCTTTTTAGTTAGTCCGCCTTAATCTATTTATTTCAAATAGAGCATCGGTATTTTTATTTATTTTTTATTTTATTTTTTTTATACACCATCCAACAGCCGAAGCCAATTACAGGATGGGAAAAATCAACAGTACAAAAAATACATTAGATATAGTATAAATTGATCTATAGAATAAAAATCAAAACAATTCACACTACCAATTGGAGAAAGCAAATCAGTACATAAACTGAAAACATTTCTTGTGGTTGAAGAAAAAAGTTATTACAAGGTCTCTTCCCTGTGAGTTTTGAGCTGAAAGAAATCATTATCTCCGACCCCAAAAACTCCTACACACCAATTTTGAATAGAATCTGACCATAATCACAAAACTCGTCCGTCATCATGAAGTCGCCATCTTCAATTAATATATTATGACAAAAAATTCATAATCTCCGAACCTGAGAACCCCCACACACCAATTTTGAATGAATTATGACCATAATATGATAACTCGTATTTCATCTTGGAGTCGCCATCTCAAATATATGAATTTTGACAAATAGTTCATAATCTTTGACTTCAAAAACCCCTGCATACCAATTTTGGATCGAATTGGACCATAATCATAAAACTCGCCCTCCATCTTGGGGCCGCCATATCAAATTTATGAATTTCAACAAAAATTTCATAATTTTCGACCCGAAAACTCCTGCATACCAATTTTTGAATCGAATCGGACCATAATCACAAAACTCGTCCTCGATCTTGGGGCCGCCATCTTGAATTCATGAATTTCGACAAAAATTTCATAATTTCCGACCCCGAAAACTCCCACATACCAATTTTGAATCGAATCGGACCATAATCACAAAACTCGTACGCCATCTTGAATTTATAGATTTTGACAAAAAATTCATAATCTCCGACCCCGACAACCCTCACATACCAATTCAGAATCAAATCGGACCATAATTACAAATCTCTTCCGCCATCTTGGAGCCGTCATTTTGTTTTTTCTCTAACAAAAACTCCATAATGCATTGTCACCGGAATTATGTACATCTGCCAAATTTCAAATTAATCTGATTACTAGAAGTCGGTCAAAATTCACTTGGAAGATCTAACGAACTAACAAGTGAAACCAAATAAAAGCTTATAAAATGGGCGAAACACTATTATTATTGTTTTGATTGTTTTCTTGCCGACGTTTCGAAATAATTTAATACGAAAATAATTCATAAAAACAATGTCAATGTTTTTATTATTGATAAAGAAAACATTGGCATTGTTTCTTTATTTACTGTATAGTTTTTATGAATTGTTTCTTTCAATCTTAGTTTCTTATCTCAGTATTTCATTTTCGTCCTGATAGAATACAAGCAACATTATGCCCGTTTGAGTTTCGTTTCTGTGTATCTATCATGTCTGAATATGTTTTTGAATTTCAACGATATTAACTCGGAAATAACTACTTTTTGGTGAGTACTTTTTTCTTAACATTTTAACATGATATTCACTATTTGAGAAACCATTGTTACAGAGCCCTGAGGATGAATTGAATAAATTCGAAAAGTCGTCAAGAAAACAACAGTTTTTTCTTCAATCCATATTGATCCCAATCATAGCTAAACCACAACCAAAACATCAATACTGGATCACTAACCATTAGCTTTTGACTATTATTATTATAATTATTATTATTAATACCCAGATCTGAGGAAAACCCAAAGCCTATCCAGTTCTGACTTTTTTCAATAAATAGATTGAGGAACATTCAAAAAGAATATATTTCACAGGGTGCATTTCAGCTTTTGAATGAATAATGGGTATATAATTGATTTGTTGAAAATATGAACAGATGTGGAATCATCTGCGACTGAAAGATAAACTTCAGTCACTATCTTCCATCGTCAAGAAAACCTCTTGTGGGGTATTCATGTTGAAAAGGGAAACATTCTCGATTTGTATATTGATAGAAAGATTTTTCTGTGAATTGAAAAATCCACGATAAAAATGAAGTTATTTTTTGTGAATGTCTAACAGAAAACAACTACTTTCTCGGCTGAAGTCACGCTGGACATTGAACTACATCTGATAGATATTCTGAAGAGACCCTAACTCAAAAGAAAAAAGCTGGAATTGAAAATTTGCATTTTTAGTCAGATAGTTATTTGATTTTCTATTCCAGTCTTAATTAAGAATTCGTGTAGATGAATGAGGCAAAGAATAATTTTCCAAAGAAAAGTACTCAACAGAAATCATTCGTAACATTGACGCAAGAGAGACATCGCATTCACTAGGTCTTCAATACATTTTTGTCGACGAAAATCTATTTCACGCTTCCACGATCATCAGGAAGACCGGAAGAAATGGGAAACACATTTTCAAGAAGCAATCTCACTTTGCAAAGATGGAAAACGTTAAAACCATTTCTTTTGGAGAGACACTTTGAAATTCGTATTTTCTGCTTCAACCGGGAAAGTAGTTGTTTTCTGTTAGACATTCACAAAAAAATTACTTCATTTTTATCGTGGATTCTTCAATTCACAGAAAAATCTTCCCATCAATATTCAATTGAGAATGTTTTCCTTCTCAACGGGTATATAATGTTATTTTATAACAATACATACTTCAAAATAATTTTGAAAAATTCGACTGAAGCAAAATGCAAAATGAAACTTGTAACATTGATTGTCCGCCTCGACCAAAAACTCTTTCAGTTCCAGAAACCATACAAAGTCGATTCAATCAATTACATTCGAATAATTTTGGGAACTTTCTCCATAATTTATCAAAATTTCCCAATGAATGAACCGCAATGAAAAATATGTAGGAATTTTCATGAAACTCTTTACTCAATAAAAATAGAATTTTATATTTCGATTTATAGTTTTATTTTTTATGAGATACATTTCCATACCACGTGATATTGGTACTCGAGAGGGCCAAGACAAGACATACAGGGTATATCTCCATAAAGAGTATTGAAAGTAGCATGATTCTGAAGATTCGTAGAGATGGTGAAAGAAACATTGAAAATCCAACTGAAATATTTTTGTTATTGTGATATTTTTGGTTTCTCCGGGAGTAACGTCATCTATGGTATTCTCAATGGAACACCCTATATTTTATAAAAAATTTGGATTCCTCTCATGCGGTTCTGATTCAAATTCATGTTACCCTTTACCCAAAATGAACCGTTTTTGAGTTATTTCAGTTTTTCTAAAAGTGACAAATCGAACATAGTCATGTGAATTACAATTTTTAGTGATATGCAGTGACTGAATCATGCATATTGAAGGTTCAACGCATCATTCATCATTATCACATCCACTGAATAATTCACAGGGTGCGCAAAAAAGTGGGTCCAGAAAGTTGATGAGAAACATGTTTTCGTCTCATGATTCATTTCTATCATGAAAATGAGCCCCAGTTCTAATTCACTTCTCTCTACCCAAAACCCATAATTTCCATTACAGTGTCAGGCCCCATAATTACAGAAAAACTTTCATTCATAAGAAACAACATTACTCAATACGAACTTTATAGCCAGAAAACAAATTCCATAGGAATGAACATAAATTATAGATTCAAATACACGACCAAAGCTGATAAGCACATGCCAGTTAAAAATATATCGTGATCTGAAGACAATTAAATGCACTTAAGCATTCCTATAAAAAAATTACCCCTTACACATAAGTCATAAATAACTCATCACGTCCGCTGATCGCCATCTAGGAAAATTAACTAGTGAAAAAAAGTATGAATTCCAAATTGTTGACAGCTCACCTAATTGCATTATGCCATGAATTATCATAAAACTGCTTTTTGTTGGGACGACAGAAAAAACGCTATAAATTATAGATTACGACGGCCATTAATATAACTCAATCGCGAGAGAGATAACATCCTCGTATTTATTCGCGTATGACAGCAACAAGCCATTAATTATTAAGAAAATGATTCATTTTGACAAGTAAACGATTAAATGCAACAACAAAACCCTTTATCCCACTCCGCGGACACACCCACCAAAACACGACATTGGATTTCCTATAATACGCGAACCGCGGAACGGAAAAATATTATTCTCAGAACAGAAGTCAATGCAGTAACACGTTAAATCAGTCGATAATGAAATAGAGACAATATGACCACGCCAACGGTCATGATAACTTAATAAGAAAGTGAAAACTTCAAGCTCTCGGAATTCAACAGTGAATCAAAGAACATGTACTTCTCAAAATGAGGTTAGAATTCATTCGGTCACAACATAGTGAAATAACAATGAGAGGAAAACGAATATAGTCGTCAAGTAGTGCAGTTAATAAACCATCAATAATAATTAGATTCAGATCAGTTTCAACCGAGTAATGGTCGCTCCAAGTGAAGGCACGAGTGAACAGTATTTTTTCCAAAATTACCTATTATTGATCAACGCTTCCAGAACGTGATAAGTCAACAAAAAACCTCAAATCGATAGTTCATGACCTCATAGAAAACCGTTTGCATACAACGATAATCTAATATACCGTGCGAATTGAAAATAAGATAATTTTTTTTAGCGGAGTCAATCGAAATAATAATACTAATTGTCGTTTGAAAACCTTCTCAAGTGTGTTGGCTATGCTGAGTTGGAGTAAATTCATATGTGTTTTTCTGTATTTATGTGTGGGCAAATTGGAGTTTTTTATAATACGAATGTGTCTTTGAATGTATCTCCATAATTTCATGTTACCAAAGATTTCAAAAGATAATTATCTCCAGCCGTTTTTGACAATTGATTTCACTATTGTTTTTAGTCAATCTATTTTGATTTGTAGCCTAATGCAAAATCAACTTCAACTACACTCTATTTGTTTTTCTGAATATTGTCTCATATCAGCCGTTTATAGAGCGGATTAAATATTTTTGTCAATTTTTATTAAATATATATGTATATTCTTAACATTTTCATGAGTGCATTATTATTTTTTTATTGTTATTTTTCGAATATTTCTGAAACACGGTACGTATTTCCTGAATAAACAACTCAACACGCCAGTATAGAGAGAAAGATATATTTCCTATAGACCGCTCTAGTGAGATAATCTCGGTTCGACCATCCTCAGACAGTTGATGCTCTTGATACTTATTTTTTCAACCCTTTTTTTTTTGTTCTGAAGGGGGAAACCGCTTGGCACCTGGACCTTGTGTCTATCAGCTCAGGTAGTGTCGGGCGCAACTCCGACTAAAACCCCCCCACGCCCTCCTATACTTGGGACCATCTTGTCGACATAGCGTCAAGCATAGGAGGCGTACCATGCAGCTGCTTCTTCCTCTATCTTCGCATGGGTTTTCCACGTCACGCCACGGACAGTACATAAATAAAGTTATTACTTAAATATCAAAAACTTAGGTATCACAGACTAAATATCACAGTTCATCTTCATCATTTATTGGGAATCGGTCCTGCATTTGCATAGCCCTCTCTTCCCTTTCTTTAGCCTCCATTACCTGTCTTAGAAAATTGTAGCCCGCCTGCCATCTTCTTTCATCGGTGATCATGAGTCCGATCATATTCTCGGGCATAATTGTTACCCCCAGGCCATTTCCGCGTTGTGTCGCTCTCGTTCCCATCTCTTGCATCCAAATATTGTGTGATTTGGGTCATCCCATTCACCACAATACAAGCACCAATCGTCCGCGGCTTTTCCTATCTTATAGGTATATTTTCTGAAAGACCCATGCCCGCTTAGGGCCTGGGTTACATAGTAATTGGTACCCTTATGGCTACATTCTATCCATGCTCTCAGGTTCGGAATGAGTCTTCTGGTCTATTGAAAAGTAGTGGTGTTTTCATCCCATCGCGTTTGCCATTGTTCAATGGTCCTGTCCCTCTCCTCCTCCTTTCCCCTTTCAGTCAGATTGGGAATGGAATCTATTGGCGGTATCGCCGTTATGACGCACAGTGCATCAGCCGACACAATCCTATAGGCCATGGCCACGCGGAGTAGCATCTTCCGCTGCGTTCATATTAACATGCCCCTGTATGTCTTCATCGCCCCACACGGGAGCCGCGTATAGGAGGACGGACTGCACCACTCCGTACATCACCTACCTAACAACAAAGGAATGATCAAGTAAAATGATTAAGTCATAATATTTGAGAGGTCCTTAGCGTTCATTGGTATAGAGTTGAAGGAGTGATCCCTCAATAATAGGCCAGTGGCGTAACAACAGTACTTAATTCTGCATATTGACTGCCTGAAATTTGTATTTTTCTAGTAAGCTGTATATATCTACCGAAAAATTAGTTTGAAAGTTATTTACTGTCAGATTCATCATCTGAAAATTGCAATATGACTCATGTTGGGTATACTAAGCAAGATTTCGTTAATTTATCAGTGATTCATGGCCAATGTAATGAGATATCCACAAGAGGAAAACCAAAACTATCTCCAGACGCCACCAGGAGATCAATATTCAACCTTACAAACTATGGATCCTTTAATAGAAAGATTATTGCATCTAAAACGGCAGTGGACAACAAATAAAATTGAATTACAGTGCTTGGGTACTTCGCAGCTCTTCCAGAAGCATTGTTGAAAGATGCTTCACGGGATTTGGGATAAAATAAAATGTCCATGCAGAGAATATTGAAAAAACACAAATGACATCCATATTCTCATGATTTACTTGATGGCCTGTAGGCCAGTAGATACAGACAATCAATTCACATCAATTCCAAATGTTTTCACACTTCAATGGTATGTTAGTACATTGATGAAAACAAACTATAACATTTTGCATAAGTCTGCGATGAACGGAACATTGGTTTAATTGCAAAAAAAGTTTTTATGCTTTATTTTTGCACTGAAAATTGCGAAAGTTCTGCAAACTAGGCATACCGATAGTAATAATATTCCACAACATGAATTAAGTTTGCAACCTTGTTGAAGTTACGGAAATGTTTTTGTCATTTGTTTAAGTTTTTCATTGTAATTTGTTTAAAAAAGTCCTGCAAATTGGATAAGTGAACGGAAAAAAAGTTTAACATATTCACGTACATTTGCAACCATTTCTGAAAAACGCATAATTTATGTTATCAACTTTTTTCTTTGCGCTGCCATTTTCAATGCACACAAGCATTGAAATAATTACAGTCGTTTTTTATTGTGGTTGCAAATAAAGAGAATATCGGTCTCAGTGGATATGTAACTTTGCAACCTCGTACGAAAAACGGAACCCATTTAAAAAATTCCAAAAGTTCTGCAAATTGCAGTTATAATTACGACTAATATTTTACATGACATTTGCAACCGTCATTGTTCAACGAAACATTATTTTAAATTATTGATTTGTTTTTTTTATAATTTGTCCATAAATTGTAAACATTGTGCAAATAGGTTTGAGATATATATTCGACCGACATATGTGTACACTGGTCCAGTTGAGTACTTTATTATCCATCACGTATATGGTTGATTGAAATTGCATCCGAAGAATGATGCGATTACGTAGTTGACCACTACAAAGTTTGAAACTAATTATTAATCTTAGAAGCAATTACTGTTTTCGACTAACGAATTTAATCTAACATTTTCGAATGCAACAATCGAAAACGTACAAAATTTTATTTCTGCTAAAGAACTATTGGAATAAATTAATTTTTTAGAGCATTTGAAACGACATGTAATCATTCTCCATTTAAAATTTTCACTCGTCACAACATGACTATAGCAATCGAAGAGATTTTAAAATGAATAATCGAAGCTCTATGGAAGTAAGCATATCGAAACGTTATCAAACAGAAACGTTGCGGAAAAATCAAAACTTGTGAGATCGATATTACATCTCGAATTCAATTTTTACAGGTATGTACTTCTTGAACTAAATGAAATTATAATTTACCTTTCTTACTCCAATTGTGTTTTCGCATGAGAAATTTCAATGAATCTGAATGGAGGACTGAAATGTAATCAATAAGTAAAAATCATTTTCTTGATTTATAAAAATATTGAAAATAAAAAGGGGAAAAACACTATGACGTAACAGAGTTGTAGGTTGATCGTACTAATGTAGAACGATATGACGTTAGAGTGTTTTTCAAATCTCAATATCTCTTTAATTTTTTAATGAATCAAGAAAATTATGAAAACGTGTCGAGAGATTGTCGATCCTTCTTCAAACGTACTCAGAGGATTTTTTATGCAAATTCCTAATTGTAATATGATGTTATGAATTCATATCGAAAACGTTAGCTTCCACCATTGAATGATTCCACCTACCGTTCTTCTTGGTCGATGGTTAACTTGGTAACACAATTGATGTCATTCATTAGATATATAAAAATCTTTTTTATTCAGATATCTCAGGTGTTGCAGAAATATATATATATTTTTTCAATTCCTAATGTTCCGCATTGTAACATAGTTTGCAAATTATTATACCGCCACCAATTGGTAAAATGGGTTATTTGTCCGATTTGCAGAACTTTTGCTTTTTTTTGGTAGAGTAAAAATACGAAAATATTTTCCTTTCAATTTCCGTGTTGCAGACGATGAAAACATTGTACGCCAGGACATCTTCACTTGAAACCATTATTTGAAACTTTTGTAATAATTCCAATACTTATTTTAATAAAAAAATCTATTTCATGAAAAAAATTATTTTTCGCTTGA
Source organism: Gonioctena quinquepunctata (assembly GCA_018342105.1). Lineage (NCBI taxonomy): Eukaryota > Metazoa > Arthropoda > Insecta > Coleoptera > Chrysomelidae > Gonioctena > Gonioctena quinquepunctata. Next base: position 174,115 of record JAFIRS010000721.1, on the reverse strand, counting down.
CGCAAGAGGTTGCAAATTTAAACTTCTTAAGAAAATTATTTTAGTTATTTTTTCGAGTTGGCAGAAGTTTTTGGAATTTTCATCGGAAAACAACAATTTTTTTTCGATAAAACAAACATTTCCGTTTTGTTTGAATGGTTGCAAATTTATCGGAGGATGGAAATTGCTATTTATCAAAACTTCGAAAGTTCGCAGAACTTTTGCAATTATATTATATTCTGATTTTCAACATATTCCGCTCAGAAAACAGTGTTGCAAAATCAGAATAAATATCATTTGCACGTACCCTTTACTCTACTGAAGTTTTACAACTTTTATGATTATTATCAAATTTTGGAAAAATCATGGGTGTCTCTACTGGCCTACTGAAGCTATCCGATTATTAGAAGAAGGTTAACTTTGCGGAGTTCACCATTATGAAGAATCACGAATGTGACCAATTTCTGAGTGACATTATAAGGAGTACCAAATCAAAATTTACCAAAAATGAAATATGCAACAGGCGAAACTCTCACTACTAGAGCAATAACTTATTCTGTTCTGGAGCGTGAATTTCAAGACCGTTAGAATTTCAATGTTCACTGTGCTGTTAGAAACAATGCGATAGTGATGTTTCACTTTTATAATGACAAAATGAATGGTAAGTTGAAGTATCTGTATTAGTATATTGAGCTGAATCATATGATAGGTAAATTATACTCGACAATTCAACTCATGTATAAAAAATCGCATATACCACAGTGCAATTGTCGGTTTGACAGCGGCAAAAGTTAGCTGCAACTTTTACAGCTACAAATGCACTAGTGGTTTTTTCACTTATTCATTTGTTTATCAATTTTCGCGGTGTTGTTTGCCAAAATAAATAAAGTTTGCATTGATATGTTTCTAAATTTCTTATTCATCAAATTGTCCTACCGAATTCACTCGATGTTTGTATTGATATCGGGTGAATTTGTGTTGTTCAAATTCTAAACTGTTTCCTTTAGCAATTTGACTCGAAAAACTGTCAACTGTTTTAATAGTTGACAGTTTCTTATTAAACAACCCAAATTTACCCGATAAAATACAAACCTCTCGTGCAATTATAAGTGAAAATAACACCAGAAAACTATGTGTATTTATAGAATGTAGAAAAACTGAGAAAAGATCTAGAGGGTTGTTTTATTTTCAGGTGAACGATACCTAGCCGCCGCGATCTCCCGATTTAACTCCAATGGATTTTTTCTTTCGAGGTTATATGAAAAATGAAGTGTATTTTCATACGCCAATAACTAAAGAAAATTTTCAGCAAAGAGTTTGCACAGCCTTCAACTATATTCCACCTGGAATAATGATGTAGGAGAAATCATTCTAAGATGTGAAAAATGCTTAGAAGTTTAAAAATTGAAATTGTTTCGAAATTGTTTTCAACCGCTAACTTAGTTGCAAAGCAACCCTCGAAAGTCAGATACTTCTGTGAGTTAAGAAGACCGGGCCCTTAGCTTTTTAAGTAGCATCCGAAGCACTACTCGGCTGGTAACCGTGGACAGTTCGGAGAATTGATATATAGGTACCAATAATGTTCGGTTGGTCACCAATCTCTTCTTGCTCAACGAAACTACAGAAATAAATTTTTATTTCAGTAGCCGTGCCAAGATTCGAACTCGGACCATCTGGACATCAGCCAGCGCCTCTACGCTCACGGCCACCAGCCCAGTTAAATTGAAGGCAACATTTGTTGCGATGAAAATGGGAATATTCATTTATAATAATATCACATGTTCTTGTGAAAACTCCATTACATTCGCCATAAATCACTAATTAATTAACAAATACTTGATTATCATATCTAACACGAACCATATTGCACTTTTTCAGATGAAGAATATGCAGAATTGAGTACTTCTATGGAATATCTCCGAAATTATAGGTTTCAGGAAGTGAATCAGGGCTCATTTTCATATTAGAATTGAATCATAAAAAAATGGGATTTTCATTTAAAAAAATTGAGATTTTCAATGTTTCTCATTCATTTTCTGAACCAACATTTTTGCGCACCCTGTAAACTATTCAGTGGATGTGAGAATTGTAAGTGATCCATTCAATCTTCAATATTCAGGATTCAGTCACTGCATATCATTAAAAATTGTAATTCACATGAAAATGGCGTATGCTCGATAGGCTGCATTTGTCACTTTTTCAAGAAGAACGGTTAATTATTGGTATGGAGTATGATACATGAATTCAAATCAAATCATGAGAGGAATTTGTTTTTTGTAAATTGAAAATAACAAAGACGATGTCACTCCCGGAGAACCGAAAGTGTCACTATAATGAAAATATTTTTGTTGGATTCTCAATGTTACCCCTACCGCTTCTACGAAGTCATACTACTTTTGGTTCTCTATACAGGGTGTCCCTCTCGGTAATGTATATATGGGGTCAAAATATCACCAGTACTTCATATAACTTTTGTTCCTAATAGCCTTCGTTACCAAGTTACGGGCCCTCAAAGTTACAAAATGAAAAATGTTTTTCTTTGATAACTTTCAAAGTGAATATTCAAAATCATCTAGATTTTGGTGATTGACTGAACAAATTAATTCCTTCGATGAGTTTCCATGCAGGAGTCAGTTGTTTTGCTACAAAGTCAGGAACGGACTACCCCCGATGGTCCACACGCCAAAACTTTGAAATGACTGGGATTTGTCGATATGTTTTAACAAAACTAGGTTACCTGGAAAATTTTCTGAATAAAAGTACTTGTGTGGAAAATCGATCGGAGCAACGATTTTTGATAAAAATGCATTTTTGTTTGACGACATCCAACCTGAGATGTCTACCATTATTCGAAAAGATTAATTTGTAATGAAAATAGAAATGATAGGTACAATGTTCATAACGAATTTTCATCATGCAAACACGTTCACCTTACAAAACTCATGGTGTAAATAATCAATCGCAGGCCCCAAGAGCAAACAAAAATGCAAAATCCGCTACAAAAACTGGTCGATATGACCCCCGTCTCTCTCAATACATTTTCTTAGTCGGCGCAAACACCCTCTCTGCACTTGAAATAGCATGCCAGGGTCGTTTTTGTAGTTTATTCGTTTGTTTTTTATTAGTTATGTCTTTCGATGTGCGTTTTTTCAGCTAAATTTATCTTCGGGTTGAAGATTTTCTCCCATGAAATTATACTTATCAGTGATACTCCTCAACATTTAAGCTGTGAATACGAATTTGCAACATCCAAATGTTGGGTTTCATGATATTCAGATAACACAACACGAAACGTGCTCATTCTACGCGTACATACAAAATATGGACTGAATTCGATATTTCATAGTGGAGTAGCTTGTTAGTTCAAAAACACCACGAATCTACATAACTTGATATTTCATTTGAAAAAATATCTACATTGTGAATGAAACTTTCATCTAGGTACTGTACCTTTTGTTTACGACTTTATTTTAGCATATTTTGTATTATTCCTGTTATAAATGTTGTTGAATCAACGTTAGCATTAGTATTTCTACTATGAAAATTTTTCATTTCAAATAATGGTGGACGATCGGGTTTGATGTCGTCGAGTAAAACTGCATTTTTATTAAGAATCTTGCTCCGATCGACTTTCCACACGAGTACTTTTATTCAGAAAATCGTCTACGTAACCTTATTTTATTGAAAACCATTGAAAAATTATCTGTCATTGGAAAGTTTTGGGGTGTGGAGTAAGATCTGGTGATCTAGAATATGAAAAAGAAATAATACAATATGAAAAAATACGACAACTTAAGAATGTACCTCGCAGGCCACTGAACAGATCCATAAGTGAGAAGGTGTCATTTAGATGTTCTCTTATGACTTGAGAATTGTGAGGTGGCACTCCATCTTGTTGAAAATAGTATTCAACTTGGTAAGCCAGTGGCAAAACTTCAATGAAATCATTAATTTGATTTCTAAGGGACTGTAGATATCTTTCCGCAGTAAGTTGTCCGTCGGAAATTATTGGCCCCAAAAGTTTTCCTCCGATAATACCCATCCAGCAATTGAAACCAAATCGCTCTTGAAAATTTCCTTCTTGCATCAGATATTAATTTGTTTGAGACCTGTACCTTTTATTATTCCGATTGAACAGACCCAAGTTGGTGAATCGAGTTTCATCTGAATAAATGATTTTAAATGGAAAACGTATATCTTTTCTGTATTTAGTAAAAAACCAGTCGCAGTAAGTTGATCTTCGGTTGTGGTCGTTATCTTAAAGATGTTGGTGTAGTTGGTACTTGAATGATCGATAATTATATTTGTGAAGAATTCCCCAAGCGGGCGAATAACTTATATCACACTCAGAAACAATTTGGCGAATTGACGCCGTACAAGTCATTTCACATAGGCACACATGTCTACTTCTTTTTCTTCACTGACGATGAAGTTATTGGCATTTTCTTCTTGTTCATTTCGCATTTTCCTTTCCAGTTTTGGAAAATAATGCCGAGTGGGATGGCGACGATTGGGGAATCTCTGAGCATATATTCGAGCTGCATTCTTTTTTGCTTCTCCGTAAATTAGCAACAATTTCCCCGTTTCTAGTATAATTTTACATATCAAATTATAAACTACGCCACAAATATGTTTTTCAAAGTGACAGCATATTCATTAGCCTTTTTGTTTAGGTAGTCCTGGCAACACGACAATTGTTTGTCACGGATAAGTAGAATAACAGGACTTAGTGCATAAGTATACCGAATACGTATTATTTGTTATTAGGTATGATCGCTTCTTGCAATTATTCAGGAAAATAGTGAAAATAAAGTAAAAGTGTATGGTATCAAATTATTCGTAAGAAAATGATCTTTCACAAAAAGTCGACGAGCCACCCCCTTTCTATTTGAAATAATCAAGTTAACTGGAAAAATTCATATTTGCGACTTTTAAATAATTCATAAGCCTCAAAGTCGTATTTGTCCCATTGACCAAGAATGAAACGATTCACACGATCCATGGCATTCTATATCGAAAAATAAAAATTGGAATAAAAATGACTTCATTTGTCAAATATTGACAAGCGAGGATTTAGAATGTCATTCTCGATCGAAACAAGTAAAAATATAAAGGATGTCCCATTAAAAATGGAAAGTTGGGGTCATTTTCGGTCAAACCGGAAGTACGGCAAAGCAAGTAAATATGTAAAAAAAAAAACAACTATAATAGGTACACAACCTCCAAATTTCGTTTTTCTATCTTCAATAATAAAAAAGTTATAGGGGTGAGCCACTTCAGAGAATCACCCGGTATATTGTATATTCTCCACTTCATAATTTCAATTAATATAAAAATATAGTATGACTAACGATACTCTCTTTGTCATGGATTTCTCAGTACTGTCAAGTCTAACGGATAGTTGTGCAGATTGAAACATGGTGCATCAAAGTATTAACGACACTAACCACTCTCGTAAGATTTTGAATATACAGATCGATTTCAAGAGGGGTACGAGTTCTACACCGCAAGCCCGTTTCGCCCCGGATTTCCCGAAGAATAACTACCTACGTCTGTACATATTCTATTTTAGTTTATCCTATTCCAATCAATGTATTTCTATGTATTTCTATTAGAACAAAATATGGCACATACTTTTTTTTATGTAGCCCAGACGGGTTTCATTACATTCTCACCAAATCTCAACCGTATTTGGCGTCATTCGAGCATGGAATAACATGTTCCACAACTAATAGTTGGAGAGCTGCGGGTCTAAAACCGCGATGAGAAGCTATACGTGTTCCGTTTGGTGAGACAAACGTCCATCCCTCGGAAACCCCAATTTCCAAATATTTTTGAAATCGAGCAGGGCCCACGCCAGTACGGAAGGAAAATAATAATAATAATAATAATAAGTTTATTTCACATGTACAGAAAGATTTACAAAAAAAAAACTAGTACTATGTATATCTAGTAAATAAACCTAGGGAGATCCACTAAAGGCAGAGCCTGTGTGTGGTAGGAAAAAAAAAAATAAATTAAAAAGTTTCATTACAAAAAACATTAAAAGTGTCGTTAAGAAAAAAAAAAACATAAAAAAATAGGTATCACAAAAATATATTAAAATAATTAGCACTAATTAATAAAAGAAAAGAAACATTTAGAAGTATCAATTTTTGGAATTTTGGGAAAAGTAGCTATAAAAATAAAAATAAAAGAAGTCATCGATTTCGCCTCAAGCGCTTTGTGAACTATTTTGAAAGCTATTCTAAAAGTTGATGGATTGTCGCTCTTGGTAATGAAAATAAGAAATGTTTAAGCTTATTTTTGAAAATATTTGCACTGGAAATTGTCTGTATTTCTACAGGAAGATATTGAAACATTTTTGGTCCCAGAAAAGAAAAACTTCTTTGGCCTTTCGTTTTGCGCATAAAAGGAATGAGGTAGGTAGTTCGTTTGTTTCTGGTATTATACTGGTGGTCCGGGTTTTTTAGATCAGATTTGAACTGGTGTTGTCTGATGTTACCGCGTAGAAAAAATAATTGCCGTGGATCCAGTAAGCCAATTTCATTAAATAATTGATCTGAGGGATACTTGAAGTCTTTGTTAAAAATAATTTTCAGTAATCGTTTTTGAAATGTCTATCTACTTTTTTGACGATTCCTATATATCTTCCGTTATAATAATTTTATTTAGAAAGTGACTAGTAATCATCTGACAAAGCTAAAGACGATTTGGTTGAGGCGCACTACTCGAAACCTATTTTTGAAAATTTTGGGTCCCAAAATCGATCGAACTTCGTTATGGTCTTTACATCGGGAAAATCCGAGTGGAAGACTTTTTCAGTAGGGCCAGATCAAATAAACAAATTGAAAAACTCACGGAAGCGTCTAAGTTGAAAAATCTAAAACTGCACTTGGATTCAATCTTAAGTTTCCAAATTTTGCATGGAGCTTTCTCAGGGACCAGAAAACCTAATTTCCTGAGGGAAGACTTTCTGGCCATTTTTTCACCCCTTCCCACCCCTTTGAATTTCCTCCATTTTCTCTGTTTATTCCTGGTAATTTTTTTCGTTCGAAAATTTTTCTCATCGATATATTCCTGTTATCATTAACTACTAGTTGAGGTGAGTTTATTCAACTTCATACACTGAATTATCGATGAGTAACATTTTCAAACGAAAAAGATTACCAGGAATAAACAGAGAAAATAGAGGAAATCCAAAGGGGTGGGAAGGGGTGAAAAAGTGGAAAAAAAGTATTTGGAAATTGGGTTTTCTGGCCCCTGAAGAAGCTCCATGCAAAATTTGGAAGCTTAAGATTGAACCCAAGTGCAGTTTTCGATTTTTAAACTTAGACGCTTCCGTGAGTTTTTCAATTTGTTTATTTGGTCTGGCTCTACTAAAAAAGTCTTCTACTCGGATTTTCCCGATGAGAAGACCATAACCTAGTGAAGTTACACAAAATCAGGAAGACCTCAAATTTTTGCGATGATCGATTTTGGCGCACAACATTTTCAAAAATAGGTTTCGAGTAGTTCGACTCAACCAAATCGTCTTCTAGTCTAGTCAACAAGTGCTTTTTAGGTCAAATTTTTTTCGCATTCTCCGAAAATTATAACTGAGGTGTCATTCGATTCGGAATGGCATGTAGATAGTTTTTGAGAAAATGCTAAGGTTGCTCGCAAAAATTGCAATGATTATAAACAATTAAGTGAAAGAAGGGGGTTTGGTTTTTCGCCAATATCTCAAAAACTATTCGAGATAATTAAAATTTGAAAAAATATTCAAAAAGAGGAGGGAATTTCCTGAAAAAAAAAATCCGAATCACGGATCTGTAGGATCAATATTTATAATTTTCCTAGGGGGTTGAAAATACGCCCGAAAACGGGTACTCCGGCTTGCGCAAGCCACGCCCCCTTCGGACCTTTAATGAATAAATATTATTTAAACTTATTAAATATGAAAATTAAAAATTGAAAAAAATTCAGGCTCCTGCAAGATAGATCAATGAACAATAATCCGTGGTCCAAACATTTTTATCGCGATTTTTCAATAAGTTATCCATTAGTTAATTAACAATTTTTTGTAGCACGAACATTAACATTGCAAGTGCGATAATTGTTGAACTATTAATCTGATAATTTTTTTCTTTCGTGGAGCTATTTTTCAAAGGTCCCTTTGGAAAAATAAAAAATTGACAACTTTCGTTTTGTTATTAACAATTTACTGAGGTGAACAATTATAAAGCTTCATTAATCATTGAAAAAAACTTTTTTTTAATAATATTATTATCGATCCGTTTTCTTATGATCAGGAGCTACTTGAAAATGATTTTTAATAATTTTTATCTCCCATTGTTTAAAAAATTGTTATAAACAAATGCGTTGTTTATGAGATAATTAAAAAACAAAATGAATGCTAACATCTTTGATGGTAATTATGATTTAAAAAAAACTGTTCTTAAAAAAAAAAATTGCTTAAAAACTCATTTGTTAAATAATTTTTTTTCCACTTATTATGAAAATTAAATAACCCTTTTTTCCAAATCATTATTCATCTTGGTCTTTGATATTGAAAAAAAATTCGATTATTATTTAAATTTTCATTGTTTATTTAATAAACAATTTGTTATATACAAATGAATTATCTCTTTGTATTTTTTTTTCTACTTTTTTTTTTATGTTCTGGTTCCCACGAAAAGTGATATCCTGTAATGTTCAGAGAACATCGTGGGAACCAAGGGAAAGAAGGTAGGAGTTGGTGTTCTTCTTAAATTTCTGGAAGAGAAAGCGGTATTGAGGGTACTGTCATCGGCAAAGCTGTGTACTGGACATGAAGTTGCTTTCAACAGGTCGTTGATGTGAAGTAGAAATAGTCTTGGTGCGAGAATAGATCCTTGCGGAACACCAGCATTTATGAGTAGGGTGTCAGATGAAACTCCATCGACCACTACATGGAGAGACCTGTTTGAGAGAAAACTAGCAAGCAGAGAACACAGCTGAGGGGGCAAGCCATAAGACGGAAGCTTGGCGAGGAGTCCCTGGTGCCAAACTCGATCGAACGCCTTGGAGATATCTAATGCCACAGCTAAAGTTTCTCCATACTTTTCAATAGATAGCTGCCATATATGTGAGACGTAAGCGAGCAGGTCACCAGTTGATCTCTGATTGCGGAAGCCATATTGCCTATCGTTGACAATTCCTGAGTCTTCCAGATATTTCATGAGCTCGATGTTGATGGCTTTTTCCATGACCTTTGAAATAATAGATAGCAGTGCGATAGGTCTGTAGTTGCTAGGTAGGGCCTTTTTGCCTTTTTTAGGGACTGGCTGTACTCTTGAAATTTTCCAATTGGACAGAAATACCCCCAAATTGTTAGAGTGGTTGAACAACTTGCAAAGAACAGGTGTTAGTTCGGGGGCACATTTCTTGAGAACAATCGGCGGGATTCCGTCAGATCCACAGGCTTTGTTGGTGTTGAGACCCAGCAAAATCTTTCTGATAGTACGTTGGCAAAAGGTGATCTCGGGCATGTGATTGTCAATAGGTGTAATGTTCGGGGGTTGTTTTCCCGATGAATCCAGAGTGGAATTTCCAGCAAATAGGTGCGCGAAGATATTGGCTTTTTCCTGGGCAGTCGTTGCTAGTGTTCCATCTTCTTTGGTTAGAGGAGGAAATGAGCTGGAAGTGAAGTTTCTTCCCACAGCATTGGCGAAAGACCAAAATGAACGGGATCCGTTAGGACATTCAGTTTTGATCTTATTTTGGCATTGTGGGCATCTATTGAGCATTCTATTGTCTCTTTGCATATGCCTCTAGCCTCGACATATGCTGCTCTGGTCTCAGGGCCCGGATTTTTTAGCCATCGATGGTATGCTGCCTGTTTGGAAGCCACAGCTCTAGAGCAGTTTCTGTTAAACCAGGTCTTATCGGATGATGTTCTTCTTTCGGTATTCGGTATGTAAGTTTGCATCTCCAACATGATGATTTCAGAAATTGTCTCAGCACATCGTGTTGGATCTACTGAAGAGGAACAAACTCTCTTCCATGGAAACGCTAAGAAAAACATACGGCCGAATTGTAATGCCACATGAGACGGGGTGGTATTGTGCAGCTCGATGGTAAATGGAAAGAGCATGTTGTGGAGATGAGGATGTGATCAGAGTTTCCAAGTGGGGCACAAACTTCTGTTCTATACGGGTCAGGATTGGTGGGGAGGAAAAGATCTAGTGTATTGGCAGACTGGTTGTTGACATCAGGGATGCGGGTTGGTAGCTCGACCAGTTGTTCTAGACCATGAGTGATGGCGAAGGCCTCGGCTTGACGACCCGCATCATCTGTTTTGTTAGAGAATTTGAGCCAGGCAGCGTTATGTACATCAAAGTCTCCCATGATTATGGTTTCAGCTGTTGGATGGTTCTCCTGAATGTAGTCCAGTTTGAGTGATAAAAACTCAAAGAGGTCGTTATATGAAGGTTCATTAGGTGATAGGTAAAGGCAGCAGAGGAACTTAGTCAGTTTGGTATCAGATAGCTTGAACCACATCACATCGAAGTCTTTCGGTTCCAAACTCTCTTCACGCTGGCATGAAAGGTTAGCCTCAGCGTAAAGGCAGACTCCACCTTTGAACCTGAATCGAGAATGGAGTTCGTAACCAGGACAAAGCATATGGACCTTGTTGGTGGACGAGTTTACTTGTGTTTCTGTTAGAGCCAGAATATCCGGTTTTTTCGTCTGTAGGTGATGGTGGACGTCATTGATGTTCTTGTTGAGTCCGCGGATGTTGCAAAAATTAATCTTTAATGTTGAGTCCCCTCGAGTACCTCTCGCCCGGAAATCCGAATGGAGAGGTATTTTGCTTCCGGAGTGTTTTACTCTAGGAGACTTCATCATTATTACCATTAGGATGCACCTGAAAATAAAGGAGGAATTGGGGAAAAGGAAAGAGGGAGACCGGAAAGTATCGACCGAACACTGAAACATGGAATGATCCATTTCACAGCACACAAAGTCGATATGGTGGTATTTCACCGGGCGATGAGACCATCTTCCACCTATGGTTATCCTTTTAGTCGCCTCTTACGACAGGCAGGGGATATTCTAAAGCCGACCCCATACAGCATGGAAAGAACAGAAACAACCATGTATTATTTAAAGAAAAAAATATTTATATTTTTTATTGAACTTTCAATTGTCTGTTCTGTTTCATTTTACCACTCTGACCTGGTTTTTTATGTTTAATTTTATTATAACTTTTCAACTAATGGAGATACAAGGAAAAAAGTTAGGACTTATTTATTCTATTATTATTTAAACAACAAATTAAGCCAAAATTTGAAGCTCTCACTTGATTATTCATTTGATTTATACCATTTGTTTATAAAAATAATCTTTCAGAAAAAAAAAATTCTACTTTTATGTCTAAATATCTTATAAACTAATATAACTATGACCATACAACTTATGTAACTTTTTATCTAACGTATATTTATCAACAATTTTAGCTTATAAATTTTAGTTTCAATTTATTGTTCCGAAAATAACCAATTATTATTGATTTTAATTTTTTTGATTCTTCTAGATTATGCTAATAAGTTTTTTCGAAAAATAAACTGAAATAATAGAATCTTTAATGTTCAGTTACAGTTATTCATCAAAGATCTGAAGATTTTATGCACATTCATCCTGATATTCATTAAGACGTCATTAGTCTATAATTGACACGCATGCTTACGACTAATTACTAATGGTTATTTGAGGATTCTTTCTATTAAAATCTGTTTTATTTAATTAATGAAGAATAAATAAGTCCTGAATTTTTTCCTTGTATCTCCATTAGTTACAAAGTTATAATAAAATTAAAGATAAAAAACCAGGTCAGAGTGGTGAAATGGAAGAGAAAAAAATTGATTTTTTTTTTTTTTTTTTAAAAAAAAAAAAAAAAATAATAATTTTTAAAATTTTTATTAAATAAAAATAAAATTTAAAAATAATTTTTTTTTTTTAATATAAAACCAAAATAAATATATTAAAAAAAATGTTTCCTTAATTTTCATAACAACTGGTAAAAAAAAATTGTTATTTAACGAATGCGTTTTTAAGCAATAACTTTTTTTTCAGAAAAGTTTTTTTTTCAAATCATAATTATCATCAAAGATTATGTTATTACATTTTTTTTAAATTATCTCATAAACAACGCATTTGTTAATAATAATTTTTCAAACAATAGATAAAAATTATTAAAAATCATTCTTGAGTAGCTCTTGGTCATAAGAAAACGGATCAATAATAATATTATGAAAAAAAAAGTATTTTTCGATGTTTAATGAAGCTTTATAATTTTTCACCATAGTAAATTTTTAATAACAAAATGAAAATTAACAATTTTTCTATTTTTCTAACGGAAATCTATTCTTAGACCTTTGAAAAATAGCTCCTTGAAAGGAAAAAATTCTCAGATTAATAGTTTAACAATTATCGCACTTGCAATGTTAATGTTCCTAGTACAAAAAATTGTTAATTGACTAATGGATAACTTATTGAAAAATCGCGATGAAAATTTTTGGACCAAGGATTATTGTTCATTGATCTATCCTGCAGGCGCCTGAATTTTTTTAATTTTCATATTTAATAAGTTAATATAATAATCATTCATTGAAGGTCCGAAGGGGGCGTGGCTTGCGCAAGCCGGAGTACCCGTTTTCAGGCGTATTTTCAACCCTCTGGGAAAATTATAAATATTGGTCCTACAGTTCCAGGAGCTTTTTTCAGGAAAATTTACTCTTCTTTTTGAATCTTATTTCAAATTTGAATTATCTCGAATACTTTTTGAGATATTGGCGAAAAACCAAACCCCCTTTTTTTCACCTAATTGTTTATAACTATTGCAATTTTTGCGAGCGGCCTTGGCATTTTCTCAAAAACTATCTACATGCCATTCCGAATCGAATGACATATCAATCCTAATTTTGACCTAAAAAGCACTTGTTGACTAGACTATTCCGCTTTGTCAGATGATTTCTAGTCACTTTCTAAACAAAATATGAAAGACATAAAGAAATCATTAAAAAAGTCGATAGACATTTTCCCTCCGTACTGGAGTGGGCCCTGCCCAATTTAAAAAATATTTGGAATTAGGGGATTTCGAGGGATGGACTTTCACCTCACCAAACGGAAGACGTATGTGGGTCATCGCGTCTCGGAACCCGCGGCTCTTTATCTATAACCTATGCCTACTACATCAAATTGTGTGGATTTATGGAATGAACTTGCAGGAATTTGAACCACCTCTTCATAGACAGAATATTGTCGATGACATAATCATTATATAAATTATTGTTGACAGCAGGTTGAATTGCCATGACGGCAGTGGGCTTTGACGGATGATTGCATTAAGAAACAATTTACCATCAACTAGTACTTTTCCAAAGATTATATACAGCATCTCTACTAACACAAACCAATTTCCCATCCTGAATGGATTTTTCAACACATAAAAGATCTGAAAGCATTTCAAAATCCTTCAGAGAAAAGTGATCCAAAACCGATAAACCTTTCAATCAATTTAGTACATATTACTGTTTCATTGCTCTTTATATCACATAAACATTCCATCTTTCAGAGGTACGTATTTGTTTACCTTCACTTTTATTTATAACCGATAATATTGATCTATAACTGCTATTCGCATCGAACTGTTAACAGCTCCATTAAGTGTTGGAATAAACAGATATTCGGATCCAGTTTCTGTTTGAATGAATTTATGCGTCTTTTTTTTTGAATAACCAGGCACTTTTTAGTTAGGTTGCAGAAAAATAAGTGAGAGATATGTCAAACCAGAAATATTTGAAGGAAAACATGCTATTATTGGAATGCACAAAAAAGATAAAATGAGCATTTATACTCAGCTCTCATATTCTTCACTTTTTCCTTCCTAACAAAAGAACTGGGAGGTTAATAATCATTTCGGTGAAATTGTCTTGTAGTATTAATCATCAGCTTCAATTGATGGTATCGTGTCTGCAGAATTGGTAGAACTTGTTATACCAGGTGACAATGGGACTAGGGCAATGCCTATATCTCCTTCACTTATCAACCGATTTAAATGAAATTTCTTCGTACATAGATATGAGATACAATTTCCGATTGACAGACATATGAAAACAAAATCGCGGACTTCCGGTTTTGCCAGAATAGCCACCAACTCCGATTTTTCAAATGGAATACCCTGTTTTCAAATGGAACAAATGTTTGATGTTTTTCGGATTCTACGGCTCAAATTACATAAGACGGTGTTGGTGTTGTCAAATTTTCATTTCAAAATTTAAAAAATAATTTCCCAATTTTTGTTTAGCCCAGGAGGCCTTGCTCAGGTTAAAATCTATACTAATTTACATCAGTAACTCATAGTAATAGTCATTTCATTGATGAGATCAATAACAAATCCTACAGCAGGAATTACAATTTTCTGAACACATTTTTAATAAAAAAATCGTTTTTTTCAAATGGTACCTACCGAGGGCCATCTTGCCATTCGAAAGAGAATTTAACTACCAATTCATCGATATACATTATATACCACTTTTTTTTTTCGTTCAAAACTGAAAACGATCAATTATTCAATTTGTACAATATTTCATACGATGCCTACAAATTCCAATGAGATATCCGTATAGGTTTGATGAAATGAAAGGTAGGCCGTGGAATCATGGGAAACAGTAGGTGATTGATGTCATGTCAAAAGTGAAATACCAATTTTACTTGTCATCTCGTTTCGTTTGTAAAAAGTTTTTTTGAAATGGAAAATAATAATCGTTATTCTCGAAACGAACGAATCGATATGATATTGATATACGGAGAATGTCAGAAGAACGCTGTCAATGCTAGTATATACGCTGTTCGTTTTCCCTTAAGATGGCACCCATCGAAGACATATTTCAGGAAATTGGAAATGATGCAAAGGAAAAACTAATGTTTTAGCATAGGTTCATTTTTCTTCATCTGCCTCAGTGCGAGAATTGGACATTGAATGTGGGATCAGCAGGGAAAGTACCAGAAAAGTATTGAAAAAACATGAATATCGCTCCTATAAATACAGTTTGCATCAGCATCTATATGAAAATGACCCAGAACGAAGACGTACGTATTGTAATTCGTTTTTGCGTCATCATGATTTGAATAATGGTTTTGTCTCGAAGATATTGTTCACAGATGAGTCTAGGTTTACGAATAATGGTATGTTCAATAGGAATAATACAAGGTATTGGGCTCGAGAAAATCCTAGGCTGCTAGGTAATTTTCAAGAAAGATTTGGATTCGACGTCTGGGTAGGAATCATAGGGACAAGAATCATTGGACCAATTGTTTTTGACGGGCCTTTGACGGGCCAAAGATATCTACAATTCTCAGAGCACGATATTCAAAATAATATCAACGATTTACTTGAGAATATCAGGGAAAATAGTTTTTTCAGCAGGATGGCACAGGACCACATAATGCTTATATTGTTCGGCAATATCTTAGTGATACCTATGGGCAGAGATGGATTGGACAAACGGTTCAATCACATAGAACGCCCGATTTAAAACCTATTGATTTTTATTAATGGGGTCACCTAATATCCAAAGTATACTCGAGGAGACCAACTTCCATGGAATACTTGAGAGATAGAGTTGAGCGCGCTTTTCAGGAAATTCCTGCTCACGAACTGATAAATGAGATGAGGTGTACAATGAATAGTGGTCTATGTGTTAGGGAAAATGGGCAACACTCCGAATATATCATTGGTCACCAATGAATAAAATGACTTTTCGATGGTTGTCAAACTCTTCTATTGAAAACAGGATAATGGTATTGTAAGTAATAATTTGTACGTTGAATGTTTCA
This sequence comes from Gonioctena quinquepunctata, assembly GCA_018342105.1. Lineage (NCBI taxonomy): Eukaryota > Metazoa > Arthropoda > Insecta > Coleoptera > Chrysomelidae > Gonioctena > Gonioctena quinquepunctata. The sequence continues at coordinate 158,272 of JAFIRS010000721.1, read as the reverse complement.
CTGTTCGAGTCGTTAGATTTAATCAAACAGTTTGATTATATTGAAGTTATATTTTCTCCAATGGGCTTATGATCATTACATAATAAAAATTTGACAACAATGTCGTATGTAATTTGAGCCGTAGAATCCGAAAAACATCAAACATACAGAGTGTTGGTGGCTATTCTGGCGAAACCGGAAGTCGGCCATTTTGTTTATATATGTCTGTTAATCCAAAATAACGTCTCATATCTTAGTACAAAATTTCATTCAAATCGGTTGATAAGTGAAGGAGATATAGGCATGGCCCTAATCCCATTGTCACCCGGTATAGCACTCTGTTCATCGACAGTCCCCTGGATACATAAGATTTTTAAATTTTTCCTCCTTACGAAAAAAATATAAAGGTGACAATTATTCAGTTGTCGTAACATGAATCATGAGCAATTCCACAGAATTAGAAGAACTTGTTGCATAGCACGTTGTTCATCTAAAGTTCCATCAATATATACAGTTTTCGCAATATTCCTCGCAAAAATGGGAGTGCTAATAATTTCGTTAATATCTTGTGAGCAACAATTTATCATATCATGCAAGTTTACAGAATTGGCAGAACCAGTTCAATGAGACTTTGTAGAAAGTTTCGAAAATGTATCAGTTTATTCAAATGCCCCGTCTTCACTTACAAAAAAAAACTCACACTATCTTATTGAATGGATCATGAACAACAACTCAATGCATCGTACAAGTCTGCAGAATGATTGGGAGCATGAAGCACAAGACCTACTGAGAATTAAATACCGAGTTCAAACCCACGGTAGAAACAGCAGCATTTTCCTCGTAGTATGAGACTTTAGATAAACTCAGTCTACAAATCTAGTTGGTAAAAAAAAACATATCACAAGTTTTGCCAATGGCATTCAAAATATGCCCAGAGTGCGCAACAGCTTTTTCAATAAATTGCCTTATTGAAGGCAATTTGGTGTCATACAGATCATCATAACAGTATTTTGAAAGCCCTGTTGCTAGTCACCAAGCGTCAACTCACAGTTGGTTATCAAACATCATATTTTTCATTCGCTTTCGTCTTTCCACCCGATATTCCTATCTACGAATTATTTTCCTAGCCATATATATATTATATATATATATATATATATATATATATATATATATATATATATATATATATACATATATATACATCCATTTGAAATACAATATTTTATTACTTATGAGCGTGAAATTTAAAAACAACTATTTGCATGGAAAAAAAATACTTTCACGCTACTCTAACTCTTATTATTAACAATATTTTCTGACCTTATTATTCTCCCAGGAAAATCTTTTGCAAATCATCATTTGCAATTATGAAATGTCATTTCATGACGATATTTCAACTTTTTCTCATATCTGTCGGTGAACAAAAATAACTTTTTGTGGAATACTTTCAACACTATTTGAACCGTACATCATCTGGTTCGTTTGGAGATGCCCTATCTTGAACCTCTGCCGCTAATCCTATTTTCTACTAAGGGTATTGAATAACATTTTTCGAACAGTCGTCTCATTTGGCGACCACCTGTTTGGTTATATTTTTCATTGTAAACTGTGAATCTTAAAAAAGTTAATATTTCGTTCAAAATCGATATTGCATTTTGTTACTTATGTAAAGTATTCATAAGCCATTTGTACCTAATTCGAACACTCGGAGGAGGTAAGACTACCAAAATTATTGATTTTATGCCTCAAATTATATGCTTGGACTACCAGGTTGAGATTATCTATACAGCTTGAGACTTATTTTGACCGCGAGGATTAATATATCTTAAAACCCATTTATGCCCGAATTATTTTTTTCCATCAAATTCCGATAAAAGTTTCCATGGTTTGTCTCAAGATGAAAAAGTTATAAAATGAAAAATCTTTCTAGTTTTTGAAATTTGATGTGGGTCGTTAACGACCCGCTAGGCAAATAAATGAACAGTTTTGAAAATGCTTTATTCAAAGATGGATATATCAAAATCAATAATGGGATATTAACATTTATGAAATTCCTGAAAACATTTTTCATGCAAAACCACATTACACCTTTCACAAGATTTAGTTGTCTTATTTTTGCATAACACATCTCTTCCATTTTTGGCCAGTAAGAACTAAATGCTGTCCATTGTCAGAAACGGTAAAAGATTCGTTTGATTTACTTCCTGCGCCCATAGGATTCTTTCCATACTTTTGTAAAACTGTTGTTACAACCTGTCGTCTGAATTCTAAGTTGACCAATTTTATTCCATATTTTTTGGCTAATACCCAGGCATCGCTCATACATGCATCTAATATCCAGAACAAAATTGGTATATAACATTTCTCACCACGGAATGCGATTCTTTAGTTCGCTATATTGTTGTCCATCTGATCGACACCCCATGAACTTATTATATTATTTTATTACATGGGGTTGCGTGATTTCGACTTTTTGCTTTTCTTTTGCAGAATACCTAGAACATTTTTCTATAGGATCCACACAATATTCATTAGACAACATTATCACCACGCTATTGTCATTCCACCTAATACAGTCAACATTATTGATTTCACAAATGCACTTTCGTAAAACTGCTGTTACAACCTGTCGTCTGAATCCTAGATTGTCAAATTTTATTCCATATTTTTCGGCTAATACCCAGGCATTGCTCATGAATGCATCGAATATCCAAAACGAAATTGGTATATACCATTTTTCACCAAGGAATGCGATTATGTAGTTCGCTATATTGTTGTCCATCTGATCGACACCCCCATGAAGTTATTATATTGTTTCATTACATGGGTTGCGTGATTTCGACTCCCTGCTTTTCTTTTGCAGAGTACCCAGAACATTGTTCTATAGGATCTATACCATATTCATTAGACAACATTGTGACCACCCTATTGTTATTCCACCTAACACAGACAAAATTATTGATTTCATCAAATGTACTTTCGTATGTACCCCTGTCCTTCTTTTTCATAATTTTTGCGGTTTCCAATGGGCATTTCTCAGTACGATATTCTCTGACTGTTTCGGTTTCTCCAAAACCCTCATATGAGTATTTAAAGCTGCACTGTTGAAAATATTGTCGAAAAACATAGAAAATTCTAGTTCTGAAAATTGCTGTTTCAAAAATGTTGTGAAATTTTGGACAACGCTTCCCACAAGGCCCAATTTTTCCGGATCTTTACGTTTGATATCACGTCCTTGGTAAATATCAAAGTTCAGATAATAACCAAAAAGAAACGCCAAAACTCACGCCTTATCCAAAACGAACGGGTTTACTTTCAATAAATTGTTTACACCCATTCTGTCCAAAATAGGGTATCATTGATTCATCAACCGAAAGATATGAGCTAATAGGCGGATATCTAACGAATTTTTCGTTGATTTTACTGATAAGCGGCCGTAATTTGGCCATTTTATCATTTTTGGCGAGGTTGTTGTTGTCCGCTGCATGAATGAAACGAAATATTTCTTCAAATCGGTTACGCCTCATTGAATTCAAACAAGAGTATTTCGAGAATCTTTTTGTGTTTCCCAAAACATTCTGCGTCTGGGAACTGGCACATATCCACTCAGCTAGAGAATAGCGATAAATACTAGAAGTTCTTCATCTCCAAGTACCAGGCGATGATTTTTTGTTGCAGAAAACATCACAGTGTATTTTACTAATAATTTTAAAACATCTTCAGAAAGAAATTGTTCTAGAGATTCAAGAGGATTACTATGTTCCGAAAGAGTTGAAGGCAAAACATAACTACCCTCTATCAAACTACTTGTTGAATGTGTTGCAAAGTTTCTTTTTTCCAGTTACGCTTTTTCTGTTTTAATTTTTGGTTTGTAGCATTCTTAGTTTTTTTTAAACTCTCCTCTTTCGTCTTGATTGGTTATGGGCACCTGTTCGGTTTCTGCTTCAATCATAATTTTCCATCTCATTCTCCTTTTCAGATTCCTCATCATCAAAATATTCATCTTGATGTAAATCTGTTTCAGCTTGTGATTGAAGTTGACGAAGATTCAATTTATTAGGGTCTTCGTCACTTGAATCATCATCACTTTCGTTTCCATTGTCGTTGGGTAGTGTTATATAAATGAGATTCGGCACTTCCTAATCTTCATCTAAGCGCTCCAATTCGTCCAATAGCTCAGCAGTTGTAAGAGGTTTATTCATGTGGACAATCAAAATATATAGATCTCATGTGCCCACAAACTTCAGAATAACACAAGCAGTGCCCACAAACTTGAAGAATAACACAAGCAGTATCCTTTGTATGAATTCGAAATCATCTAAGTTATATTATATCTCACTGAAAATTAAATCTTTGAAACTCACCAGTAATTATCCTTAGACATTTCTTGACACATCAAAATGGCGAAATATACTGTCAGATAGAGGCTCCTTAGACACACTTGGAACACCGGCGCACAGTGCGGCAGGATACCTATAAACCTGGCATTGCATAATTTGGTATTTCATCTGAGCGCTCCAATTCGTCCAATAGCTCAGCAGTTCTGAGAGGTTTATTCCTGTGGACAATCAAAATATATAGATCTCATGTGCCCAATATATAGATCTCATGTGCCCACAAACTTCAGAGGCCACTCTGTGTGAATGTTACGCGGTGAAGTGAAGAATAACACAAGCAGTACCCTTTGTATAAACTCGACATCAACTAAGTTATCTAAGTCTCACTGAAAATTACATCTTTGAAACTTACCAGTAATTTTCCTCAGACATGTTCTTGACACATCAAAATGGCGAAATATACTGTCAGATAGAGGCTTCTTTGTCACACTTTGAACACCGTCGCACAGTGGGACAGGATACCTATAAACCTGGCATTGAATATTTTGGTATTTGTTTAGTTTCCAATACAAAGTATTATTTTCTTTATGTTACTTTGTATTAATAAAAGGCATTTTCGATCATACACATATTCATTAATATCTAAATTGAAATAATTTAATCACACCTCATCATAACACAATTGTCTTCTCGTTTGGATGATGATTTCGATCTCATTATTCGGATAAATCGAAATCACTGGAATGCTCTGATGACTCCAAGTCCTCTTCTTCCTTATCCATATCATTCATCCCAGTATTAGTAGAGAAATGATGAGGCTTTTTTCTTTTTATTTTGAGTTTACTTGTAATGAATGGGTCACTACTAATCAAGAATAAATTAAAAACATCTTCGTTTGTCTTGACCCTGCCGCACTTTCTAGAATTATGTTTCCGATACCTTTTAAAATCTTTGTTTCGCGCCTCTTGTGCCTCTTTCGCCTCTTCACTTAATTTTCCGATAGGAAGCAATGCGGCTGATATTATTTCTGGACCGTGTATGAGGTTTTTTTGAACAGCTGGTGGCATGTTGTACCATGAATACTTCTCAACAAAGTACCTTGCAGTCTCGTGAACAAATTCTCTAAATTTTTCAATATCAATTTTATATCCACTGGCAACAACTATCATGACTATATGCAGTTTTTTATGAGTTCAAGGTCAAGCTTCGTGATTTCCGCCGAAAGTTTTGCGTTCTTAAAAACCTTCTTGCAGAGTTTACATCATTTGTACTACCGAATCCCGGTTTATGGTCAAACCGCATCGCTCTCTGAACACTTTTTGTATTCGAGCTTTGTTTTCTGCTACTATCTGTTTGTCACCACCTTGAGCTTGCCATTTCTTGATCGGTAATTCATAAGTCAGGTGGAAAAGGCACTCGAACATACGTATCCATCCATGTAAGATGGATAAGCCAAACTCCAAGTTGTCAGTATTTATTTGTCTAACAATCATTTCTTCCACATTATTGAATTGCTTGGAAGTAACCCCACATATAAAGCATTTCTGTGTTGATGTCGTTTCAGTGAGGGCATTGCAAACTTTGCCATCCACCTAGCGAATATCAATTTGTGATTCTCTTTTATGTGTCTATTCTCTAATGTTGAAGTAGTGTTCTGTAAGTTCCTTATTTAGTTTTGTACCCCATTTTTCTCTAATCGATACCAGCGTAGACTCTTTGATGAATTGAATTTTGAGAGGCCTACAATACGCTGTCGAAGCTGAGCTCGGATATTGCCAAATGATCTTTGTATCACACACCAGACGAACGGGAACAATGCACGTGATGAACACAGCTGAATCATCAGCGTCAAGTCCATGGAATGCTTGTATGTAGGAGCTATGGCCTGAGGAGCCGTCAAAACCCCATTTTGTTGATAGTCATAGTTGGTCTAGTTCTGCATCTTGCAGTGTTGATACTACAGAGTGCAGTGACTGGATCAATCGTTGTGTTGTGGGGTCAATTAAGTCCTGTAGTGGGGCGCTAGCAACAGTTTCTGTAACATGTATATTGTTTGGATAGCAAAGCTTCTTTGCTGCTTGAACAGTCTTGTAGGAAGGAAATATTTGTGGAGCACTTGCCCTCACAGCGTCATAACTTTGATGTTATCGAAACAGCTAGAGCATCTTCTCCAGACATATAATTTGGTTGTGAGTCCAGCGAAGTTTTATATGCATTTGGCTCGTTTCGGAGACTTAGAAGTTATTTCATGAAGAATTTTTGATGCATTTACCTACCCTTCTGACCTTAAACTCATCTTTGTTGCATATGTCAATACAAATACGTGAGTCGTATCCCTAAGTTCTTTAGTTTTTAACTGTTTCGTTCTTCCTGAGCCATCATCGACGATCACGCCTTTTCTCAGTTTTACTAGGAAACGAAATCGACCCCTCCAGCCATTCTTCATTGTAATTTTGAAAACGTACTTCTATTTTTCGTGCTTTTGAGTAACGTGTCTTACACTCTGTCTTCAAATATGAAATTTGTTTTAGCACCTACTTCTGATTCTGTGCATTAAATTTCGTACGTTTTTAAATTTCTTCGTACAAATAATGAAATTGTTTTCCAATTTCACTGTTTCCGCATCTCCTCATTATGTCCATGAGCTCTTTTCTTTCAAAAAGCATTGCGCTCGAAGTCGTCTCTGAAACAGAAATACATTATAAAGGAATAATTGATTATAAATTAGTGCCGACCTCGCCCTCTAAAACTTGTTTTTCTAAAAAAAGGCAGAATATGGGCAACAAATTTACATGATTCTGAAATAAGCTTTGTAGAACTGTAGAAATAAAAGTTTGGATGACCTTGGAACATAACTGAAAACCTTCATGATTCTGAAAATACAATAGAAACCTGAAGATTTAATCACAGACATCATCAACAAGAATTCAATATTATTATATGTAAGTTTTTATTTGTCCAACGTTCTTAAATTATCTCCACATACCTGAACTCGAAACTGCCATCACAAAAACTCGTAACAATTGTGATCTATTGACACAGCGACGTTGCAAAACTAGAACAATTGCGCAAACAATTCGCAGGCGTCTTGTCTCGGCCAAAAACTGGCTACAAATTTAAGCGGTCGGTAGCGCGGTGGGGATCAGGAAGGGCTGCAGTGTGGTTATTTGTCGCATACAGTAGTGCACGGTCGTTTCAACAGATGGCGACAAGGAAATATGCACTTTTAATTTTTGATTTAATGCCAGGTTTATAGGTACCCTCAGGGCCGGATTAAAAGATGTGAAGGCGCTGGGGCAACAAAGGAGTGGAGACCCCTAATTATTTTTCAAACAAGTTTTTTTTTTATTTATTGCGGAACAAATAAAATTATTTCGACACGAGCATATGTAGGTATAATAGAATACAAGAAATAAATTAAATTACAGCGTAAACGAATGGATTCTTGCGAGCTATTTCGACGAAAAATCATTGATGATTTCGGTCAAATCCAGCATCCCGAGAAAATCATTCTCAATGCTAAGAAGCGATAACTTTGATAGGCGGCTTTGTCTCATCGTAATTCACCTATTTTTTTCATTTTGGAAAATGAGCGCTTTCCAGTGCAATTTGACATCATCACATTCTCAGTTGTAATATCACAAGAGAGTGAAAATAATTCGACAGATTTTCGAAAACTTGTTGCCAGGCAATAGACAAGAGATACCAACTGGCTCGAGTGGCTATTGCCAACAAGTTTGAGAAAGAAATCTAGATAATTATTTTCTACTATATCGAACTCTCGTGTGGTATTCTTTAGATTATTTTTTGATGTTACGATCATAAACACATTTCCTTGCAAAATTATATAATGTACTAAACCGGTTTTGATTCATTTCACACTTTTCATGCGAATTGATGACAGACGTCAAATTAAAAATATAGGTTGTCAGACAATAAAAACAAAATACCTCAAATTATTCCCGCGACAATTTTCTAGGTAGAATATTCCCACTATTGATTGGCTAAAACGTATATGACTTATTTGAATTGAACGTTTCCATTGGTTTCTAGCAATGTCAAAAAATAATCACTGTTATTTTAATGTTTGAGAATGTAGCTCTAAAATTTTGGTTTTCAAGAATTTGATAGTAGAACATCTTAGATTGGTCTTTTTGATGATCCTTTTTCAGAAGGATTTACATTTGTTGCGGAATGTCATCCTTCTCTTAGACTCACACTTTCAGATTTCAGGGTATTTCTCTGTTACAAGCGGACCACTCAGCGGACACATGTCAACGCCAATAAATAGGAAAAACAGGTATAGACGGGCAAAGTGTTTGTAGAATCTGCAGAAAAATAGTCAACAGAATTTGAACTTTTGTTCTATTATGGAATGCGCACAGGGCTCTTATGAATAATTTGATGCAATCATATTCATGAATTGAAATATTATTTTCTTTTGCTTATGATTATTGAATTTCATTGTGTATCTAGATCGCTTGTGTCATTCGAAGAATACATCGACAGAAAATCTTTCATTTGATAAAAAAAAATGTTTTTTTGTTTAAATTCAATTGTTCTTGTTTTTACAGCTAATTTCGATACGATATAATATTTTGTATAATAGTATGATGTTTTACTTGGTGATTGTTTCTCGCATATACACATGATTCATCAGATCGAAGATTAATATTAACCATGGATTTTGACAAGAATACGAAACATGTTTTTGAATGTTAAAAACGAAAAATGAGAGGAAAAAGTGGGAGAACTGCTCTTTCGTTGTCAGATTTTTTATATATAATTTTGCTTTTCCTTCGGTATTTGTTAGGAAATTTTACCTAAAAATTTATATTGTGGAGGCCCCTCTCTTGTGGAGGCCCCGGGGCTGCAGCCCCGTTTGCCCCCCTCTTAATCCGGCTCTGGGTACCCTGCCCACTGTGCGTCTGTTGAAAATATCTTACAGGCGGACATTTGTTATTAATATTCTGCCAAGAGCAAACCACAAAATACATCTGCAAACATATTTGCCTATCTTTTGAGAGATGGGTAGTTAGGGTGAGATGGGTTTTAAATAGCTGAGTTTACCTCCGCCCAACTCTCGAAAGAAGATTCGGCAAAGGGGTGCATACGAAGTGACCTTTTCCGGTGTTATTGTTTTTATGCTCCATTTGTTTTTTTTATGTTCATATTTCCAAACTGATGAAGAAACATTTGTTTTTACAGACATATCCGGCCTGCTAACAACACCCTGCTACTCCCCCCAAATGGAAAGGAACAGACGCACCATGTGAATCGAACCTCATCAACTCCATTCATACCACGGAAAGAACTAAGCCTCGGGAGACCAATTATCACGCGATTGAATCACAGCCATGTCCGGACAACGTCCGACATCCACATTGATAACTGTTCCGACCCTTCCCACACCCTCCTTACATCCCTCTTCTACGTTCGGTAATTTCGCAGTGTCGTCTTTCTTAAAATCCGTCACTACGACCGAATCGAATGACATTTGGCACAATTTGATCGATGATAATAATGATTATTATAATAATGCTAGTGTTTACGTGGAAAGTCCGGAAAATTTCCTTCTGGCCGCCGGTTACGATCTTGACAATGACAGTTTAGGGAGTTGGAATGTAACGGGTGCGGTGAATGGAACATTCGACGAGAGGGTCGCTACCATCCAGCTGATATCTATGATTGTTACTGCTATCCTGCTGGGGTTCATCATTTTGGCTACTGTTATAGGTGAGTAACTGCATGTTTATTTGTGTCTTTTCTCAGATATTGCGGAATTTCATTTATTAACACATTCTTCCCAATTGGGACGTGAAGTAATAATTGCACAGGCCTGTATTCGGAAACTTTTGTCATAAAGCTATAATGTGAACATTACCAACACAAACATCACCAGATAATTCTGGGAATATCGAGGAAATAAATTGAAAAATTTTACTGATATTTGGTCTATACCGGTTGTCAACGAATATATTAGACAGGTCACAACTTCTAGAATATAAGGTGTATCAAAATGAGATTTGGTATACGCAAATGGTATGTGTAGAGGAGAGTTTTCGCATATTTCAGTTGAATTATGATAATAAGCTTAAGACATATTGAAAACTTCCCTCAACATTCGATTATGATTCAGTTTGATGATTTTATTATCCATTCTTTCACGACTGTCGATTATTGGAATAATAATTTGACGGAATTGGTTATATTCAATTTTCAGTCACCTCCACATTTCAAAAATGTTCAGAAGGCTGTTCCAATACCTGAAATGGAGAAAATGGTTCCTAGAAATTGATTCTGTACCAAAGTTTTTTTTAAGTTGTAAACTGTTCTATTCATTATAGATATGAATATAACTTTTTTATAATGTTTCATTCACGATAAACTTGAATATAAACATAGCATTGATGCCCGTTTTCGATTTCTCGCAGTGTCGAAAATTGGCCCCCATACATGTCGGCGACTGGTTATCGGGACATCTGCTTTGTGATTTCGTTTATTTAATTTACATTATTTCATGGTTAGTTTTTGTCTGTTTATTCAAATTGAAGCTACAAAGATTCAGCAACTGAATATTGCAACCACATTAAAATTGTGTCGAAAATTGGGAGATTTACCTTAAACATTATGTGACAAATTTCAACAGAATCGGTTCATAGGTGAAAAATCAATCATCCCCTATTTTTATATCCTTAGTGGTATTTTTTTAAAATTTTTTTTTTAAAAAAAAAGGAAAAATCAATTTTAACCTACTTCTAATTGTCGTATCGAAATGAAACTTGGTATATATATATATATATATATATATATATATATATATATATATATATATACAGTTGTATGCATAAACAAGTCGTACAAGGTTTGTATGGTCTAAACCTGCCCACCACCACTCGCAACGACGTGTGCCCTCACGTGTGTGCCCTTTCGGGTAGCTGTCTCGCTGATATTGTTTTTACGCTTACGCTCTACGTAATGAATTTGCTTTGTTTGTTTGTTTGGCGCCGACTCAAAGTTGGGTACTTATATTAGTTCAGGAGCTTAGTTATCAAGACTAATAAGGTTTATTTAATTTTTTGCTTTTCAGTTTATTTTTTCGTCTATTTAATTTTTTGTTGAAAAATGTTTGACTATTTTTAATTTATTTCAGGATAGTATAGGTCATTGCACCATTCACAGCTGATATTTGATAGTTAGTTAGTTGGTATATTATTGCTAGACTGATGTTTTCTCCGGCCTGTATTTTTGCGCTGATGGCATTATTATGATGTAACAGAATTCCTAACTTTTCTTAAGAAAGTATATTCATTTTCTAAAGTATATTTTTCATGTTTATATTCACGAAAGTAATTGTAATTTGATTCTGAGGACTTACTTGGATGCTGATTCTCATTTGAAATGTTAATCATAATCTTGAACATGGAAGATAGTGACTAAAGTTTATCTTTCAGTCGCAGATGATTCCACATATGATTTAATCAACATTATGGGGACTCGAGGGGACTCAACATTAAAAATTAATTTTTGCAACATCTGCGGACTCAACAAGAACATCAATGACGTCCACCATCACCTACAGACGGAAAAACCGGATATTCTGGCTCTAACAGAAACACAAGTAAACTCGTCCACCAACAAGATCCATATGCTTTGTCCTGGTTACGAACTCCATTCTCGATTCAGGTTCAAAGGTGGAGTCTGCCTTTATGCCAAGGCTAACCTCTCATGCCAGCGTGAAGAGAGTTTGGAACCGAAAGACTTTGATGTGATGTGGTTCAAGCTATCTGATACCAAACTGACTAAGTTTCTCTGCTGCCCTTACCTATCACCTAATTAACCTTCATATAACGACCTCTTTGAGTTTTTATCACTCAAACTGGACTTCATTCAGGAGAACCATCCAACAGCTGAAACCATAATCATGGGAGACTTTAATGTACATAACACTGCCTGGCTCAAATTCTCTAACAAAACAGATGATGCAGGTCGTCAAGCCGAGGCCTTTGCCATCACTCATGGTCTAGAACAACTGGTCGAGCTACCAACCCGCATCCCTGATGTCAACAACCAGTCTGCCAATACACTAGATCTTTTCCTCACCACCAATCCTGACCCGTATAGAATAGAAGTTTGTGCCCCACTTGGAAACTCTGACCACACCCTCATCTCCACAACATGCTCTTTCCATTTACCATCGAGCTGCACAATACCACCCCATCTCATGTGGCATTACAATTCGGCCGACTGGGAAGGTCTTCGTATGTTTTTCTCAGCGTTTCCATGGAAGAGAGTTTGTTTCTCTTCAGTAGATCCAACACGATGTGCTGAGACAATTTCTGAAATCATCATGTTGGGGATGCAAACTTACATACCGAATACCGAAAGAAGAACATCATCCGATAAGACCTGGTTCAACAGAAACTGCTCTAGAGCTGTGGCTTCCAAACAGGCAGCATACCATCGATGGCTAAAAAATCCGGGCCATGAGACCAGAGCAGCATATGTCGAGGCTAGAGGCATATGTAAAGAGACAATAGAATGCTCAAAAGATGCCCACAAAGCCAAAATAAGATCAAAACTTGCTGAATGTCCTAACGGATCCCGTTCATTTTGGTCTTTCGCCAAAGCTGTGGGAAGAAACTTCACTTCCAGCTCATTTCGTCCCCTAACCAAAGAAGATGGAACACTAGCAACGACTGCCCAGGAAAAAGCCAATATGACCGAGATCACCTTTCGCCAACGTACTATCAGAAAGATTTTGCTGGGTCTCAACACCAACAAAGCCTGTGGATCTGACGGAATCCCGCCGATTGTTCTCAAGAATTGTGCCCCCGAACTAACACCTGTTCTTTGCAAGTTGTTCAACCACTCTCACAATTTGGGGGTATTTCCGTCCAATTGGAAAATTGCAAGAGTACAGCCAGTCCCTAAAAAAGGCAAAAAGGCCCTATCTAGCAACTACAGACCTATCGCACTGCTATCTATCATTTCAAAGGTCATGGAAAAAGCCATCAACATCGAGCTCATGAAATATCTGGAAGACTCAGGAATTGTCAACGATAGGCAATATGGCTTCCGCCATCAGAGATCAACTGGTGACCCGCTCGCTTACGTCTCACATATATGGCAGCTATCTATTGAAAAGTATGGAGAAACTTTAGCTGTGGCATTAGATATCTCCAAGGCGTTCGATCGAGTTTGGCACCAGGGACTCCTCGTCAAGCTTCCGTCTTATGGCTTGCCCCCTCAGCTGTGTTCTCTGCTTGCTAGTTTTCTCTCAAACAGGTCTCTCCATGTAGTGGTCGATGGAGTTTCATCTGACACTCTACTCATAAATGCTGGTGTTCCGCAAGGATCCATTCTCGCACCAACACTATTTCTACTTCACATCAACGACCTGTTGAAAGCAACTTCATGTCCAGTACACAGCTTTGCCGATGATAGTACCCTCCATACCGCTTTCTCTTCCAGGGCCCCTATATCAGCCCGTGAAACCAGAAATGAACGAGGAAGAAATGTTAATAATATAAATATGGACTTAGCAACAATTTTCGAATGGGGATCTAATAACTTGGTAGAATTCAATGCAAACAAAACACAAGCATGTCTTTTCTCTAGAAAAGCCGATCTCACTGTGCCTAACATAACTTTGTCAGGAGTAACCATACCCCTGAAGCCATCCATATCAATGCTTGGTATTACTATCAGCAATAACCTTTCCTGGGAAAATCACGTGAGGTCCATTGCCAAAAGTGCATCCCAAAAACTTGGTTTTCTGTTTCGTGCCAAGAGCTATTTCACCCCCAGTCAGCTGATTATGATCTATAAGGCACAGATCCGACCTGTCCTGGAATACTGTTCCCATATTTGGAGTGCGGCACCTAAACATATCCTGAGGCTATTGGATTCTGTCCAAAAAAGGGCAATTCGTCTCGTCGGTGATGCCTCGCTTACAAACTCGCTCACTTGTCTGGAACACCGTAGAAAAGTTGGCGATTTGTCTCTATTTTATAGATATTTTCATGGGCGATGCTCTTCTGAAATATCAACAATCGTTCCTGCTTTGGCAGTCTCTTCGAGATTAACCCGTCAAGTTCAGTCATCACACCCCTTCGTGGTCACTTTGGAGACCTGCAGAACATCACTTTCCAAAGACTCGTTCATCCAACGAACAGCGAGGCTTTGGAACTCATTGCCTAGGGAGGTGTTCCCCGAGGCATACAACCTTCAGAAATTTAAGAAGAACACCAACTCCTACCTTCTTTCCCTAGGTTCCCACGATGTTCTCTGAACATTACAGGATATCCCTTTTCGTGGGAACCAGAACATAAAAAAAAAAATGTTCATTGATTTGTTGAAAATATAAACAGGATGTTCATAAAATCAGATGTGGAATCATCTGCGACTGAAAGATAAACTTTAGTCACTATCTTCCATCGTCAAGGTAACCTCTTGTGGGGTATTCATGTTGAAAAGGGAAACATTCTCAATTGAATATTAATAGAAATATTTTTCCGTGAATTGAAAAATCCACGATTAAAATGAAGTTATTTTTTGTGAATGTCTAACAGAAAACAACAACTTCCCCGGCTAAAGCCACGCTGGACATTGAACTACATCTGATAGATATTCTGAAAAAATCTAAAATTGAAAATTTGCATTTTCATTCAGATAGTTATTTGATTTTCTATTCCAGTCTTAATTGAGAACTCATAAAATATAAATGAATGAGGCAAAGGAGAATGTTTTCCGAAAGAGAGTACTCACCAGAAATCATTCGTAACATTGACGCAGGAGAGACATCGCATTCACTAGGTCTTCAATACATTTTTGTCGACGAAAATCTATTTCACGCTTCCACGATCATCAGGAAGACCGGAAGAAATGGAAAACACATCTTCAAGAAGCAATCTCACTTTGCAAAGATGGAAAAAGTTAGAATCATTTCTTTTGGAGAGACTCTTTGAAATTAGTGTTTTCTGACATTAAAACCTGTCATGGGGTATGATAAAGATGCCTTAAAACCCTGGTGTATTCACTGATTCGATTTTGTTCAGAATTTTTGGGGGACAACAAATTAAAAACGTTAAATTCTGCTTAGAACTTCATTAGTAGATGGCGCGGTTGAGGAGTGTTTGTTTGTGTCACGCAAAATGTCAAACCTATGAAATTTTCTTTTTCTGTCAACATTACTTCATGCAAAAAATTGTGAATTGATCGTTTACAAAGATTATAGTGCTACGAACAAGATCCCGCTCAGAACAGTTGGCGCGAAAATGAGATGAAATCCTCGAAACTTACTACAATGTTTACATCTGTCTGTCAAAAATCAGATTTTTCTTGAGGTCTACCTGGCGATTTTTTCAAAGTGATTTCTTCTCAAATGGCCTTTTTCGGATCATGGAAACTTCCACGAAGGAATGAGAAAAGGTAGGAGAGTGGACTGATGTCTCTAGATGATGAATTAACTTGAAAATTGAGGGGATTGGAAAATGTCCCCGATGACATTGTTCCATTAAACTTTCCGATACAAACTATTACCAAACCATTCACTGCCCATCTCTGCCGGACTATTACCTCTCTAACAACTTTCTGACATGAACAAAATCAAAGAGTTCATTGTAGATATCATAAAATCTGTTGATGAAGTTGAGAAATCGATGAATCCCTGGTGTGCGAAAGTCTAGGCTGCTTCCAGCTATCTTAGAATGACTTCGCCGGAAAAGGTGAGCCCTACTAACAAAGATGAGGGGAGAAAAAAATAATCTAAATGCTTTTCTTTTATTTTTCAGTAACACCCCGCATGAGATAATCGGAGGAGGGCGATCTAAACCAAGCAGTTGTTCGGAAGAACAAGGCCCACTCCCAAGATCGATAAGGCTAATGACTATGATTAGGATGATTATCACTTTTTAATAAACACATGAATTTCAAAAGTAAGCGTGGACTTTTCATTCTATGAAGATATATTGATTTTGGCTAGTGAATTACGAACCGTCCCAGAGGGTCCCTTAGCTCTTTGGAAGAAAATATCCACTATATTTAGAATTTCCCAATATTTTTAGTCAGAAGACTGTCATCTCATGGAAAAAATTTCATACAAAATATATATAATATAAAAAATAAATATTAAAGTAATAATAAACTTATTTGACTGGATACATTACAATCACAAGTTGGAAAAAATTATTCCAATGGGCAGAAGTTCAGAGAAGATTCAAATTAATTTATACATATACCAGTCATTTTACTAGTAGTGGAATAATATTAGATTTCAGCTTCAGAAAGTTAGGGGACTGCGGGAACTTTCTACTGTACATTAGTAAGGAAGAACATATGAAAAGTTACCAACCTTAAAGTATGTGCTTAATTAATTATTTAACAAATAAGTTGCCAAATTACATTGTATATTGAATATTTAAAAAAAATGAATAAATAATGGTGCCACTCGCAAAAATGGAAAAATTTACATGAAAAAGGTAGATAAAATTTTTCTTTAAAATAAAAACTGAGCTGCAGAATTTTTTCGCTAACGTGCGAAAAAAATGTGTGGCGGCGACTCTGAAGTTCAGCGCTGGAGGAGCACGTCGCCACGAGCGAAAATGGTCCAATAGTCTCAAAATGGCAGCTGTTGAAAAACATCGCAATATTTCATTTCCATACCCAATATCGGCAAACTATAAGTCGTTCGATAGAGCTTCACTATCTCACAAATTTTACCCGATTTTTTTTTCTCTTAGATGTACACATAAATAACAAATAGGTAGCTGTAAATTATCATTCATGAAATCTACCTTTACGACTGGTCACGCCATCGTTTTTTCAGTGTCATTCTGGGTCTGCGACCTCAAAAACCCCTATAGCATCAATTTGGGTAACATTTTCCTAACAAAATTGTTTTTCATTGTTTAAACAATTAATAAACAAGCAGTGCACGAATATAAGTTTATGACTTTTTTCTGCAAGCAATTTCCAAGTAATATCAGAAGGTTTTAGGAAAATCCATGGAGTCCTCCAGGATTCCAAAATAATGCATGATTTTAAGCTATTTTTACTCCGCTATATGAAGGTAATTTGAGTTCTTGCGATAAGATAGTCGTGTTGTCTGCCAAAATAGTGAACACCTCTTAATTTGTCAAAAAGCTGAGAGGTTCTTTCACTCAGATAGGATTTGAACCAATTGAAGCTTCGTCCTCTGAAGCTGTAGAGATGAAGCTTACGTAACAGTCAAAAGCTTTAGATATGTCGCAAAACACTTCCTTCAGACTAGAATATAGATTTTTCAGAAAGCGAAAGAGATTGCATCTCCCATACTTTTATTGGTTTGAAAGCTCAATTAAGTAATTGTATGTAATTTACAGCACTTCATAAAATCATTATCCGCTCCATCACAAGATTTTTATCACGAGCAAACAGGGACAGAAATACATAAATGCCAACTCGGTGGAGCTGTATTAATAGAAAATTCACTATACAAAATAAATTGGTACGGTTCATAATTAGAATTATTTCGGAACCCTCTCGAAAATTCAATATAACACTCAGGGTTATTATATATATAATACTGACAATATTTAATAACCCTGATAACACTGACATAAGTACATGGAATAGTTTGTTCTAAAATATGTTACATCGATCGATCAACCTCAAAATATTTCACAACGAATTGACATAACCTCAAAGGCGACAAAAGCACAATCACAGAACGGATCAGGAGACACAAATCACAAAAACACCCTGTGTGGTATGAAATTGCAGTTTACTGAATTATGACAATAAACGACGTCGGCGCCATCTGAAACTCTAGATAACTCCCTTTATCAAGTGGGCTGTTGTCCCCCAGTTTGTTCCAATATTTTACAGGTATAAGTGAATACACCATGTTTTTAGACATCTTAGGTATGATAGATTGATTTGTCGAAAATATAAACAGGATGTTCATAAAATCAGATGTGGAATCATCTGCGATTGAAAGATAAACTTTATTCACTATCTTCCATCGTCAAGATAACCTCTTGTGGGGTATTCATGTTGAAAAGGAAAACATTTTCAATTGAATCAATCCGTAGAGCATTCCGCAAAATTAAAAAAATTAAACAATTCAACTTTGTATCTTTATATTCTTCAAATGTAATGATGCAAAACTCTCACTGGAGAGAATCAAAAAAATATGGTGTCACCTAAAGCTTTTTTTTTCACTTGCATTCAAAGTTATTTTGTGTTTTTGAGGAGCAGAAAGTTATCTGCTACCCATATATCGATTTTTAAGCCTCGATATATCGGTTCTGAAGCATTTCACCAGGAAACTTGCCTCCATTCGAATTTAATAAATAAGATAAACAGTCGGATTCCCAGACTGTTTGGAGTGGTTAACGACTCATCATGTTTAAATTGATTGATTGTTTCAGTTCCAAAATGAATTACCGACGGCAAAACCATTTAGAAAGTGTCCGATCTATAATTAACACTGAATATAGCAGTTCATTAATCAAGTGTCCTATGGCAAAAATTGTCTTCAATAAAGCATACGACACGCGAATCGGAGATCGAAAGAGTTTTCGGTTTATTAGCATTCCCTTTTTTTCAGAACAATCACTTTTTTTGCATCGCGTGCATGGTAGGAAAATGTTTTTGTATATGTATGTATATTTATGAGATTGTTCTTCATCACGCATTAAAAAAACCTGATGGAATGTGTATGTGTGTGTCATTCACTTCTCAACAATAAATTTGGATGATTCCAGGGTCCATACTCGATTTTTTTCAATGAACTAGAACAAGTTTCTACACTAAGTCACTAAAAGTATCGCTTTTCCACTAAAAATGATTATTTAGTGTGTATCAGTAGCTTTTTTGAGTTTTAGAACCGCGCTAACCCTATTGCCCAATACAAAAAATTCCCCCATCGAATATATTGCTATCTCTCATTCATTTTTTAGGTTTGCATTTCTTGAGAACCTAGTGGATGGTATGCCTAAATAGTTCTATTATTGAAAAGTATTTTTTTTCAAAACGAAATGAATAATAAGAGATTTGTCTATATAAATTAGAGATTCGTTGATAAATGACAAAATTGAAATCATTCTCATTCATGGAGAAACTATAAAAAATCGAAAATCACCAGAAATATTTAATCTGCGTCATCCCGAAAATACGGTATGCCATGCAACACAAATGTATCGAACATTTTTGGCCACGGGATCTGAGGAAAATAAATTTAACACAAAACATGACAACAAAATATATTATTAACAGTAACTGAGAATCCGAGAAGTGCCTCGATGCTGTATCTTCCATAACAGGCGTTAGTAAAGCATCAGCACAAAGAATATTATTTAAACATAAATATTACGAACGGAGATTTGAATTGTACGCGTGGGTACATGGAGATATAGAAGAATATAGAGTTTGCAAAGTATGTGTTGTTTTCTGATGAGGTTCACATCAAATGAAGTAGTTGGATGCTAGAGGGGAATGTGAGCTCTTAGGACTGGAATATGCCAGAAAAATATTCTAGTCTCCCATAGAATGAAATTCTGAATCAGTCAGTCGATGACAATAACTAACATGCTTGTGAAGCATTGCTGGGACCAATACTACTGTCAAAAGGAAAATAAAGTACATTATTATTTTTGTAGTAGTCTCAACTTTGCTTACCTCTTTTTGGAAGTTAATTTGTTCAACTACACAATTCTTCAATCAAGTCTATCGCGAAGGTAATTGCGGGAAAGTAGTTTCGAAAAGTTTTGGTCCATCCATTGTGAAATATATTCTCGATGTTTAGGCAAGTATGGAAAAATAAAAATTCACCCAAGAAAGTTTGATTAGTCTTGAACAAGATGAACTCGATCGGAGTTGTTTGGACGATTATTCGCAAAGTTCAAACGTCGACTCTTCTTCCGTGAAATTTCTTGTTTGTTTGTTTATTCTCGGATAACAGCATATTCACGAAGTTTGAAAAATAAACGAAAAATACGGAATTCTTGATCGGATAGAATGAAAAATTGCTCAGCTGGAATTCCAGTTGAAGGAAGGATTTTTTGGATATACATATACGTCTTTCTTCGTTATTTTATATGATGTGTACATTGCCGAGTTGATGCTCAATCTGATTTTGATTTATTTTTATCTATTCCAATAAACTACATTGTTACTGACTCATTAACGTATATTTTTCTGACATTTCGATGGTGGTGAAAAAGGTGATAATATGCAATCTGAGGGAGATATCAGCTTGGTTTTGTTTAACATTGTTGCTGGAATTAATATATTTGATAGGAATTGACCAACTCTTTAATCAAACAAATTAAGTTTTATACAGATCTTAATTAGTTTTCTAGACCCATGAAAAAGTGATAGAAGAAATAGTGTATGACATATTTCAATAAAAATATTTATCAAGCTATTTCACATCCTACAACTTTTCTCAAACGTAACATATTGCTGCTGTTTACCTCTAGTAACATCATTAATAATTACTTCATCTCCCCTTTATTTTTTTTAATACTGTGTGTGGGTAGGATAGAAGTTGGCAGTCATTTTATTCTGATTTGTGATACTTGTCGATCCCCATGTTTTTTTTTACAAGCTTTTATTAAGTTTCACTTGTTAGTTAGTTCGTTCGTTTGTTTGTTAGTTTGGGTCAAATCTTGCAGGTGAATTTTGACCGACTTCTAGTCGTCCGATTGATTTGAAATTTGGCAGGTGTTCATAATTCCGATGACAATGTATTATGGAATTTTTGTTAGGGAAAAAACAGAATGCGTCTCCAAGATGGCGGACGAGTTTTGTAATTATGGTCCGATTCGATTCGAAATTGGTATGTGGGGGTTTTAGGGGTTGGACATTATTATTTTTTTGTCGAGATTCATGAATCCAAGATGTCGACCCCAAGATGGAAGACGAATTTGGGATTATGGCGCGATTCGATTCAAAATTGGTATGCGGAAGTTTTCTGGTTCGGAGATTTTAAATTTTTTATCAAAATTTATAAATTCAATATGGCGGTCCGAAGATGAAGGACGAGTTTTCTGATTATGGTCATATTTTATTCAAAATTGGTATGTGGAGGTTTTCAGGTTCGGAGATTATGAATTTTTTGTCAAAAATCTATAAAGTCAAAATGGCGGACGAGTTTTGTGATAATGGTCAGGTTCTTTCGAAAATTGGTGTGTGGGAGTTTTTGGGGTCGGAGATCATGATTTCTTTCAGCTCAAAACTAACAGGGAAGTGACCTTTTAATAACGATGCTCTATTAGAAATGAACAAATTGCGGCGGACTAACTGAAAAGCAAAATAAAATAACTAATGAAAAACCTTTTCAAAGGCAAGCTTTTATTCAAGCCGTGTACTTAAACGTATAAAATGAGTTTAAGTCATCGTTGACGATGATTGAACAAATTTTTGTTGAGTTATTTGGTTTAAAAAAGCTTGTCGTGCGAATTGTAATAAAATGAATACTTCGACAAGTTGTTACTCACCAACCAAGCATTGTCAAATGAAATTAATTGATACCTAATCTTATGAATACTTTGTAAAAATTGAATACTTTGACGAGATCCTACTCACCAACCAATCACTGCCCAATCAAATTAATTGGTTCCTACTTTTATAAATATTTTGCGCGACAAACTTTTTGAAACCAAATAATTCAACAAAAAATAATTAAATCATTGTCAGCGATGACTTAAACTTATTTTATACAAGTTGGTATACGGCTTAAATGAAAGCTTGCCTATTTTTTTCGTGTTTGTTCTTACCTCTTGGTTCTCAATCATTCATATCAAAGATTCTGTTTTTTCTCGAAATTTACTGTTGGAAAACGATACTCAGGGGGTGATTAACATGAACAGGTTTCCAAACATTTCTCGTCTCCAATGTTGCTTGATGTCATGGCTGTCCTCGTACATAATTCATATTGAATCACTTTTTTACCGAAGCGATCCGGAAATATTCAAAAGTGTTATCATTGCATATAGTCTGTTATCGATGGAAAACATTTAGATATTTGGATCAATAGAGTCAGTTGGCGAAATTGTTGATGAATGATATCGACTAATCAAAATACAAGTTCAAAAGCGGCTTTAATTTTATAGCAAACAAACTCATGAATCTCAGTGGCTACGACACTTCTGAAATTTATTTAATGAGGCTCATAGGAAGTTTACGTAATCCAAAACGAACGCGAGTTCAATTGATAAGTGAGAAATAGACAAACTTGAAAAAGCTAGCATTTCATTGAATACGAACGTAACGACTATACCGAAGTAGATTGAAGTGTGCAGAAATCCTTGAAGGCAACATGACAGTAATTGCTATAACAAGTAAAAGTAGAGGTCTAATTATATTTCGTAATTAATATAGTTCACTGAAGAACTATGACATTATCAATGACAACAGAAGATGTCAGATGTGCTGTTACTACAAAAATGGTTCCTATGGCCAATACACATTTCTCAATGACATGTTATCTTTTACATTGAAATTTCAAGTTGAAAATTCAATGCTTTTTCCTTTTGAAGTGATGGAAGGTTGAGTTAGTTTTGAAAACCCATCAACATACGAATGTGGAAGTCTATCTGGCCATTCGGGTTTGCTTGTGGTTGGAAATTTATCAGAAAAATTCTAAGACATGTAGTCTACTCAGAGCATCGCTATAACATTCCAAGGGATCACCAATAGCGGTCACCACATTGAGTAATGATAAATGAAGTAAGTAGTGATCCTGAACAACTCTCATTGAAGAACCCCTTCAAATTATGAACTGCCATTTATTTTTTACGAGACTGTCCATTACGAAAAAAATGAGAAAGTTTATATGGAATTATATATGCTTAATTTATGTTATTCGATAGAAATATCAAAATATGTCTGGCTGTAACTGTGCTTTCGAATCCATAATTTGGCCATGGTTGCCATCTATGACATGAGGTTGGAAAGGAGTATAAATATTAAATGCTCTCTATAAATTACACATTCGAGTTTCAAACTGTCGAAAGTTACCAACTGATCTCCCGATGGCTATTAAAGCCAAACAGCTGAATATAGAATAGTATCAGTTGCACATTTTTTTTTATTTTGTGGTTTTGGAACACATTTCAAACTCTATTCGAATTAAATGATAATATGCGGTTGGGGTAATGCGACCTACCCACCAATCCAACTTGTATATAAAATGTCATAAACTATGGATCAGAATAGTTGAATTTTGATCCATCGTTCATCGACATTTCGTAAGTATTCAGAATTGCAGTTGAAAGGCCTTAAATATAATCGAAAGACCCTAATCGAGTTTGAAAAGGAAAACGGAAATTTTACCATCGGTCTGTTTATTTTCTATACTAAGATTCCATTTTTAGCGGACAGTCTAATACTTGGATGATTGAGAAATCCTCTGGATTCTGATGTTTATTTGCGAATATGAATATATTTTGAGGAAAACAAACTGCAGAACTGAATACTGAATATGATTTCCTCAATATGACGTCCTACATTGATTTCTTATACTAATAGCTAGTTTTATAGTTTGATTTCGAGGTTTCAATCAAGGTTATCAATGAAGTTAGATTTTGTAGGTTCAGATTATATGAAATATATGGTTCAAACTGAAATATCTATTGGTACCACAAACGATGGAAAGAGTAGTAGTTAGACTTGAAGAAAATTTAAGGAGACACAATGTCTCAGAAGAGGAAGTAGAGAGTGGTTCAAATAGTCGAATGGCTTTCTGATAATTTACAGCGTGGTTTTTCTTATTTTCAAAATGGAATATATGACTTTGTTCATGTTAGTTTCGTATGTTAACAAAAACAAAAAACACTGCTCAGAAACAAGCCAAATGATTACGAAATACGGCTGCTTCGATAAATTTGGTATCCACTGAAACATTTTGGAATCGAATAATTGTTTGAATTCTTTGAAAATGAAAATAAATTTTATTGAGCTCTGATTCTGAATGAGGAGATCCGTTGACTTAGTCGCTAACTCAGCCAAAAATAGACGTGAAGAAGGAAGGGAAATCATATGGTAATTTTTGCCTCTAAATCATTAACTGATCAAGATTAACGTGATCTGAGATTTCAATATTACTGAATTGAATTATCAGAAAATATATGAAGTAGAAAAATTCATGTTGGCGAGACACAAGAAATCTCAAACACAACTTCTCACTCAAAAAGCCTTATGATCAGATCTTGCGCAAACATTTGGAATCAATATCACACCTAACAGGTCAGAATATATAGTCCAGTTTTTATGTGTACTGATTACT
This sequence comes from Gonioctena quinquepunctata, assembly GCA_018342105.1. NCBI lineage: Eukaryota > Metazoa > Arthropoda > Insecta > Coleoptera > Chrysomelidae > Gonioctena > Gonioctena quinquepunctata. The sequence goes on along the minus strand of JAFIRS010000721.1, from coordinate 133,678 downwards.
CGGAAGAAAGTTTACAATAATTCAACGCTTACGAGTTCACAGTTGAATAAAAAATTGAAAAAACACTCGCCTTCGTCAGATTTTCTCAGTCATAATCATATTACTTAAATTAGTCTCGCAAAAAGATCTTCCGTAACCATCAATCTGAGTACTTCATATGGCATTCCTTGCAAATGAAACAAAAACTTTTCCCATTTTCTTCTGGGTCTCATTGAGTTCTTCGTGATATATCCTACCCTGATCCACAAGATTACATTGTCCCATTCCATGAGTGTTTGGTATTGTAACTGTCCCTAAACTTTAGATTTTTGGAGAATGTGAAGGAAATTACTTTGCCTCGATAAGTACAGCAAAATTATTTTCCACGAATGGATAATTATTCAATTAGTCAGTACTTGCCGTATTCTAAGTTTCGCCTATCCGAAAAAAATATTGAATTGAAAGATACTTCCCTATACTCGGGAACTGTATTGGTTTCCGTTTTCAAAAATCTTTTGAATATGGATGCAATTTCTCAGTTCTCGCTGTATTTCTTGCAATGTTTTTCGACTAATGTCAAAAATGTTCTGTCGGAAGAATGATGAACCACTATCTTGTTTATTTGATGTATAACGTGTTGTCCGAATGATGGTTTAATTCATCATCGTGCTGCCAAACTACTATTTATTTATATACTTCAACTCCGAATTCGAGAAATGTTAAGATACAATGTATCTTTTGCGGAAAAAAAAGGTAAAAAAATAATGAAATTAAAGGAAATACAGGGCAAACAAAAATTATTAATTCTCAATAATATACAGCGTTTTTTTTTTAAATTATAATTAACGTGTCTCGTCATCTTGCCACTGACACGGGATCTGTGTTACATTCGATTACATAATAGGATTCAAATTAAATTAAACAGTCGACAGTCTTTGAGAAACTATATCACAGCACTAAACTGGTTAGGTAGTTCAAGAATGTTTTTGAGAGTTCCACTAAGTTTGTGTTTGCGACGGGTTGGGCTGTAATGTTGGCAATCTAAAAGTATGTGCTCAATTGTAAGTCTTACACTATCACAGTATTCACAGGTAGGGGGATTTTGTGATGACATCAGGTAGCCATGAGTGAGCCGGGAGTGGCCTATTCTGAGTCTTCTTATAACACTTCTGTCCTTTCTTGTCATTGGAGGCATCTCCCGAGCGGTAACTGTGGTTTGGATTGTACGTAGTTTTGTGTTACTTGTATCCCAATGTGTTTGCCATGTTTGAATCATTGTTTGTCGAGCTGCTGATTTTAGGTCTTGATGGAGTTGAATTCGCTCTACTGGCAAGTCGGAGAAACAATTTTGTTTCGCTGCTTGATCTGCATGTTCGTTGCCGGAGATACCTACATGAGAAGGGATCCAGATGATATTCACATAGGTGCCTCTAGTGTGATGGTGGTGGCAGGTATCAAGGATATCTTGAACTAAGGGATGTTGTGAGTAGTTGTTTTTGATGGAGTGTATTGATGAAAGGGAGTCTGTACATATGGCGAGCTCACTGTTAACCTGTACTGGAGTCCTCAAGGCTTGTATATAGTTCAGCTGTGTGTATACTGCATACGTCAGGAAGTTTATATGTAACTATTGTTGTATCTGATGTAGTAGCAGCGCATCCGGCACCATTAACTTCTTTGGAGGCGTCAGTGTATAGGATTTTGTCGAACTGTTGGTGATTTATCTGTTCTCTGAATTTTTGTCTGTAGACTATGTTAGGCGTTTCGTACTTATTGTGGTTACTTAGGCTTATGTTCAATATCGGCGGTTTCTGGTCCATGGAGGGGTTTCAGAAAGTTTTATGGGAGTCGTAACTGTAAGGTTAATGTTTCTTGAAATGGGATATAATATTTGTGGGGGTGAGAGCGGAGTTCTAGGTCTGTTTTCAGGAGCTGGTTGTAAAAGGTCAATTGTTTTGAATACTGGGTTTTGTGAGTAGGCAGATATCCTGGAGAAATAGGATAATAGTTGGTATTCTCGTCGTATGGAAAGAGGTGGCTCAGAAGATTCAATGTAGATGCTTTCCGTCGGACTGGATCTGAAAGCGCCTAGACATATTCGTAATGCTGTGGTTTGAATTGTGTCAAGAGATTTAAGGTGCGTTTTGCAGGCGCTCATGTAAAGAATACTTCCATAATCTAGTTTGGAGCGGACCAGTGATCGGTAAATCCTTATTAGTATTTCTTCTTCTGCTCCCCATGATGTGTTAATGATTTTAGGATGTTGATCCGATTCAAACAGTTTGCTTTAGTCTCCTGAATATGTTGTCTCCATGTGAACCTTTTATCAAAAAGTACTCCCAAGAATTTGTGTTGACCAGTCACCTGTAACGGATCCCCATTGAGACTCAATTGTGGAGGAAGGGGGTTGAGTCTTTTGCTGAACTGAATTACTTTGGATTTGGTTGTTGAAAAGCGAAAACCTGATCTGAGGACCCAATTGTGGATGCTATCTAGAGCCTTCTGAAGTAAGGTACTAGCCGTGACTTTGCCTTAGTATAGTACGTATTTGACAGGTGAAATTATTGAGGAACAGATGTCATTGATACTCATCAGGAATAAGGTGGTGCTAAGAACCGAGCCTTGTGGTACTCCATTTTCTGGGACATGTAATATGGATGTTTGCCCATTTGTCACCACTTTGAAAGATCTGTTGGTTGAGAAGTTTTCTAAATAGGAGAGAATGTTTCCAGTTAAGTTAAAGAGTTTTTCAAGAATGGAATTTTTGCGAATCGTGTCGAAGGCGCTGTCAATATCTACGCTCACGGCAATTATGTCATTTTTACTTTCGATAGCTTGTGAGATATCTGTGTGTAGAGTAACCAGGTTGTCCAATGTGCATATATTTGTTCGGAAGCCTGCCTGCGCTGTAATTAGAAGGTTGTGTGATTCTAAGTACCAATGTAGGCGTCTATTAACCATTTTCTCGAGAATTTTACATAGTGTGCATGTTAGAGAAATGGGCCTGAAGGAATTGGGAAGATTGGTATTCGAGTCATTCTTTTTGATTGGTATTATGAGAGATTCTCTCCATAGAGCTGGAAATTGTTGGCTGCACCATATTTTATTGTAGAGTTCGAGCAGTTTAGTTTTTGTTGCTGGGTGTATATATTTTAGGAAGATCATCCGTATATCGTCTGGTCCTGCAGCTGCGTTATTCAGTGAGAGTAGGCCTGAATTTAATTCGGAAGGTGTGAAAGGAAGATTGAGAGAGTGACAATTGTAAGGGTTTTGTTTGGGTTGAGAGTTGTTCGTTGTGTTAGGAGGTTCGAGGTTGGATTTTGTTTTATATTGAAAGTGTTGGGCAAGAATGTTGGCAATTTGTTGGTCATTGGTAATGACTTGACCCTCGTGGGTTGAGCCGGAAATTTTAAAACTGGTGTTTTTTCCTTTCATTTGTCTTATCTTGGTCCAGATTTGAGAAGGAGAGGTATCGGACGTCTTGTAAATTTGTTCCACGACTCTCGTTTACTTTGTTTCAGAACCCTTTTAGATTTCGCTCTCATTTTTTTAAGGTTTATCAGGTCTGAATCATTTCTGGTTCTTCGGTTTTTATTAAGCGCCTTTTTGCACTCCTTCACTGCAATGTTACAAGACTCATTCCACCAGGGAACGGTTCGTTTTGTGGGGTTGACGGAGTACTTTCCCATACAATTTGTGGCAGCCGAAATTATGGAGTTGGTCAGTTGTCCAACAGCTTCTTCTACATCGTTCGAATAATTGATATTTTCTGTGTTTTCCTTTAGCGTTTGACTGTAAAGTTCCCAATTTGCTTTTGCGATTTTCCACTTTCCTTTAATGTTAACTTGTTTCAATTCGTTGTTTGAAATTAGCATAGGGAAATGGTTACTATCATAGAGGCTATCGAGCGTGTGCCATGTTAGTAAGGGTGCTGTTCCTGGATCTGAGATGCTGAGGTCTATTGAGGAGAAGGATCCGGATTGTACGTGAAAATATGTGCTGCTGCCAGTGTTCAGTAGATTTATATTGCAGTTGTTATTCACGTTTTCAATCATTTTGCCAAGGCCAAACGTACGTTCCGAACCCCACATTGTGTTGTGTGCATTGAAGTCACCTACCAAGATAAAAGGTATGGAATGTAGGCTTATGAGATCCATACTGTCTGTGTCTCTTACGGTGTGGTTTGGGGGGATATATATACTGCAAACTACGATTTTATTGGGGCACCATGCCGTGATGGCAACTGCTTCTAAGTTTGTATTTAAGTGTAGTTTTTGATGAAAAATGTCATTAGAGACAAAAACCGAGGATCCGCCACTGGCACGTAGATGGGTAGTTCTAATGAAGTGATGTCCAACGTAACTTTTCAAGTGAGGGTTGTGAGTCTTCGTAAAATTAGTTTCTTTTAAACGAAGGAAATCTGGTGAGAAATCAGAGATAAGCTGTTGTAGTCGGTCCAAACGAGGGTAAAAACCATCGCAGTTCCACTGTATTAGAGAGAGGGGCATGGTGTTGAAATTTTAGTATGACGATCTTTGCGACTGCTGTGAGCTATCAGAATCATCATCGTTTGTCATGTCCGAATTCTCTTCAGCGTCGGGTTTGAGCTTCTTCTTAATCTTGTTTGTTATACGTGTTATTCTGTTCTTTATGGATCTGTCTGTGAGGTCGGACTAAATTAGATCTAGGTTTGAGACTAGGCCGTTGATCTGTGTGTTTTCGTGCTTCCATGAACGGATCAGAGTTACCAAAGGTATTTTCTAAAAAGCCATATGGGAAGTATGAATGCGTTTGGCGTTTTCTGATAGGCTTTTGCCATACATTCTTTTATGGATGTTGTGAGGTTAGATTCAGTAGCTACACTCACCTTGCGCTTCTTCTTATTTGCTTTATAAAGTGCTGTCGGAAGTGGAGATGATATAGGGGGGAGCATGACGTCATTGTTATTTCCTGTTTCTGAGAGTAGGCTTGAGTTTTCGCTTAGAGGGAATGTCCGCGTTTTTGGGTTGGGGTCAGAACGGCAGGGGGCTGATTTATTTGTGATATAATCAGGTCTTTATTTGAGGTCACTTCGTTACTTTCTATTAGGTTTGTGGAGAATACCTGTGAAATTTGTTCAGGAAGAGTGGGTTGTGACAGTAAATTGATTGTTGAAGGATTTGGGCACTTAGAAGCGATGTGTCCAGGTTGCTTGCAAATGAAGCACTCCATTTTGTCTGTAGACAGAAAGATTCTGTTTTCGTTACCGTCAAATTGAATGATTAATGAACTCTGCAATTCAAAGTCGTCTGATGGGGGAAGAACGTAGACTTGTCGTCTGAAACTTAATATATGGGAATATTCGTCGCCTGGAATACCAGCTCTCAAGAACGAGACAGGGGAGGTTAACTGTAAACCGAGATTCTTTATGGCATTCTCAGCTAGATCATGAGATATATAAGGAGGTATGTTCGAGATGATAATTCGTTTTGTCGGGGAAACGAGTCTTCGGATGTTTATAACATTATTTTTTTGGGGGGGTTAAGATTGAAGGGATTGCGATTTAAAATTACGCGAAGGAAATATGTTTTGGGCCTACAATATTGCCTATTGCCTTAACATAGTCGAATAGCTTCAGGTTATCATCGGCGTGCATCACTATGGCTTGATTCTTTTTTGGGAAAGATGGTTTAGGTGCTGTCTTAACGGCTGTTACGTAACTGGTGCTTGGAGCTGGATTGTTGATATTCATATTGTGCAACATTTTTGTATCAGTGGGTTGAGGTAAAACTGTTTGATTTATTGTTGCCCTTGTACACAAAAGCAATTCATTAGGTTGGCTTGATTGATTTCACTTGATGGTTTTAATTTAATGTACGGCAATATATCCATATAAAAATACTGCCTACGCCTCTGGTGATGAGGGGTAGGCAGGAACTGAATTTTGTCGAAACTCAATTGATGTCTTGGCTGTTATCAGATCGTATGAATAAGTGGAAGCGTTAGGATAAAAACAACCAGGTCGGCGCGTCAACAAAAACACGATTTAAAAGTACGTAAAAATGTTCAATATATACGTCGGTTTTTGTAACACTGATTGACTAGATTTGTCTTGGTAAATCACTAGTAAAACAAAAGAACTACGGAACAAAATATAAACGGTGTTGACTCGTTCAAGCACTCGCTCATCGATTTTTAATTTGTGTATACATTTTTCGAATAAAACGACTTATTGCTGGTATTGGTGTAAAACTTAATGAATTTATTGAAATCTACCTAGAATTGTATGATAGGTTTTGTTCTCATATCGATTTCTGTGTTTTTCTCCTCAATACATGGTTTACTCTTCTTGTTTACAGTAATTCATATTTTCATCGGTAGGTTTTTTCTACCATAATAATGTTCATTCATACTAACCATCATTTCATCTAAAAAAAACGTGCTAATCTTGTATTCGCTATGCACTCTTGATATTGTTGACGTTTATTCATCATGTTAAAATGCTTAGGGTGATAAATAATGAATTAATAATAAATCACATTGGAAAATTGTGTGACCAAAGCTATTATCCAGGGTGATATCATAAGTGGTAGGGGTTTTATCGAGGGTTATACATTTGTGCTAGGGGTTTTATTGCTCAATTTTTTCAAAAATTTCCAAGAAAGCATTTTGCGTGAAAATTTTACTAGTGCAATTTGCGGTCTTAATATCTGATTGAACCACGAAAGCGAAGCTTGAGTGGTTTAATATTTGATAGTAAGATCGCAAATTGCACGAGTTGAATTTCCTAGAGGCAAAATGCTTGAGGGAAAATTTAAATGAATGTGGCTATTTCACTCATTATTTTTGAGCCAATCAAATGACCGAAATTCCAAACAGAGAACCAATCAGATCAGTTTCATACTAATAAAAAATCTTTTCGTTGTTTTATACTGATGAAACCACTAGTAGATTCGATATTATTTTTCGATAAAACCACTTATAGATTCGATATGATTTTCGACACCACACAATGCCCTGTCACCTGACATTATATGTCAACGCATATAATTCAATTCCTGTAAGGAAAAAGTAAATGTAAAATGGATTAAATAAGGCATTTTGAGCTCACTACATACAGTGATTTTATATTGGAATTCAAATATATACCAATTTTAACCTGTTAAATGAGCGAAGTAAATCAGTGAATCATATAATTCTTATATTCTCACTTAATTAGGCAATGTTGTGGAAAAGTGGTTATGTAACCAATCAATCAATCAATCAATCAATAGGATTCATTTAAAACATTTGAAGTACATTCATGCCTTAAACTAAAAACTGAATATTTACGAAATATACAAAATGTACAAATATATACAGAGTGCGAGATGTTCGCGCAACCCGCATTCCGGAGAGGGCCGAACCGTCTCCCGTAGGGCCGTTGCAAGCCATCCAGGCGACGACGTTTTGAACCAAAGACGGGTTGCTCCCTTCGAACGAGCGAGGGATGTGCTCCTCCCAGCTGACTTTGACGCTGTTCTTTGAGCTTAACCCTTTGCAGACGGATTTTTGTTTTTTGATTTTATCATCTAGCTAAAAAATATATACTTTGGGGATGTACAAATAAGAAAAAATGAGTTTTTTTGTATTTTCCAATCAGTTATTTTTTGAAAAAAATGGTGGTACTTCTATGGCACCACTAGGAAACTGAAAAAAGTTATCTGAGGAATCAAAATATAATTTCTTATGGAAAGCCTGAAAACAGTTGGTTTTCTCGGTGAGAGAAAGACCCACTTTGCATGATGGGCAGTGCCATCTAGTTCTATACGGTTGCAACCGTGTGCTGCAAAGTGCACAACGAACTTTGGTTCCATGAATTGGCATGTGAGCAACTTTATCGTATCTCCTTTCGGGTGGTACGTTCACCTTGAATCGATTTGGTGGAACTTCAGTGCTTTGTCTTCTTTGGGTAACCATTGATGGATCCGCACCTATCAGTCCAGTCGCTGCCGCAAAGCAAAAATCCTTTAGATTCAGTCCTCTGGTATCCAGAGAGCGTGCTTTATACACTATGAAAGCATCGACAAGGATGTCTCTTGGTAAGCAGAATTCATCCTCAGAAGATAATTCAGCAAGGTTGATAAAACCTTTTCCTGAAAAATATTTGTACTTATATGTGGTCCCAAAAGGAACAACCAATATTTGTTGCGTTTTACGTATTTTTACATTCCTCTGCACCAACCCTTGAATGATTAATGACAGATGTCAGGTATCGTCGTTCAGAACGACTATAAAAACAATATTGTCAACAACATCTATAAAAACTATATATTCCCAATTATCAAGATTTGTTAGCTAGAAGTAATAAAATTACTTGAAGTCACCATCCTGGTTTTATCACAAACAACAAGAGCGGTAGCAGTTTTTCCAGCAACAAAAGTTACAGTCCATTTGAAAACAAAACGTATACTCATAGACATGGTCCATCGACCGAGATATTAATCGAAATATATTCTGAAACCTCCACTGAAGTAGCTATACGAGCATTCGTCGCCGTCGAAGAAGTCCCAATAAAGTTTCCCAAGCCGTTCAGCTGTGCAGAGAGATGAAGAGGGCCTTCTCGTGACTCCCGTTTGAGAGCCTATCTACCTACATTGTTTTTGATCACCCAAGAGCAACAAACGTCGTTGTCTTTCGTCGCCAGAAGTCAAAGTCAGTATTTTCCTTGCCATTTCCTTTCCTTTTCACAATAGTTTGAAATATATTTAATCTTGATTTTGGTTGTAGTTGTTCGAGAGTTGACATACATTATTCTCATAATCCACTGAGTCAAAATGGCTGATATAGACCTATTAGTAAGAAGGAGAGCAGTAATTAAAGGTAAATCAACAATTTTCTCTAAATTTGTCATGAAATTAGCCCCGCCAATAACTGACGAAAATTTATTGCTTGAATTAGAACAACGTTCAGAGCGCTCTGCCTCTCTTCTTAATGACTTTGAAGCAGTCCAGTTGGATATTGAATTATTGTCTACTGAGGTAGAGTCACAAATTCTAGAACGCGAAACATTCGAGCACATTTTTTATACCTCCACCACAAAGGCAAATAATATTTTGAATTTTTCTAGATTAGATCAAAATAGTAGCGTTGGCAACACGAGCATGACGAATAATTTAGTTTCAACGAGCCCTACTAGTAATATAGGGGCCCCGAGCCTAACTGATCAAGATATGTCTCAAAATGTTAGATTGCCAAAATTTGACGGCAACTTTGACGTTTGGATAGAATTTAGAGATATTTTCGAATCACTTATCCATAGGAAATCTTCAATCAATGAAATTAAAAAATTTCATTATCTTCGTTCTGCGTTGGAAGGTGGTGCCAGGCAAGTTATAGCTAGTTTAGAAATTACTTGTGCAAATTATCCGATTGCCTGGGATTTAGTCTCCAACCGATATAACAATTCTAGAATCTCAATACAAAACCACGTAAAAGCTCTATTCAATTTGGCAAAAATTCATAATGAATCTTCTGTCTCTCTTAGAAACCTTACGGATAACGTTTAAAAACGTTTGTTTGAAGGTTATAGACGATGTGGTAACTTGATTACTATCGTTTCGGACGTCCATCGTCTTAATAATGTATTTAAAAGGTTTTCACGACGTTTCGAATGGTTGTATCTGAAATCGTCTTCAGGTTAAAAAACATATGCGTGCATTGAAATCATTGAACCAACCTACTGACAATTGGGATACATTGATCATCCATCTTATTTCTATGAAATTAGATTCTAACACAAACAGGGAATGGGAGGAAAAGAAAGCTTCTCATCCATCACCCAGTTTGGAAAATTTATTCACATTCATGAAAGATCGTGCAGACCTTCTTGAATCTATAGAGCATAATCAATGCAGCAATAAAAACTTGAGTAAAACTAAACAAGAGATCGAAAGCAAAACTTTTTTAACCTCAAATCAGTCAAACAAGATTTCACAGAGAGTTTGGTGTTCATTTTGTAAAAATTATCAACATTTCATACAGGATTGTCCTGAATTCATGAAGTTATCTGTCAGTGACCGTATTGAAAAAACCAAGGCTTTAAAGCTGTGCATAAATTGTCTTAGATCTGTGCATTTAATGAAACAATGCCATTCCAGTTCTTGTGAACGCTGTAAATCTAGACATCATACTTTTTACATATCGAAAGTGAAAATAGGACAAATTCTGATCCATCTCCGATAAATAGTGTACAGGAAAGCGTTAATTTAGCTGCTAGTCATATAACAAAAAATCATCAGGTCCTTCTTTCAACAGTTCTTCTGCGTGTTATTGATAATGAAAATGAATCTCACATAGCTCGTGCTTCATTAGATCCTGGTAGTCAGAGTAGCTTTGTTACTTCAGAACTTTGTGATATGTTGAATCTTACTAGAAGAAGAGTTGATATCAATGTATCTTGCATAAATGAAAATCTAACCAATATAAAAGCTTCTTGTATGATATGCATACAGTCAAAACACAACTCATTTTCAATAAAACTTCCATGTCTTGTTGTTCCTCAAATAACTAGCAATCTGCCTAACTTTAAGGTGGACATGAGGTCAATAAAAATACCATCTTACATAAAATTGGCTGACTCCCACTTTAACATTCCTAATAAAATAGATCTACTCTTGCGAGCTGACTGTTTTTGGCAATTTTTGTGTGTTGGACAAATAAAATTAGGGCACCAAGGTCCTATTCTACAGAATACTAGGTTTGGATGGCTAGTGTCTGGTCCTATACAAGCATTACCTCCCTCAGTAGTACATTGTAACTTTATTCATAATTCTGATAGTCAAATTGACAAGCAAATCAGCCGATTTTGGGAACTTGAAACTTTTCAAATTTCAAACCTCTTTCTCAGGTTGAAAAAGCATGTGAATCACATTTCTCAGAAACTTTTTCACGCAATGAAAATGGTCAATTCGTAGTCACTATACCACTGAAAGATACTCCTCAAAAATTATACTCCTATGAAACTGCTAAGAAAAGGTTTCACTTAGAACGTAATCGAAAGGATCCAGAACATAAAATGAATATTTCAAATTTATGGATGAATTTCGAATACTAGGTCACATGCGTAAAGTAGAAAATAAGGATGAATCAAAAATTGCTTATTATATGCCCCATCATAGTGTTATCAAAGAAAGCAGTTTGACCACACGCTTGCGTGTTGTGTTTGATGCTTCTTGTCCAACAAATACAGGTCTATCTCTCAATGATATTCAGATGATAGGTCCAACTATCCAACCTGATCTTTTCAATGCTCTGATTCGTTACAGAAAATACAATTATGTGATATCAAGTGACATTGAGAAAATGTACAGAATGTGTTCAGTAAACCCAAGTCAGACATCATTGCAACGAATTCTATGGAGAGACAATATTCAAGATCATATTGATGTTTATGAAATAACTCGCGTAGTTTATGGTACTTCATCTGGTAGTTACCTCGCCATCAGATGTCTATACCAATTAGGGGTTGAATGCACTAACCCACTGATATCAAACGTTATTAAAAATCATTTTTATGTTGATGACATGTTGACTAGTGGTGATACAATAAATGAAGTGATTTTCATTGCAAATACAGTACCTAGTGTGCTTCAGTCAGGTGGTTTCAAGTTGAGAAAATGGGTTTTCAACAGCCCTGATATTCTTGCGGGTATTAATAGTATAGAAAGTACAGATATCCTTGATTTGAGGGATAAGGAAAATATCAAAACATTAGGTTTATTATGGAATGGGAAACTAGATTGTTTCACATACATAATTAATGATAGGTTTCCAAAACGTGTTACTAAACGCTCTATACTATCTGAAATATCGCAAATATTCGACCCCCTCGGATTACTTAGTTGTGTTGTAATCTCAGCGAAAATTTTGCTACAAGAGCTATGGTCTGAGATATTAGGATGAGACGATGTACTTCCTAATCACTTGCACACAAATTGGTTTTCTTTTCGAGATGAACTGATTCATTTGAACGATATCAAAATACCCCGACAAATAACTTGTCTAGACCCCATTAGAATAGAATTACACGGGTTTTCAGACAGTTCTTTGAAAGCTTATGGTACTTGCGTATATATGAAGTCAAAAAATGAAAATGGTGATACTTTTATAAGATTATTTTGCGCTAAATCTAAAGTAGCCCCTATGAAGGTGCAAACCATTCCTCGGTTGGAGGTGGTTGATGCTTTGATGTTAGCAAAATTAGTGGATAAAGTAAAATCCGCCTTAGAAATTTCTGCAGACGTTACGTATTGGTGCGACTCCACAATAGTGTTAGATTGGCTAAATATTTTTCCTAATAACCTTCAAGTTTTCGTTGCAAATCGCATTACTGGTATCCAATAGTTATCAAATGCTGATGACTGGAGACATGTCTCTACTACAGATAACCCAGCTGACTACGTGTCACGTGGTGTGAAACCCAGTATGTTACAGAAACTTGATATCTATTGGCACAGGCCAAATTGGTTTGATGAGCCTTCATGGTCCTCTAGGCATTCTCCAAAGAAAAATTCACCTGAAATGAAAAGGGATTTAAAATCTCGTAGTATTTGTTCTTCAGCAATCCCTCAAAACTCTAGAATTATTCCATTCAAAAAAAATTCGAATTTGACCCAATTGGAAAGGGTTTGCGATTCGAAGAAAATTGTGGGAAACGTAGTTCTGAGCGAAATTTCTCATATTTGCGTTGTAATGAAATCCGAAAGGCTATTGTTCATATCATGAAAATAGTACAGTTAGAAGGTTTCAGCGCAGCAAATACAGGCACTGAAAAATAATGAACCTCTTCAAAAAAAAGTAAGCTTTTGAAAATAATTCCCTTCTTAGATATTCAGAACGTTTAACGTGTTGGAGGTAGATTGACTAACTCAGATTTTAGTTTTGACAAAAAAATTCCAATTATATTATCATCAAAACATTGGTTTACCAAGCTCTTATTTGAGAGAGAGCATAATATTTTATTACATGCTGGGCCACAGCATTTGTTGAGCACCATTCGTGAGAAATTCTGGCCACTTTCAGGGCGAAATCTTGCTAGAAAGATAGTACATGAATGTATAATGTGCTTCGAAGTACGATAAATCCAATTATGGGAAATTCACCTAGCCGAAGAGTTATTCCTGCTCCACCTTTCAACACTACTGGGGTTGATTATGCAGGCCCGTTTTTCATCAAAGACAAAAAAGGACGGAGCTGTAAAATCACAAAATCATATATAAGTCTGTTTATTTGCTTCACTACGCGTGCTATCCACTTAGAACTTGTATCAGACTTAACGAAAAAAGCTCTTTCAGCGGCATTCAGACGTTTTATTGGACGACGAGGAAAACCTGCTCAAGTCTACTCTGATAATGGTTTCTCTTTTATTGGTGCAAATAATGAACTAAAAGAGCTCAGCAAGTATTTATTCCAGCTCATTCTCCACATTTTGGTGGCCTTTGGGACGCCGGAGTAAAGTCTATGAAACACTATTTGAAAAAAGTTGCGGGTAATGCCACGTTGACTTTCGAACAATTTTATACTTTGTTGGTTCAGATTGAATGTATTTTAAACTCTCGTCCAATATCTCCCTTATCCTCTGACCCTTCCCATTGACTCTTGGGCATTTTCTAATTAGGCGCCCCCTGATGTTAGCCGCTGACCCGGACTTGACGCATTTACCAGTGAACAGACTATCCCACTTTCAACACATACAGCAAATTCAACGCCACTTTTGGAACAGGTGGTCGTTAGAATATATATCCGAATTACAGCAGAGGAGCAAGTGGTCTCAAGAACACGGAGAACTGAAGCTTGGCGATCTTGTTTTGATTAAGGAAGACAACCAACCCCCATTGAAGTGGGCGTTAGGAAGAATAGTGCAACTTCATCCTGGAAAGGACAATGTTGCTAGAGTAGCAACCATAAGAACATCAACAGGAACTATTGAACGTGCATTTACTAAAATATGTCCCTTACCGATTGAGAAGCAAAAATGAATGATTTCCTTTTTCTTGTTTATTACTGGATCATTCCAGATATTATTTTGCTGTTATTGAGTTATCTTCATTGTTTTTTCTTATATTTCTCTTTTGAAAGTGATTCTTTTAATGCTGGGGGCGATGTTGCGTCTTACGCATTTTTACATTCCTCTGCACCAACCCTCAAATAATTAATGACAGATGTCAGGTATCGTCGTTCAGAACGACTAGAAAAACTATATTGTCAACAACATCTATAAAAACTATATATTCCCAATCAACAAGATTTGTTAGCTAGAAGTAATAAAACTACTAGAAGTCACCATGCTGGTTTTATTACAAACAACAAGAGCGGTAGCAGTTTTTCCAGCAACAAAAGTCACAGTCCATTTGAGAACAAAACTTATACTCATAGAAAATATTTGTGATCGTAATAGAGAAAAAACAGAAAATTCTAACACCTTCAATGTATAGATGCACTCACATCATCATATTTCTATTCTGTTGAAATGTCAATCCTAAAAAAAAACACTCGTCAACAACCTTGAAAACATTGAACTTCCAGAACAAATGTGTTGCCGGAACGTGGCATGCAGAAAAAACCTTTCCGCGTGGCTGGGATTTGCTGGTCCACCAGGCCGCATGGAAAATTATTTTGAATTGTGGGACTGAAATGGTCAAGTTACGCTGAGTGTTTCTTTGACTTCTTGCTGAATCGCTTATGCCAATGTTGGAAGTGTTTGCGTTATGTGGGGTGTGTTTTTGTGTATTAGGTTCATGCGTAGTTTTCCAGGAAAAAAAAAAAAACCAAAAGGGGTGTGACTGTTGGCGGTTTTTTTTTTGAATAGTTTGATATTTGAGTGTGTTTGTGGGTAGTTTTGAGGATGTTTTGAGGTATTTCCCGAGGGTGTTTTGAAGGTGGTTTTTGAGGGTAGTTTTTGTGGGTGGTTTTTGAAGATGGTTTCTTTGTGGTGTTTTGAGTTTGATTTTTGAGGAATTTATTTTTGGGGGTGTGGGGTATTCGAATGGTTTGAGTAGATTTTGTAGTTGTGTGGTTTGTGTTTTGTGTAGTTTGTGTCATGCTCCTTCAGCTCGCTGTTTTTGCTCCCCGTGGCAGTCACACAGGGCTGCGCAGGGAAGGGGGCGGCATTTGTCACCGTTTCCACACGTATCCGGGAGCCGCCACCGTTTGCATTGCAGCAAGCTGATTGTATGCCTGTGTTTGTGTTGCTGCATTTTGGATGTCTAGCAGTATTTGTGAATGGAGTGTTAGGGTTTGTAGTATTTCATTCAATACATCAACCCACTCAGTTTGTACTATCAAAACCTGCGGGAGTAGGCCTTCTTCCTTGTCCATTCTGAGTTGGGTTTCCGCAGTTTTTGACTTCGGATTTGTGTCTCGGTTCTGTCACGTAGTTCTTCCTCCCTGGCCCATAAGGTGAATTGGCATTTTAAAATTTGTTCTCGGGTGTCATTTCCTTGAGCTTCCCTCTGGGCAAATTTTCCTATATGTGTTTTTTTGTAGTTTGCAGGGTGGTTAAGCTTGCAGTCTGACTTTCCAGTCTATTTGGGTTTTATTAAGAGTTTTTTACTGTCTCTTCAGGGTGGTTACTGTAATTTCTTCAATCGTGATGACTAAGTATAATGGCCTTTCGGTTTTCCGCATCCTGTATATGTTCATGGTTCCTAATTCATATTCATCTATCAACCACTTTTCAATTTCTTCTGTTGCAGGCGCGTTTTCTAACCCCTTCAGCACGAAAGGGTGCTCCTTTACCACACTGGAGTTGAACGTGTAATATCCTACGTTTTTTTGCTCAATATAATTTTTGAGCTTGTCAAAATGTTCTCCACATTCCGTTTGGATCATGGTATTTTTTCTGGTATATTTTATGTAAACATTCTTTTTACATAGAAGTGTTTTTTTTGTCAAAATCAGTCCCAGCTACAATAACATTTTATTTCATAGTGAAAAAATTATATATATTTTCAGTTTTCGAGTGAGTTCGAGAGCAGTGAATAATCAGAATGAATGAATGAATCTGTGAAACGATTTCTTCGATTTTGGATCGCGAAGAATTGTGTAACTTTCCACGTTGAAAATTCTAATATAACATGAATTCTGGTAGTTTTATTCAATTTAAAATTAGATTCAGGAAATATTCTCATCAGATATCATTCGTGTTAGAGGATTTTATCGCAAATTTTTAAAAAATTTCCTTTAAGCATTTAATTCGTGCAATTTGCGGCCTTATTATCAAAGATTGAACCATTCAAGCTTTATTTTCGTGGTTTAATCAGGATTAAAACCGCAAATCACACTCAGTAAAATTTCCAGGCAAACTGCTTTCTCAAAAATTTCAAAAAAAGTTTGAGAAATAGAACCCCTAGCACATATGATATTACCCTCGGTAAAATCTTTCGGCACGAATTGTATTTGATGAGAATATTTCCCGAATCACATTTAAAACTGAATAAAACTACCAGAATTCATGTTATATTCGAATTTTCAACGTGGAAAGTTACAATTCTTCTCGATCCAAAATCGAAGGAATCAATTTACAGATTCATCCATTCATACTGATTATTCACTGCTCTCGAACTCTCTCAAAAACTTAAATAAAATATATTTGTATTGGAACTGATATTGACAAACAAAAGATCCATTGCTAGGAATCCAATCCAAGTCGGCAGTCTAAAAAAAGGTATATTTGAAAGTGGTTCTTCTCATTGATTATTGAAATACCGAACAGATGAAACAAATGATGTTCATTAAAAAAAATGGTGAAAAGGCACGACGACACGCGTTCGCAGCGGTCACCCATCTAAGTATGAACCGCACCCGACGTTGCTTGACTACGCGTGATAGTCTGGTTACCTAACCTTCAAAGCTTCAAAAATATTTATTGATATCCTGTCATTATATATCTAACTTAACCTATTATATACAACTAATGCCACTATATACATGATCTTATAATCTTAATTATTGAACACTGTGCTTGACCTCAAGCCGTGTACTGACTTGAATGTGCATGCGTTGAGTCGAGGCGCATGCATATGCACATTCAAATCTGGACGTGTCATTCGCAACGACTCAGCGCATGTTCAACTTAAACATCGAAATAATCGAATATATGTTCCTCACCTGCGAAGCTTATATGAGCGCTATGATGGTACGTATTTACAATAATTCATTGGTCTACATAACCAGTTTAAAATAGTTGCGATTTGCACCGTATTGTTAGGGAAACGTCATTTGAGAGATGTGTTGTGTGTTTGTGTTTTGTGTTGTCAAATATTGGAGTTGAGGATGGTTGGTTACCTAACCACTACTCCACAACATTCCTAGATTGTCTGAGAATATGCGAGTTAAATAATTCGCTGCCTTACTTGGCTCATTAAACAGGCTGAAAAAAGTATATATTTGAATTCCAATATCAATTCACTGTATGTAGTGAGCTCAAAATCACGTATTTAATCAATGCTGCATTTTCTGTTTCCTTATAGGAATTGAATCATATACAGGGTGTTATGTAATAAGTGTCCAATATTTTACAGGACGATTTCTCAGCTATTTATAAGGTGAAAAGTTCATATAAGTATGGGTCCGCAAGGACTTCATTTTTGATATACAAGGTGATACAAATTTATTTTTATTTTGGTTTTTTGTGAGTAATTTTTAAAATCATGTCGATATTTGGACGAAAATTGGTATTTGGGGATTTTCTAATATAGGAAATTCATATTTGATCTTAGTTTAACCCTTAACTGGCCGCCTACAGGTCTTTGTCTCTTTTGGGGAGTCACAACTTTGTCGTGCATGTATGTATCACATTTTCTAGAAGAGAAATCGATTCCTCTATAATTTTTACGTGAAAAAGGTAAGCTTTTCAAGAGTCGTAACAAGCAGCCATTTTCGATATATTTGTATTTAAATTAATCGATGCATCTTCTCAATGATTCGCGAAATCTTTGGAAATTAAAGTATCAAGTAGGCTAGTAAGTTCATTCCAATATTTTTTTGTGCTGTCATGTCAAAAATGATATCTTCACGCATAGTTCAATAGTTTTATTCATTATTATTTTGATTATTTGTTAAAAAATTGTAAACTTCACCAATGCGGAGTATGCCGACATATATTTTACGGAAATGCATATGAGGCTAGACGTGTGTATCAGGAGCGTTATCCGAACCGCACAACTCCTACTTCAAAAATGTTTCTAAGAATTCACGGTCGGTTGAGGGAAACAGGAAGTTTTGAGAAAGCTAGTCATCGGACATCGGACGGTAAGAACCCCAGAAACCGAGGAAGCAGTTCTTAATATGGTAGGAGAACACCCGGAAACAAGCTCCAGAAAGTTGAACATATCTCATGTATGAAATTTTTTTATTGATAATTTGTTACATCCCTACCATATTCAAAGAGTTCAGGCACTACTCCCTCGTGACTTTCCGTTACGTATCAACTACTGTCGTTGGTTCCTCCAATGCCTTATTCAAAAACCTTCATTTGAAAATCAAATCCTGTGTACCGACGACGCAAATTCCTCACGCAACGCTGTACCCAATTTACACAACAATCATTTGTGGTCAGAGGAAAACCCCCATGCGATACAGGAATCACATTTCCAAGAACAGTTCTCTGTGTGGGCAGGAATGCTTGGAGATGATTCCATAGGTCCATTCTTCATTCCGTCATTTTTTTTGAAGAAGATTTGCCTATTTATCTGGAAGATGTGCCGCTTAGACTACGAAATGAAATGTGGACGGTGTCCCGGCACATTTTAGCATCTAAGCCCGATAATTTTTAGATCAAACTTTCGGCAACCGTTGGATAGTCGGGGAGGGCCTCAACCATGGCCCCCTAGGTCACCAGACCGTAACAGTTTGGATTTTTCCCTGTGGGGACATCTAGAATCCTTAATTCACCAGACACCTATCCAAAATGAAGAAGAATTAAGTAATCAAATAATTAACTCAAATAGTGCGCGAATCAATGAGAAGAAAATTGGATGCGTGCACTCAGGCAGGAGGTGGACATTTCGAACATTTTTTGTGATTTTGATTTGGATTTATATCTAGTGTACCGTTGTTCATTGTTGTTAAAAAATTTGCGTTTGAAATGTTTCTATGTTGAATGAAAAAAAAAACGATTCCAAAATTGTTTAACTTTTTGACAAACAGAGGCATCGAATAATTTGAATGAAAATATCTCGAAAACTGCTGCCTGTAGCGACTTTTGGAAAATATACCTTTTTCACGTAAAAATGATAGAGAAATCGATTTTGGTCTGGGAAATGAAATGAATACATGCACAACAAAGTTGTGACTCCCCAAAAGAGACAAAGACCTGTAGGCGGCGCCTCCCACAATTAAAAGGCACACTAAGATCAAATTTGAATTTCTCATATCAAAAAATCTCTAAATACGAATTTTTGTCCAAATATCGACATTATTTTAAAAATTATTTACGAAAAACAAAAATAAAAAAAAAATTTAACACCTTGTATATAAAAAATGAAGGCTTGCGGACCCATGTTTACAGGAAATCTCAACCCTATGGATAACTTAGGAATCGTCCTGTTAAATATCTGACACTTATTACATAACACCCTGTATAATATATGAAATGAATGCGTTTACATATAATGACAGGACATAGTGTTTTATCGCAAAACAATCTCGAATCTACTGGCGGTTTTACCAGTATAAAACCGCGAGAAGACGTCTTGTCACTATAAAACTGATCTGATTCATTTGTTGAAAATATAAACAGGATGTTCATAAAATCAGATGTGGAATCATCTGCGACTGAAAAGTAAACTTTAGTCATTTCTTCCGGTTTTCCTGATGATTGTGGAAGCGTGAAATAGATTTTCGTCGACAAAAATGTATTGAAGACCTAGTGAATGCGATGTCTCTCCTGCGTCAATGTTACAAATGATTTCTTGTGAGTACTCTCTTTTGGAAAACATTCTTCTTCGCCTCATTCATCTTTATGAGTTCTTAATTGAGACTGGAATAGAAAATCGAATAACTATCTGAATGAAAATACAAATTTTCAATTTCAGATTTCTTCTTTTGAGTTAGGGCCTTTTCAGAATATCTATCAGATGTAGTTCAATGTCCAGCGTGGCTTTAGCCGGGAAGTAGTTGTTTTCTGTAAGACATTCACAAAAAATAACTTCAATTTAATCGTAGATTTTTCAATTCACAGAAAAATCTTTCTATCAATATTCAATTGAGAATGTTTCCCTTTTCAACATGAATACCCCACAAGAGGTTATCTTGACGATGGAAGATAGTGACTAAAGTTTATCTTTCAGTCGCAGTGATTCCACATCTGATTTCATGAACATCCTGTTTATATTTTCAACAAATCAATCTTTCATACCCATGACAGGTTTTAATGTCAGAAAACACTAATTTCAAAGTGTCTCTCCAAAAGAAATGATTCTAATTTTTTCCATCTTTGCAAAGTGAGATTGCTTCTTGAAAATGCGTTTCCCATTTCTTCCGGTCTTCCTGATGATCGTGGAAGCGTGAAATAGATTTTCGTCGACAAAAATGTATTGAAGACCTAGTGAATGCGATGTCTCTCCTGCGTCAATGTTACGAATGATTTCTGGTGAGTACTCTCTTTTGGAAAACATTCTTCTTTGCCTCATTCATCTTTATGAGTTCTTAATCAAGACTGGAATAGAAAATCAAATAACTATCTGAATGAAAATGCAAATTTTCAATTCCAGATTTTTTCTTTCGAGTTAGAGCCTTTTCAGAATATCTATCAGATGTAGTTCAATGTCCAGTGTGGCTTTAGCCGGGGAAGTAGTTGTTTCCTGTTAGACATTCACAAAAAATAAATTCATTTTAATCGTAGATTCTTTAATTCACAGAAAAATATTTCTATCAATATTCAATTGAGAATGTTTCCCTTTTCAACATGAATACCCCACAAGAGGTTATCTTGACGATGGAAGATAGTTACTTAAGTTTATCTTTCAGTCGCAGATGATTCCACATCTGATTTCATGAACATCCTGTTTATATTTTCAACAAATCAATCTATCATACCCCATGACAGGTTTTAATGTCAGAAAACACTAACTCCAAAGTGTCTCTCCAAAAGAAATGATTCTAACTTTTTCCATTTTTGCAAAGTGAGATTGCTTCTTGGAAATGTGTTTCCCATTTCTTCCGGTCTTCCTGATGATCGTGGAAGCGTGAAATAGATTTTCGTTTACCAAAATGTATTGAAGACCTAGTGAATGCGATGTCTCTCCTGCGTCAATGTTACGAATGATTTCTGGTGGGTACTCTCTTTTGGAAAACATTCTTCTTTGCCCCATCCATCTTTATGAGTTCTTAATTAGGACTGGAATAGAAAATCAAATAACTATCTGAATAAAAATGCAAATTTTCAATTCCAGATTTTTTCTTTTGAGTTAGGGCCTTTTCAGAATATCTATCAGATGTAGTTCAATGTCCAGCGTGGCTTTAGCTGGGGAAGTAGTTGTTTTCTGTTAGACATTCACAAAAAATAACTTCATTTTAATCGTAGATTTTTCAATTCACAGAAAAATCTTTCTATCAATATTCAATTGAGAATGTTTCTCTTTTCAACATGATCTGATTGGTTCTCTGTTTGAAATTTCGGCCAATTAAGTGGCTCAAAAATAATGAGGGAAATAGTCGATATAATTTCAGCATGAATTTTCGTGTGCGTGTCAATCGGTTCTCATAAAATGGCCTTCGAGCAAAACCCGTTCATTTTCAGCTAAACTAAATCATGCAATATTCCATGCATTTTATATGGACAGAAGTTTCCAGAAATCCCGAATACATACATATTTTCAATATTTCGTAGCTAACAGAGCGGAAAAATGTAAATGCTGGACAATTCAGAAAATCGAAAACGAAAACACCATGCTAACCCTACATGTTACACATTCATGAGTTCTCTCCTCAATTCGCACAACGGAAAAATCGGAAACGTTCAAATATAGGAAAATACTGATTTACAGAGGAATATTGCGAATAAACCGACTATGAATGTGCATTTGAGCATTAACTTCTGAATACACTTGGTTTTCATTGATATGCATATCCACAATTTTCATAGTGGCAATAAATCCGATTTATACTCATCGATATTGTATAGGTTTTCTTGAAGAACAGGATTTATTAGTGGATTTTTATGAAATAAATAGGACATATTGAAACCCGATGGCATCCCCAGTCGGATAGGTGGTTTTCAGAATGTATTTATTGATTCTGAAATTGCTATCATTCAAGCTAACGGATCATGTCTCAGGAAAGATGGGAAACACAAACAGCTTTCTATTTTATTTTTACAAGCTTTTATTTAACTTTATGGTATGTTCAGTTCAAGTCTTGGAAGTGACTTTTGACCCACTTCTAGTTGTCCGATTTGTGAAATTTGGCAGGTGATCACAATTCCAGTGACAATGCATCATTAACTTTTCTGCTAGAGAAAAAACAAAATGGCAGCTCCAATCTGGCGAACGAGTTTTGTGAGTATGGTTCGATTCTGTTCAAAATTGATATGTGGTGGTTTCCGGGGACAGATAAATTCAAGATAGCGGCTCCAATATTGCGACGAGTTTTGTGGTTATAGTCCGATTCCGATAAAAATTGCTATGTGGGTTGGTTGGTTGGTTGAGAGCTGACGAGCCAGAGACAGGGTTGGCACTTAGCTTCCCTTGACACTGCGACCAGCTAGGGTCTATTGTATCACTCTGTCGTCAGTGGTTCCTCATCCAAACAGGTTTGTGCCTTTAATTAGGTTAAGAAGCCTGTTGATGAGGTTCTTCGGATTCATGCCTGTTTCCAGGCTGATCTCTCCAAAGGTTCTGTGTCGCCTACTACTTAGGGCGTCACAGTCGAAGATAATATGAGAGGCTGTTTCCTCCTCTTCATTATATAGCCTACACTCCACGGTTTCCCTGCGTACTCCCATGGTGTTTAGGTGTTTTCTTGGGCCGCAGTGTCCAGTCAATAGACCTATTATTATACGTGCCTTCGTTCTGTTCAGGTTCAGAAGGTCAGCCGTCAGGGTCCGGTTTGGATGCCCCACCATGACTTTGCTGTGTATTTGCCCGACAGTTTGATCCCAATATTGTTGGTGTCTTCTTTTCAGCCACTCGTCGATCAGGGTCCTGCATCGGTTTTTGCTAATCCCGTGTACAGGTTCTGGCCCTGTGAATAGCGTTTCAGATGCTTGTCTAGCTAGCTGGTCCGCTTTTACGTTGCCTTCAATGCCTTTGTGACCTGGCACCCACATCAAGGTGACCTTGTTGTGTTTTGCCAACTCTATGAGGTTCTGGAGGCAGTCCCTGACCAGTTTAGACTTTATCTGTATGGAGTTGAGTAGTTTGATAGCACTTTGACAGTCAGAAAGAAAGTAGATGTGTTTTTTCCTATAACCACTTTCTAGATTATTCTGAATGCATACGATAATAGCATGTGTTTCAGCTTGGAATATCGTAGAGCATTTGCCAAGTGGTATTATGTAATCCCTTCTTGGCCTTACCCCATGTATTCCTGCTCCCGTTCCTTCAACTGTCTTTGAACCGTCTGTATACCAGACTATGTCCGCAAGTGATTGTGATTCTATACTCGGAGCCCATCCAGATCCGTCAAGTCAGGTTTCGAATGAGTATAGGGGTTGCATGTAGTCTGAAATCATTTCGAGTTCTCCGATGTTGATTACATGAGTGATTCTGGTATGTCCAGTTGTTCGGATTCTCCAGTTTTTTGTCTGTTTCAGTCTGTATGCACTCATCCTGGCCTCTCCAATGACTTGTAAGTCAAGGGGTTCGAGGTTTAGGATGATTTCCATTGCAGCTGTTGGGGTGCTATTCATTGCACCCGTGATGCTATGTGGGTGTTTGTTGGGTCGGAGATCATGATTCTACGAACTTAAGATGGCGACGAGTTTTCTGATTATAGCCCGAATCCATTCAAAATTAATGTGTGGGGGTTTTTGGGGTCGAACATGATGACGTTTTCACCAAAATTCATGGATTCAAGATGGCAGCTTCAAGTTCTCTGGAATAAATGAACTAGACCAGTTTTATTGTACAATACTTTTATTTCATTTGGCATATCACATATTTGTAGCATCATGGTATGTTTAGGGAATGATATTGAAACACGCCACTGTTTCTTGCCAACTCTGGAAGGTTTGGGCTTAATCGAATCACGATGGTCAGTGATACAATGTTGCCAAGCATCCAAGTGGAATTTCTCTGGACTTGAGGATCCCTGTCGTAGATAGTTTGGAGAAAGTTTCTTCCTAGTTATCGAAAGTGTCCATTGTCATGTTGAGATGCATATGTTGCGTATTTAACGAAATGTAATACGAGAAACACTCGAAAGGGGATTTCAGATCCTGATGAAATATTTGGAGTAGCGGAATCTTTAGGCGAGTGCGCAAACTATGTTTGATGTGATCGAAGTTGATTGTCAAAGGGGAGCCTCCATTTTCTGTCACTTGTTGCTAGAGAGTCAATGTGTGCATGTGGCATTTGGTTTCGAAACATTTGTGATCCTTGCATCATCCTTCATTGAGAATACTTTCCGGTCCAAATTCAACGGATTCAGGATACATTGGTTGGGCCCATGGGCATATTTTTTTATATTTATCTGGATTCGCACTCTTCGGAGGATTTGAAACGCTGCACCACGCCGACCTGTTTGTCGGACTTCTGGTAACATCAAACTCATGAGGTATGTGTTGCTCTCGCCGATGTCTAAATGCTTTTATTGAAAACCATGAGTGAAACATGAATTATCCTTATTAACAGATGCGTCAAGGCCGGGTTGTCCTGGTCAACGGGAATTTTTCCACTACGAGACGCAGTTTGGTGGTAGTGTGCCAACGGAAAATCCCTATCGACTAGGGTATATTAATTTCACATAAGCCCCACGAAATTTGAGGACAATTGTCCCTTTGGGTTCCTGGATTCTGGACTTGGATTTTGGTTCCTGGTTTTGGTTTCTGGTTTTGTGATGGGAAACCAAAGGTATTTTGAGTACTTGAGAGTACAGGGTGTCCCAATTCATGGTCTACAGGGTTACCAATCCCAAATGCTGATAGCAGGCAGTCCCTTCGTCTACAGGGCCATTCCACAAGGGAATGATCACCAGGATTTTCAAGACGATGGACGATGGTGCCTCATTATGATGAAACACATCACGGGGTTTCATCGGAATTTGGGGGAACCTGAGGGGATTATCTAGTGGTGATAGATCCACGCATACGATACGCCTGAGCTCAGCTCACGTTTATAGTACTTTTAAGGACATTGATTGTTGTATGAACCTCTCAACTTCTACGAACGCTCCGTGATTTTGAGTGCTATCGCCATTTGATATTTTGACCAGTATATAGGTATAAATATGATGAGTTTGGCTAGCGCTTATTTGATTTTGTATAGTGTCTACTGATTGACACTGGATATTTTGATATTTGATACTTTGCTATTCTAATATTCGATAGGTCGATATTTTGGTTCTTGATATTTAGATACATTTAAGAAGTTACCGGAAACTTCTGGATATAGTATATCCATTCTCAGTTGAATGAGGATGGGGTTTATCATCCACCCCTGTTAAAACATAATGGGATTTGCGCTTTGATCGAAAATTCCAACCATAGGCGGAGATTTTTCCTTTTACTTCAAATGTAACTTTGCCTATTTTTCTTTAAAAACAAATTTCAGTAAACTATCTGGAAAAAAAGATTATTAAAAGATTCAGAAGGGATTTTCACTCATAAATTTTTCTGGTAGGTCTATTGGGTGATAATAAGAAACGCTCCGAAAGTTGATAATAATTATATTTCGTTTGTATCTAAGCAAATATAGTGTAGCCGTTTTTTTTGAAGGTATATTCAGGATATTCGGAGAATTTCTTGGCAATTGAGCCCAAGGTGGGCACTACTCTACTGACCCCATCAACTTTTTAAAATTTTCGATTTTTTCGTTTTCTTTCCAGATAGTGATATACGACATATCATTGTTTTCTCAGGATTCCTTTTGTGTTGGAAAGGAAACGCTTTGAAGATGAATTGAAACTGTTATGCATTAACACATCGGAAAGTGTACTTTGGAGGCTTTGGGGGGCTGTAGGGGGCCTGGGGTTGAAAATGGAGGATTGTGCCCATCAAGACTTTTGATCAGCATACCAAATACTATCTTTTCGCAGAGTTTCAGCGAATTTAGCCGAGAGCCATTTTCCATAAGGATTTTGCGGGGTCTTTTCTTTCACATTCAAGAATGAATCATGAAACAGTTTCGGATTGCTACTGAAGTCCGCTGAAATGGTTTCTTAGCCGTATAACAGAAGTATGGCTTCATTTTTAGAAGATCATCTTCCCAAGTCGCTCAAGAATGCCTACTTTCTTGGAGCAACTTCAGACCCCAAAATACGCTAATCTAGTATTTCAGTCCATTGCTAAGCAACGAAAACGGTCCGGGAAAATTTTCTCGGCCTATGCTGTCAAAATCGGTCCCTACTAGTTTTTTTATACATTTTAGACAGCAAATGAATACACGCAAACAACCAACTCATATAATTTTCATTTATCACAAATGATCTTGCTTTGTTGGTTTTAATATCGGGTATTTTAATCGAAAGCTTTGATCCAAAATCTTCTATATCAATCGTATTCAATCGATATAGTTCATCACGGCGAAATGCACCGACAACACCAAATATTAGGGCAACCTAAATAGTAAACACTAGATAAATATCTAGGTAATTTTAAAGTTCTTACATTCTAAACGTACTTTATTCATTAAGTATATATAATCTAGTGCTTGAGTGATAAACGTTTGAATATGTCTGACAAAACTTTTGACTTCTTTGGTTCATTGTTGTCACTTTGACGTTTCAGGGAAGAACGTGGTTTCGATTATTTTCTAATATCAATTTCTTTTTTATACTAAGTGTAGCTCTCAGCATGGAGTAATTTGACCATAACGTAGATGCCTTCAACTTCGTAGATAAATCGAAACAGTATGCAATCATGACATTTTCAGATCAAAATGTCGTCTTTTTTTCTTGGCAATCATCCATGAAACGTTTGTAAGCGTATTCATATTTTGCCTTGGATTTATTTGGCAATAAATTTAAGATGACATTTTCAGCGGCATTTACTAACTCTGGTGGTGTCCTGCACACCTGGACATCATCATCACTGTCCATTTTGAATATTTTTGAATATTTTTCAGCGATAAGTAGGTATTAAATCAAAATAAGTAGTAAATCTCTGACTTTTGTCACAACAATAAACGAACAGTGATTATCAAGGAAACGATTTCAAAGGCAATGAGATGGTAATCAAAAATTGTTATGCATAAAAATTCCTTAATTTATGAAAATGTTGATTGCGATTTCAGAAAAAATAACAAGTACAAGCACATTCCCAGACTTCAATGCCAACAATTTATATTGTCGTCCGGGAAGGTATTGCTTTTACTACTAGATACACAATGTACTATTGCGTTGAGTGGAAACCCCTTTTCTATGAATTGTGTAAACTTCCCAGTGTGAGTGAAACATTTGTGTTGAAAAACAAAATGTGATCCTTTTGCAACCCAACGCCTTTGTGATTTCCACATCTGAGAAACCTTTTTCTGAATTAAAATTTCATTTGTCACAGAAAATCGAATTATAGAAATAATTTTTATCAAATCAATCAGAATTGATTGGACTACTTTATCTTAGTTTCAAATATGAGAATATTATATTTTTCTTTTTGCACCAATTATTACTCATTTTCATGTGAATTACTGATTTGGAATAAGTTCGGATTTATCAAAAAATGGCTTTGATAACCACTCTGCAGCCACTTTTTCGCGTGAAAAAAAAATGGGTTTTTTCCACTTTGTCACAATTGTCATTTTTGAAAATAAAAATAAAAGTTTTTCGAACTTTTGTTACATCTTTGAAATTGTACGAGATATCATTCGAAAATCACATCAAAATAGCAAGCAAAAGACATTCACTTATACTGTCAAATCTTCGGTGAAACAAATTCAAGAAATAATAATTATCTGAATTAATCTAAGCAAGTATTGATCTCCAACCTTTCTAGAAGGTCGAGTTTACAAGCTTTTTTTTTATATAATATTTCAATTTATATGACCCATTAAAAAATAAATTATTACTATTAAACACATTCATTGGTTGTTGTACAAATTTAAAGCAGATTTGCTTGAGCCAGAAATTTCATGTGGAGGGTTCTTTCGACTACTGCACAACATTTTTCTTTCACCATACATGGCTGCCTCTGCCCAGACACACACCTCACCACTGTTCTACTGATATATTCTATTATCTATACCCCGAACTCGATATAGTATAATATATAGTAGTTAACGGCAATCTATGCTATAACTGGTCAGCAAAGTTATCGACTGGTTTTTACGCGAGAATAGTTCTCACTCGATTTGGTCTACTATATACTTTTTACGGAAAACTATATTTATTTCTCTTTCCAGATTTCTTCATAATTCAATATTATATTATGTACGATTTTGAACGAACGCTATATTTTGGGTCGAAGATGACTGTATTCAACTGTGAATGGATAAAGGTATAGAATAGAATAGAATAGAATTTATTGATGCAGTATATACCTAAATAATGCTTGCATACGTCAAGTCAATGGTAACACATAGTAGTAAATATTAAAACACAATATATGGTTATATAGTCAATAACATAACATGAATACAGAACATTATAATATAAAAATATATAATTATTAGACAAGAATCAGATAAAGAGTCGAAATAATTGAAATATTCTTCAAATGTGTAAATGGCATTTTGTGAAACTATATTTTTAATTTTTACTTTAAAAGTGTTTATACTCATGTCAAGAATCTGAAACTCATTAGGTAACACATTTAAAAAATTTAAAGATAGATATGAATAAGAGTTTTGCGATTTACTTGATCTATATTTGGGTTGCCTTAAATTTGTTTTAGCCCTAGTATCATGGTAGTGTATGTCTTCCTGCTTGGTCAATTTATTTCCACCTTTTGAATTTTTGACATAACACAAACATTCATATATGAAGCAAGATCGCAGAGTTAATATATGGAGATTTTTGAAGAAGGGTTTAGAATGGTTATCATATTCAGCATTTGCCATTATTCTGACTTTTTTTTGTAATTTGAATATTATCTCTAAATGACATGATGAACCCCATACTTTCAATCCATATACTGTGAAAAATGCCAAAATAAGCTACTTCCGAACAATCTATTGTTGTTTTAATTTTAAGTTGTCTTATTATGTATCTACACGTAAAAAATTGTAAAATTGTTTGTAAAATTGTTTTTAACCGCTTTCTTAGTTGTTTGACCAACCCTCAGAAGTTAATGAAAACTTGTACGAGTTAAGATCACGGGGACCTAACCTTTTATAGTGGGATCCAAAACCACTCTTGGGACCTTGAAAAAAAATTTCACCAGCTGCGGGAATCGAACCCGCGCCAGGTGGAAACAGTTGACACAAGATCGACGCTGGTGCCAATGAGCCACAGGATGAACGCTTTGATAATTTGTGAATATGCGATGAGAAATTCAATGACGAGTCCAGATACACTCCGCTAGCTTAATTGGTTCATTATTCTCTTAATTATTTTTTGTTGAGAAATCTAAAGTTTTGGTTTTATCATCATTTAGAGTAGGATAATTGCTTGTAGACCAGTTTCTTATGAAGCTTTTAGATTCATTAGCGTTAGAAATTATATTGGAAGACAGAGTGTCACTTAGCAAAAGAGTGGCATCATCAGCATACATTATCGGAAGCGCATCTGTCAGATTGAAAGGCATATCATTAATGTAGATAATGAATAATAATGGACCAAGGGCTGACCCCTGTGGTACTCCATAATTAACTTTTGAATGTTTTGATATATCACCGTTAAATTCAACACATTGCTGACGGCCTGCAAGATGAGATGTGATTAAATTTAAGGCGTTTCCTCTGATCCCATAATATTCTGATTTATGTAATAATAGAACATGGTTAACCGTGTCAAATGCTTTGGACATGTCATTGTTATTTTCGAAGTATCCAATAATCTGTTTTTCAGGATGATTTCAAATATTTTTGAGATAACAGGTATGATAGTTATGGGCCTATAATTGTTTGTATTGTTAAACTCGCCATCTTCATGTATAGGGATAACTTGTGATATTTTAAATATTTGAGGATAAATCCCGCTCTCGATACATATGTTCATTAAATGTGCGATGGGCCTAGCACGGGAATCACTGACCAGTTTTAGAACCTCACTGTTAAGGTTGTAATTGTCTTTAGATTTACTATTTTTAATTGATATATTATGGTTTTGATTTCCATGTCACAAACAGGAAATAAAAAAAAGATTTATTTGCATTAGGTGCATTATTTAAAAAAAAAAAATTGTGTCATCTACATTATTGAAGTTGATCATTAAATTATTTATAACATCAGAGAAGTAGTCCGAAAATTCATCAGCTGTCAATTCAGATGCCACATGTGAATTTTTTTTTTTTTTGTTTTTATTGATAATATCCCATGCTGCTTTTTGTTTATTATCAGAAGTTAGAAGTCGTTTATTATTTGCGTTCAATTTCCCTTGTTTTATTTTATTTTTATACTCCTTCTCTAAAGTATTATATACCTGAAAGTCTTCATTATCTTCTGTTTAACAAGCAACTACATGTACGGCATCCAAGGTGCGTTTTAATTGTTGCATGTCATTGTCAAAAACAAAGTCTTTATTTTCTAGCTTGGACTCTTTTAGAAGTTTTTCCACAAAACATTGATTATAAAATGTTGATAACATATTGACCAGGAGATACACAGATTCATCAGGATGGTTTATTTCATAAAATATTTGCCAATTTACATTATTTACTCTTTCAATAAACTGTTGTTTTCCATGTTCAGTCATAGGTCTACATGAAATATACCTGTTTTTTGATGTGAGACTTGTCGCAATAGAGAAGAAAATACCCTTATGGTCTGACATATGTGGTTCAATTACTTCCACGATCAAGTTGTTGTTGTTTATGTTCAGTAAACAGATTATTTATTTTTGTAGCACAAGTGCTAGTTACTCGTGTATTTTCATTAACTTTTTTCTCTGAATTGTATGTCAACAAAATGTTTATACATTCATTTACATTTATGTTATCAAAGATATTAAAATTTAAGTTGAAGTCGCCAACCATAACAATTTGATTATTAGATGGTATTATTTCCAGTATTTTGTTTGGTGCACGCAAAAAAACATCACTATCACCCATAGGAGACCTGTATACACACAAGAAATAGATTTTTTCATTAACTAGCTCAATTAAGGTAAATTCAGCATGAATATCTACGCATAATTCATTGATTTCTTTAGATTTAATTTTTAACAATTCCCGAGCAAAGACACATACACCATGAGTAGACGTGTTTCTACAGTAATATGCTACAAGTTCAAAATTAGGAATAACGATATTCACAATTTCTGATTCAGATACCCAACTCTCGGTAAGAAACAATATATCTATGTTGTTGATATGCAGAAAATATTCTACTTCACTTATTTTGTTGCTTATACTTTGGATATTTAGATAAAAAACATTTATTTTGTATATACCTGATTTCTGCTTATTACCCATCCTATCGCCTGTCATTTCGTTTAAATTAGTTGTTTGAGTCTTAATATGAATAGCTGCGAAGTACTCTGAAGAGGCATCTATGGTTGCAATATCAGCTGAGATAGGCGGGGATATAAAATATTGTTTTCATCTTCTGCATTCCTGGTGTCTTCAGTTTTATCACTACAGCAAACAAAATTTTTTTCATCTTTTTCATTCCTGGTGTCTTCAGTTATATCACTGCAGCAAACGTCTATTACTGTGGTCACTACTGCGTCCATATTCTGCAAGTCATCATCAGATATTTTAATAAATCTCAATTTTTTTATTTGATCAGGTCTTTTTATTATATTTATGACATTTTCAATTAATGTTTCATTTATTCTTCTTCTATGCATCCACTTTCCATTTATTCCTAAGTAACTTGTTTGTCCTTCGACACATTTGTTGAATTTACATAAAAAGTCATTTAAACGTGAATTGTACTTGTAGATTTGGTTATTCTTGACATTACTTTTGCAGAAAGGAACAGAAGAGAATATCACATTATTACTTGAGCATAACCTTAGTTTTTTACATATAAAACTGAAAGAAGGCGTAGTTCTGCTATCAATGTAGTTTGATCCAGCAATAATTACTATAAAATCATTCAATGTGAAGTCTTTTATCAAGTTTTCTATATTTTCTAACACATTATGGAGCCGCGCACCAGGTTTCACTAAAGCACTTATATTTTGCCCCTGTAGTTGGTAGGGCATTTTGTGCCTTGTATTTATAAACATTTTTAAGCGCTTGTCAACAGCTTGTATTCTATTAGTGATAACATTTCCGTCATCTGTTTTAGGACATCCTGTAGTCGATTTGGTCTACCGCTGATGTATCCAGAATTGAAATTGCCTCAGTGTTTGTTGATGAACACTTTTTGTGTTTTTTCAGTTTGCACTCCAGTGTTTGTAATAGAAATCTTATCAGTTGTAGTTTTTATAGGTTTTCTTTCGTTCTTCTATGTGGGCGTTCAGTTCTTTTATTTTCAATTCATGCAATTCAATCGTATTATTCATTTCCTCCTCGGCCAAGAGAACGTCATCTAAGAATAATTTCTGAATGTACTTGGTTTTTGTTTCATTTTCCGAACTGAGTTCTAGGAGAGTAGTTTCGAACACTTGTTTATCCTCCAGAATAGAATCACTCTCAGAACAGATATCATTATCTTTACATCAAATTATCTGATTTTCTTCAATCATCCTAATTTTATTTTCAAAACGAGGTATACAGTGTTTGTGATAAACACTTTGACAGTTAATACACACATAGTGTATAAAAGGTCTGGTTGAACAACATTTAGAATTAACCGCTACTGGACACATTTCAATATGCCTACGCTCACTCGATTCACTCGACGGACGAGGGACGATGTATATGAGATCGAGCGTACCGCCGGACAATAGTGACTCATATTACCAATTTCAAGGTGAATGTTTATTTGATGCAGCGCGGAACGCGGCACATTTCAGTAGTGAGTGCATTATTGTGTTGTGTTTTTGAGGAGTAATAAACGGACATCAATTCTTTCAAGTATCTCAGTAAACCAGTTTCTCAATACTTTCATAACCATCAATAATTTTTAAATGACAATTCACAAAGTCTTTCCAATCACACGTTTTTAAATTTTATTTAGGTATACCTTTTTATGTTTGTATATGTGTTCTCATTTTTATTCACTCTTTGCTGTTCCAGATACATTGCAGATTTTGTTTTGCATATATATCTTTTATTTTTTAACTGATATACCATACCAGGTGACCACGAGGTGAGGTACGCCCCCCAATTTTTCTATAGTTTTAAAGATAGAGGTTTCAAATTTGGTACGTCGATATATTACTCAAATACGCATATTTTGACTCCATTACCAAAAACTCACCACTTTCGGTTTAACCGAAAGTGACCCCAAACTTTTTTTTTCAAATGACACCCTGTACAATGTTTTTCATTATACGGAAGAACACGCAATTTGTGATAACACTGTTCTTCAAAATTGAAAATCGGTTGAAAAATGGCGAAGATACAGTTGATTGTTCAATCGAACAAAGTTGGCCATGAACATCAAACTCAAATCATCACAACTGACGAACGGCGTCAGCATTTACGAGAGGAAGGTTCGAGGTAAGATACAGCTGAAAACTGAGATTCTCATGTAATTGCAGTAACCATATTTTCCAACAATTATCAAAAATTTCCTCAAAACGGAGTAGTACCCATAAAGAAATGCTCACAACTGCCATTTCTCAAATGGCAACATACTCTTTTCACATTGTCGTATTGAAAAGTTATGAATTATCCAAATAATCGTGTTAAAAGTTTCAGAGAATTCTGAAAGGAATCGAAGATACGGGATGTTTCATTATGAGTGTTCTCAAAATTGAAGATTCTTAAACAGAGGCGGCTTGAACCTACGAAAGCTAAACAAAAAATCATATTAAAAAAAAATTGTGAACATTTGCGGTACATTCTGAAAAATAGAAAATTGTGAGTTGTCGAAAAACATTCTACGGCGATGGAGCGAACTTTTTTTCTCATTACTCGTATGCTAATCGTAATTGATGGTGGATTCATACAGCAGTTTTAAGATCGTTGTTGGAATAAATATTCCATTAACGAACATTCTTATGACTAAAAACTCATGGATTGGAACTGCTGTATGAATCCACCATAAGAATATACAGATAAAAAAATGTATTAGATGTTTATTCCAATTTCTAACATTTGAGACAATTTCTGAACGAAAAATAAAGGTATGAAGTAAATTGTTATAACAAAAATCAAAATAAAGAAAAACAGATTTACAAGTACTGTTCAAAATGTTCTCCATTATGTTCTCTGTACAAAATTGCATGTCTCACTTTTGCTTCCATAACTCTATTTAACTGAGCTTGAGTAATACTAGCAATTGCTTCTTTCTCTAAGGCGATGTTCCAAATCCTCCCTTGATGTAGGACTAGAAGAATAAACCTTGTTCTTCAGGTAACCCCATATGAAAAAATCCAGTGGCGTGAGGTCCGGTGACCTCGGAGGCCATCTTGTAGGACCATTCGTGCCAATCCATCGATTTGGGAATTTTTCATCTAGGTAACTGGTTACTATTCGGGAATAATGGGGAAGTGCACCATCCTGCTGGAAATACATATTTTGGTAGATGTCGAGAGGTAAATTATCCATGAATCCTTCTATTTCGTTCCGAAGAAATCCCAAATAGCGTTGCCCATTCAACATACCATCGAATATTATGGGCCCAATGATTCGAGATCCTATCAGACCCATCCACACGTTGAATCCAAAGCGTTCCTAAAAATTCCCTTGTCTTATGAGCTTGAGGTTTTCAGTTGCCCAGTACCTGGTGTTATTTCTATTGAACATACCAAGATTCGTAAATCTTGATTCGTCGGAAAATATAATGTTTCTCGTCATATTCGGGATCCTTATGTGGTTCTCAATTATCCAATTGCAATATTGGACCCTTCTTTGATGATCATTTTCGTAAAGGCACTGATGTATCTGATATTTATACGGCTTAAACCCATGTTTTTTTAGAATTTTTCGAGCTGATTCTCGTCCAACTGGTAATTCATGTTCGATTTGTCGAAGTGATATGGTGGGATCTGCATAAACAACAGCCAAAACATTGGTTTCCGTCTCTCCATCAATAATAAACCTATCCTGATCATGTACATTATCATCTGGTTCTATCCTGAATTGCCTCTCCAAACGTGCGAAATAGTTTCTACTTGGTTGGCGTTGTCTGAGAGGGAATCGTTCACTGTAAAGAATGCAAGCCGCAGTTACAATTCTCTTGTATTGAATAAGTAGAACAAATTGTCATTTTGTTGACAAATTATGCTTTTTTGTTTAGCTTTCTTATGTTCAAAGCCGCCTTCGTTGGAGAACATTCAATTTTGAGAACACTTATATTGAAACCTAATTGTATTTCTGGTTTCTTTCGGAATTCTTCAAATCTTTCCATTCGAGTAATCTGATAATTCATCATTTTCCAACATGACAATGTGAAAAGAGAATGTTGCCATTTGAGAAATGGCAGTTGTGAGCATTTCTTTATGGGTACTACTCCGTTTTGAGGAAATTTTTGATAATTGTTGGAAAATATGGTTGCTGCAATTACATGAGAATCTCAATTTTCAGCTGTATCTTACCTCGAACCTGCCTCTCGTAAATGCTGACGCCGTTCGTCAGTTGTGATGATTTGAGTTTGATGTTCATGGCCAACTTTGTTCGATTGAACAATAAACTGTATCTTCGCCATTTGTCAACCGATTTTCAATTTTGAAGAACAGTGTTGTCACAAATTGCGTGTTCTTCCGTATAATGAAAAAAATTGTACAGGGTGTCATTTGAAAAAAAAAGTTTGGGGTCACTTCCGGTTAAACCGGAAGTGGTGAATTTTTGGTAATGGAGTCAAAATATGCGTATTTGAGTAATATATGGACGTACCAAATTTGAAACCTGTATCTTTAAAACTATAGAAAAATTGGGGGGCGTACCTCACCTCGTGGTCACCCGGTATATACAAGGTGTATCTAAAATGGTGGATAAAATCATTGTTATTAGTTGGGTGTTCTGTGGTAAAAGACATACAACCATGATTTCTAGTTACGATTAGGTCGAACCGAATCATCTTAGGATTATGTTTGTGCCGAATTGAATGTCATATTTAAAATAAATTTGCGTCATCCACTTTGAAATTATATAGTTGTATATTACAAATGTCAAGTTGGTTTGTCTATTCCATTTTGATATAGTCATACCGATAGTGAAGAATTCAGAGAAACACGAAATAATAAGAAGTGGGCATGATCCTTGTGAAAAATATTTTGTGGACTTCTTCATCTGTACCGGATTTTCAGGCACATCCATCAAAATCACTAGTTATCAAATCAGCCTATACATCGCACAAATATCGAAAACGTGAAATGCGAAAACCATTATGTTTCGTAAATTGAAATCCTGTGTCAGATCCCATTCCGTCATTCCACTTCCAGGATTTTATGATTCATAACCAACCATCCCAAATAACTATTATCGTAAATCCTTCCATGATATAGAAGCGGGACAACGCAACAAAGAGTTCTGAGTGGCCATAAACTCGTGTGTGGAATTTGTACTACAAGTTTGTACCGTTATCCATTTATTGATGGGAGAGATAGGCGTATGAAACAATCTCATTCATTATCAACATGGAAAATAAGTCCGACTTCTAGGTGAATAAGCGATGGAACGTTGTACGGATCTGGGGTTCGTGGCTAATAAAATAATGAACTAATTATTGTCCGATGAATTAAATCAAATACCCCAACTAAAATTCTCTTGAATGTAAAGCGCCCTTCACTGGACTCTGGACCATATCGCTTCACTTGCTTGTGATCTGACTGCGATTGCGAAGCGTCACCGTTTATATGGTGTAACGAAGCATTTTTCCAAGCTCTTTCACTTCCGTGTCGAGCACAAGCTCCTTTGCTTCCATGTCGAGCACAAGCTCTTTTCCTCCAGTTCGAGAACAAGTGACTCCAATTGTTCTGTGAGCCGTCAAGAAAGTAGTTTTCGTGAAACATTCATGCAAAAGTTCTATTTGAGTAGTGAGGTAACTGTAAGTGAAACATTATGTATAAACCTTTGATAACTTGTTGATTTGTCATCAAGACTCATTTACGCCCATATTACCCTGTATGTAAAGTTCCCCCTACTGTGTTTGATAACCTATTGAGTTCACCAGGTTGGAGAAACGCCTGATTTATTTTATTTCATTCCTTAAATATTTCATACGATTTGCACAGGTGTGAAATATTCCAGTCTCGTGACTTTCACGATGAATCCATTTATGTATTAAGTTGTTATTTTGGATTACTTGATGTCATGGGGTATTCATGTTTAACCAAGGATATATATTCATAATTCCTATCACTGCGATAGCAGGCTGTCTCACCAATTGACCGTCGATACTTCATTTATTTTATATTTATTGACAATCCAACCGTACCCGGAAAGATTGCCACTGGCATTTTTTCATTTAGAGTTTAATAGAATTCATAGCGTCCTGGTACGAGATTGAAATGAATAGTGGATTTGACATTTTGCATCTGTTTTGCTGCTGTGGAATTTCAATATTCTAGTGAGTAATACACGTTGATGTCTCGTACGCAGAATCCTAGTCAGATAACTGCTTCCTGCTAAGTTGGTACTTAGCTAGGGGTAGATTCGGATTATGAGAACACAATAGTTTGGGCTTTGACATAAGGTGGGTCGAGATATCAAAGTGTTTCTGTTTTCTTTCTTCGAAGCTTAAAGTAAATATTACGAGTAGCCCGTGAAGTTTGGTTTTCACATTGAAACAAGTTCATAAAGTCATAAAACTGAAGTGGACGAATTTAATACCTATGCACACCAGAAAAATCACTTTCTGAACTTAGATTGTAAAAAATAGAAAAATCGGTCTCTGGGGTGACAAAGTAAGATAAAGTGAGAAATCTCACAAAAATTTTGATAATTATATTTTCTTAGAGGTGTTCTAGTTTATGTTCTATGTTGGAACTCATAAACGGATCAATTTCCGTTTGTCTGTTCAATGTAGTGAATAGAATATATTGTTGAAGATTTCATGACCTGTGTCACAAATTAAAAATTGTGAAAATTGATCAAGTTGAAACCTATAAACTATAAGATCAGAACACAAACTTGCATGGACTGCTCACATCGAAACTCTATGTGGAAAAAAACGTTGAAATTGTTACGCATTGAGTTCATTTACGGTATGGAATTTTGAGCTGGGGTACAGGGTCTTCTGCGGAAAGACTTTTTATTTTACAAAAATATGCAGTCAGAATCATTGCACAAATTGGGTGGAGACAATCATGTAGAAATGAATTCAGAGAATTGAAAATACCTTCTATTGCTAGCATCTTTATCTACGAACTTTGTATACACGTATATAAGAATATACTCAAATTCGCACCAAACACGTTCTAGAGACCTACTGATACCCAAAACGCACAGAACTACCCTATGTCAAAAAAGCCATCTTTATCTAGGGTCCATACTTTATAACAAGCTCGATGATTCCATCAAAACTGCGCCAAATATCGATGTTTTTAAATCAAGACTAAAGACTGCCCTCATCGAAAAAAATTGCTAGACTCTCGATGAATTTTAACTTTGATTTTAGAGTCTTCTAGATTTTCATGATATATGTTTGTTTTATCGGACGTGATATATATGTATATGTGCATGTATGTGTATATATGTACTTATTTTCTTTATGATATGATAAGTTATGCTGTGATATGATAGGATATGATTAAGATATATCTTTTATTTCTACCACATAATACATATTGAGTATCTATTGACGCTTTCCTTGTGATTGTATTTATAGAATGTTCTCTACTTTATACTTTTTAACAAGAGAAAATAAATAATTATTATTATTATAGTGTTCAAATTAAGATAAAGTCAGATCTGTCTGACTGTCTGTGCAACCGGATTTCAGTTCCAAGGCCTGTAATTAAAGCCCACGGACCTTTGG
This sequence comes from Gonioctena quinquepunctata, assembly GCA_018342105.1. NCBI lineage: Eukaryota > Metazoa > Arthropoda > Insecta > Coleoptera > Chrysomelidae > Gonioctena > Gonioctena quinquepunctata. The sequence continues at coordinate 94,448 of JAFIRS010000721.1, read as the reverse complement.
ATATTTCAATTGAGTCAAAAAAAACAGATCCCTGGTCATCTGTTGCTTTTTTTTTGCTCTGGCGCCCGAGTTTAAAAATAGTTTGAAAAAGTGTCTTGGCGTCATAAATAACGTAACGATTCTATTCATTCATTATTCCCGAGTGGTCGTTAGATGAATGGTAGAAACCATTGAAGCGTTCGTGGCGGTCGCTTCCCGAGCCATCCAATATCATAGGAGATCATTTAAACGGCACCCTCTGGAACCTTGCTTATTCATCGGACAGTCGCGTGATACCGTAGTGTATTCGTAACAATAGAAAAGTAGCAAGCGTACTTTGCATTCGTTTTTGTTTCGTTCGACCACGTCATTTTGCAGCTCAGTGGTTGACTTTCTGGTTGCACGTAAAGTATTGTCCATGGTTTTTACGTTCATTAGTGCGTGTGTCCCAAAGGAGATTAAATCATTTCCCAGTCTCCAGAGACTGTCTTCTATAATTGTGCAGTGATTCGATATGACTGAAGATGAAAGTGTGTAGCGCTGACTGTTGTGGTTTATAGTAAATTTGAATGTAAATTTTCATAAATAATAACCAGTTGACCCTTCGATGCGTAGTACTACTGTTTTTTTCCGGAACTTTTCGTTTAATATCCGGTCAATCTTAAACTACAGTCCAATTCCAAATCACCTCTGTTCCATTTCTGAACTGAGTTTTCACTGATATTGATGAAAAAATTACAATAGAAAGAACAGCATTTCTGAGTCAGCTTTCAACACTGCTTGATAAAAAAATGCTCTTGATGTGATAGATAGACCTAGAGTTAATTTATTGAAGAAAATCCATTCAATTAATGCTTCGTTCATACAACCCTCAACCGCTGACACTTTTCCAAAGCCATTCCGAATTGACATTAGATCTCTCTTCTACTTCAAGTTGGGGACTTTGATGTAATTGAAATGGATAACTTCACGTTAGATAGAGCACTTCAAACTAATAAAGTCCTCAAAATCAATTTAAGATTTTTCTCGAACGTTTGAATTTGAATGGGATAACATCGTATTCATAGAGACGACAAGGAGATACTAGTGTATTCGATTTGTCAGGACATAACATGATTTACCATAAAGAGAGCTTGAATAAAAATAATGGAACTGTTGTTTGTATTAGGAATAGAATTCATAAAAACCACAAATTATTGCAATTCATTGATTTAGTTTTATTGAAATTTCACGGTAATCCACGCTTTTCACACATCCCCTTCAACTTCTATTAAACATTTTCAACCAGAATCTACAAAATTACCTAGAAACTCAAACATAAAATGATGATGATGAATATTTTTTGGAGATATCAACATTGACATTATTCCGATGATTTTTTAATTCCAGCAAAATAGGGATACACATCCCATATGAATGCATCTTCATACCTAAAAACGCGTCTTGATCACATCTTCATGAAATTATCTCGCCATAATACTGGAAGTGTACAGATCGCTCGACGGTCTATCACCAACATATCTGATTGTGAAAAACTATCAGAAGATCTTATTCGAGTCAATCAATGGTGCAATCGTAATAAGTTAACGTTAAGTCATACCAAATGTTGCGTAATGTCGTATATATGGAGATCTGAACCTGTTATATTTGACTATGAGATAGATAATCGTTCTCTAGACCATCTAATTTTAAGGACTTAGAGCTGTCTTTTAAAGAACACGTGGACAATAGAACCGCCTCAGCATTTTCTAATTAGAGTAGGCCGTGATTTCAACCATATAGATACATATAATAGTATATTGTAGTATAAGTGGATAAAAAGGGCTTTAAAACACGCGCGATTTTTCGAGCACGACGGCGCAGCCGGAGTGCTCGAAATAGAGCAAGTGTTTTTAAGACCAGTTATCCACGAATACATTACGGTATTTTTTTTTACTGGTGCACTTTGAAATCATATATACTGGTATTATTACTACAAAAAATAGAAATAAGAACTAATAATGCAAGAAAGTTGAATTCGTGATGTGACATCAGTATACCTTTCGTTGTCATGGAAATGAGAAACACATTCATTTGCAATTTGTTACCAAAGATCAATATTTGTTGTCACCAGAGCTCAAAAATGAATGATTCTAATATCGATTTTTTGAATAGTGAGGCAGAATCGCGGTTAATACCGCGAAAATCCAGTGATATATATAAAAAAGAATATGAAAAGTTCATCAAATGGATGGAGGAGCACATATAAATGAACGAATTGTGAGTAATATATTATTTGACGTTACAAGGTACTCCTGTCAGATCAATAATCAAAAATTTGTCATTTAGACTTCACGTTTCTCGATTTGTTGATGTTGTCATGGTTACCTTTAAAAAACGCGCGTTTTTTAAAGTTCGATTTAAACACGCTGAGGCGTGCTTTAAATGGGTAAAAAGGGGCACCAATAAAAAAATAGTATATTAAAGTATAAGTGGATAAAAAGGGCTTTAAAACACGCGCGATTTTTCGAGCACGACGGCGCAGCCGGAGTGCTCGAAATAGAGCAAGTGTTTTTAAGACCAGTTATCCACGAATACTTTACGTTATTTTTTTTTATTGGTGCACTTTGAAATCATATATACTGGTATTATTACTACAAATAATAGAAATAAGAACTAATAATGCAAGAAGGTTGAATTCGTGATGTGACATCAGTATACCTTTCGTTGTCATGGAAATGAGAAAAACATTCCTTTGCAATTTGTTACCAAAGATCAATATTTGTTGTCACCAGAGCTCAAAAATGAATTATTCTAATATCGATTTTTTGAATAGTGAGGCAGAATCGCGGTTAATACCGCGAAAATCCAGTGATATACATAAAAAAGAATATGAAAAGTTCATCAAATGGATGGAGGAGCACATATAATTGAACGAATTGTGAGTAATATTTTGACGTTACAAGGTACTCCTGTCAGATCAATAATCAAAAATTTGTCATTTAGACTTCACGTTTCTCGATTTGTTGATGTTGTCATGGTTACCTTTAAAAAACGCGCGTTTTTTAAAGTTCGATTTAAACACGCTGAGGCGTGCTTTAAATGGGTAAAAAGGGGCACCAATAAAAAAAAATCTTTTTTTTTATTAGTCGTGCTCGAAAAATCGCGCGTGTTTTAAAGCCCTTTTTATCCACTTATACTTTAATATACTATAGTATGCTTTTGTGAGATCTAAGTTTGAATATGCATCGGTTATCTGGAACCCTTATTATCAAGTGCACATTTATGAACTGAAGGCAATACAAAGACGCTTTCTTAAATACTTAAGTTTCAAAATAGATCAGACTTATCCACCAATTGGTACGTCACATGAGAGCCTACTGTCGAGACACTGCTTTATCAGTCTGGACATAAAAAGAAAATGTTCAAGTGTCATTACGCTATACAAAATAATCAACAATAGAATTAGATGTGAATGCTTACTACGTCAGATAAACTTTAAAATTCCCCGTCAGGCATCTCGATACACCGACTCATTCTACACTACCACGCCGCGAACAAATATTTATAAAAACTGTGTAGCAACTATAATTCAGTAAGTGATCAACTTGATATATTCTATTGCAGTGAGAGACAATTTAAGAACTTTTACTTTCAGCAGTAACATTCCTGTATTAGACTTAAGATTTCTTCTATTGTTAGTCTTTTGTGCAAATTGCGTATTAGTCTTGAGTTTCTACTAATGTTAGTATTATTGTACATTTTTTTTTCTACTTAATTCCTGTTCTGTATTGGAAATATTTTTCTGTAGAACAGTGTAAGTAAATAAGTAAATAAATAAATTATTCAATTTGTTTTCAATATACTACGTTTTTAAAACGGACTAAAAGTATAAAATAATTTCTCCAGCCCCATACAGATCCATAATTCCATACAGATTCCTAACTCCATACAGACTGTCCTGAAAATTTGTGATTGTGAATTTTTAATAGCTATGAAAATACTTTGAAATGGAAAACGTGGGTCGCATGCAATAGATAATTAATGCACCTAATTCACTAACAATTTTACTGCACTGCCTACACTCCTTACTATTATCTATTACATGCGCCCACGTTTTTTGTTTCAAATCGAACAAGTATTTTCGTAGCTATTAAAAATTCACAATCACAGATTTTCAGGACAATCTCAGGATGAGGGATCTGTATGGGGTTATAGATCTGTATGGGGATGGGAAAAATTGTTTAATATTTTGAATTTGTTTTATGAAGGCTATATTGAAAAAATATTTAAAAATCGTGTACGGGCGGGGGATCCCACCAGGAACGAAGTTCCTTACGCTTTTTCCCTTTGAAAGTTGACGTTTTCTATTCCATCACATTCAATTGTCATCATACCATGTGATACTATACCTATATATCCTGTTTTCAAACTCCTACGCCACAGTAGGAGGTATTTTATTCCTGATAATAATATTTGTTTCATCAAATTGACGTGCCACATATTCAATGTAAACCATCAATCCAACTTCGGCACACAAAAAACATAAGAAATTATGTACAAAAAAGGATATAATCATCCAAACACACGTTCCATAGAAATATGAAAGAAACACAAATATCTTCCACGTAATACCTACCACTCAACGATAATGTCCGACTTGTATTCGCATACATATCCTGCCTCTCATGTATCTTTTTAAATTTTCCGCAAGCAGAACAGCAGTTCGGATGGTTTTGTACATCTTCGGAATCGTATGAGCAAGGGCTAGACGCCTGTCACACAGACTCGTATACAGTGCTCGTCTAAAGTCCGTTCCCCCCTACTAATTTTTGAACCACCTGGTATATCGCAACGAAATTAAGAGGGCTCAAATAGGAGATAAAAACCTACTCTTTCATGAAAAAATGGCGGCTGAGCGCCATCTTCAATAATTTTTTTAAATAGAACACCCCGTGTAATTATTCCATTTTAGAAATCTGCTCATAATTCTCAACAGGTTTCTCTCATACACTTTACTCCTAAATTCAATTGTTTTCGAAATATTAACGTTTGAAGTGACATTTTGGTCATTTCAAACCCAACCAAAAACACTAATGTTGCTTTCAATTAGGTTTGCATTGGAAAAAATCATTGTCGCGGTAATATCTCGTTTACTGTCGAACTGAACTGCTAACTGTCAAATAGTCCGCCTAAATCCTTTTATGAAAAGTGTGATCATCATGGCTCGTAGTTTAAACGATAAATTTGAAGCAGTTTTGATATTTGGAGAAGCTGGAAGAAATTATCATCTAGCAGTCCGTATGTTTAATGATAGATTTCCCGAGAATCCTATTTTGGGGTATTATTTGCGCGAACTTTTAAATAAGCTCCAAGCAACTGGTACGCTGAAAGATGCTCCAAGATCAGGAAGACCGCCTCTTTCAGAAGAAAAAAAGGTAAAAATTGTTGCTGAAATGGTAATCAATCCGACTCAGTGGACGTCTGCAGTTGCTGAATCCTGTGGAGTGAGTTCAAAAAGTGTCCAAAGAGTACAAAAAAAAGAAAAGTTTTATCGCTATAAAATGAAAATCCTGTATGCTCTCACGGAGGATGATCCAGACCAGAGGGTTGAATTTTCCTAAAACGTGTATGTTTCGCAGACCAATGCACGTTTTTTCTCAATGGAAAAGTCAACAAACAGAATGTACGATACTGGAGCGATACTAATCCGCATATTTTTTGAGAGGGACATAACTAGTTTCCTAGAAAGGTGAATGTTTGGGCGGGGATTTTGAGCAATCGCGTTGTTGGACCGATTTTCATCAGAGGCAATGTCACAGGAGTTCTTTACAGAAATATTTCAGAAACTGAAACTGAACCTCGAATAAGACAAATTGTATCAAACAATCAGGAAGAGTTTGAAAATCGTGAAATCATATTTCAGCAGGATGGGGCACCTCCCCATTTCCATCGCATGGCTAGAGAGTTCCTCGATACAAACTTTCCTGGGCGATGGATATGTCGCAGGGGAAGTACAGAATGGCCACCAAGATCTCCGGATCTTGCATCTCTAGATTTTTTCCGTTTCAGGTATCTGAAGTCAAAAATCTACGCCACTGAATGCCAAACAATAGAAGAGTTGGAACGCAGAATAATAGATACATGTGAAGAAATAGATGAACAGACTTTCATCAACGTGAGAGAAGCTATTAATAATAGGGCACTTTATTGTCAAGATTTAGGAGGGGACCACATTGAACACTTGATGAAATAATTGTTGGGGTTGAACAAAAGTGTTATTCAAAAATAAATTATAATTTTTTAGCTAACTAATTTGTTTTGATTGTGAATTTACAGAACACATTCGTAGGCTTCGAGATTTTTTGGTAAGCGGTACTGTTTATCCTTGATAAACTCTCTTTACGCCTGTTATTGGTCGATTTCATTAAGAGATTTAACTACAAATTAATAACAACGTTTAGTTAGCAAATTGTTTTACCGGAAGTGACCAAAATCCATACTTCATTTTAAACCGGAGTGTCACTTTTCAAACTTCAATTACTCGAAAACAAATGAATTTAGGATTGAAGTGTTCCAGAGAAAACTGTTGAGAATTATGAGCAGATTTCGAAAATGGAATAATATACGGGGTTTTCTATTTTGAAAAATTATTGAAGATGACGCTTAGCCGCCATTTTGAAACTTTTAGCTGTGATTTTTTCATGAAAAAGTAGGTTTTCATCTCCTATGTGAGCACTTTGAATTTTGTTGCGATATACCAGGTGGTTCAAAAGTTAGTAGGGGGGGAATCGACTTTAGACGAGCACTGTATAATAGAAAGAGACAGAGAGAGAGAGAGAGAGAAAGTCGCATGGAGGGGGCATAACGCTCTCTTCATACGTGACAATTTCTACCAGTCAACACTTACCGCAAGCCACATAAAGGAACTTCGTTCCAATAATTGTTTTCTGCTTCTTAGTGATGTGTGTGTGTGTTTGTGAAATTTTGCAATCGATTTTGACATATTGATGAGATTATGGCAGGGACATGTGGCAAATTCCGGGTTCATTTCAGTTTTTCTTCACCTGATATATATGCATGTTTTGTCATCCAGTTCTGAGCTATGTTTGAAGTTTCAAGTCTCCAGCTATGGGAATCAGTTTTAAGTAGATTGTTCCCTACTATTATTTCATTATTACAGACAAACAAACAGACAGAAAAGAAGTTGATATTGCATTGTCATGTACCTCTGGGCTATAATTTTTCTCAGTTTTTCTGAGATTTCATGATGGTGCTCAACATCAATTCGTGAATACGGTTCAATTGACTGAGTATTACTGTGCTCAGAAATTTCAATTAATTCTTGTACTGCAATACCATCTTCTGCCAAATTGAAGACTGCCATTGCTCGAGCTGAATAGTTGGTAACTTGAATTTTTTCGATGTCTATACTTGTTATAGTGGCTTCCATATTATTCATTACAATAGGAGATTTTCGTATTATTGGGATTTATATTTAATTCTACCTGTAGATGTGCCCATATTATTGATTTCCTCCACCAATAATTTCATTGATGACATTACCCCGTCATCGTCACCACCTTTCCAAGCAAGTTCATGTGGAGCAATATAAACATAACAAAAAATTAAATCAACGAAACAATCAACTGAAAAGCAAAAAATAAAATAAACCTTCTCAGTCTTAATGATAATTGAGCTCCTAAACTAATGTGAGTAACTAATTTGGAGTCGGCGCCAAACAAACAATTATCAAAGATCATTATATTACTTTGAAGAAGTAATCAAAACGCCGCTGTGTATCTCGCTGCCATCATTTTACGCTTTATCTAATTCAATTGCTAGTTTGTTTGGCGCCGACTCAAAATTAGTTACTCACATTAGTAAATGAGCTCAATTATCATCAAGACTAAAAAGGTTTATTTTATTTTTTGCTTTTCAGTTGATTGTTTCGTCGGTTTAATTTTTTGTTGAAAAGTTTTTATTTTTCAATTTTTTGTGGCTGAAATTTACCAATTACTACCTATTTAATTTTTGATTACTTCCAAAATACTTACCTAACCACCTTGCTCCAACGATTAAAAGTTAAATATTTTGATTATCTTCTTTAATTATTTGTTATAAAATATAAATAATTTTTGCTAGTTAGTTTATTCGAGCACTTTGTATATGATTCCATCCTTCCATATAATGTAATTATTGTGACGGATGTAGGAGAACAAAGATAATGACAATAGCAATCTGTCAATGTCAACTACATATGTGTGCCAATGTTTACAAGTTAAAAGTCAATCATCCCCTATTTTTCTACCCATAGGGGTGGATCATTTTATTCCGAATTGGAATATGATCAATTATGAGGTATACCCTATCTAATAAAAAAAAAACATCAAAATCGGAATACCCACTACAAAGTAATGCCTGATAGAATCGGTTAACGGACCAAAATTCAGAGGGTGAACGATTAATATCCTCCATTTTGCTACCCTTAGGGATGGATTTTTCTGTTCAAATTCAAATGTGACCAATTTCAAAGTACACCCTATTCAATGAAAAAAGTTATGCGTGGTCATACATAAAAAAAATATATACGCATCGACTAGGAAACCTCCTTCTTTTTGATTTCGTCTGTTGAAAATCGATTCAAACCATCCGGTGTATTTCCATTGCACCTCTTGATGAAATTTCTGTTCTGTTTGCCAGTTAATGCTGGAGAACTCAGTTTTTTTTGTGGAGTTACTGTGTAACTGACTTCGTTTGCCATCTCGAGCAACTCTCGAATTAGAAAACTCTGTATCTAAAAATGGATTAATAGTTATTTAATCAACTAGTGTATTAATGGTGACGATTAATGTTCGAGATCATTAATCGTCATTTTAATATAAGAGTTGATTACAAAAAAAATCCGTCGACCTAGTTCCTGGGGTCAACGTGAAATTTTCAATATTCATTTCCTTCAACTAGGAGAAAACTTACAATATTTGGATCTGAAAATACATAAATTTGACAGTGCGAGGGTAATATGATTTGAATAATATCCGAATTCGTGTATGTTTAGTTGCCTATACCAGAATTATGCATTGATGGACCAAATCGACCATTAACAGGTTATTAATGGTCGATTTTGGTGTATGTTTAGTTGCATATATCACAAGTATGCATCAATAGAGAAACTGAAGGTTAATAGGGGTCGCTAACGATCGATTTCGTGAAGATTAAACAGAGTCGTTAATACGTTGGGTCCAACATGTCTTCATTATGCCTTCTTTATGATCATCCGAATTTTTGTTTCTCATATTGAATGCATAATTGAAAATTGCACAAGTAACCCATCCACCACACTGCATCAGCAGATGATGATAACTTAGTTCACTCAATAATTTATTAAATGTAATTACAACATATACCTGGTGTTCCTAATTGGGTTATTTTTATACTTATTACTGATCGCTAATCGATTGTTCTAGGGAGACTAAAGTAAACATTAAGTAGATTTTTATTATGGTTTTTGTGGAAAACTATACTCTCCAGGCAATCTTATTTTATGCTGTCGTTCACCGGTTTGATCATTCTCAAATTATGAATATCAATTTGCTGACCATATTGGATCATATGGTCTGTTACACTTGACTTATTCTCCCTTCGGTAGGTAGCGTGGGCCACTTGTTCGTGGAATCTTTTAGGAATTTGCACGTTTTGTCTGACCGTTATATACTTTGTCACAATTTTGAGAGGCAATTCATAAATTCCCGACTCATCTAGCTTGTCAGTTTTGTCCTTCGGGTTTCTTAATAACGTTTGCAAGTTATTTCTTTTGCTATAAACTGCTTGTAGATATGTCTGGTGGAAGAGTTACTTGTGCAATTTTTGATTGTGTAACACCACAGTGTTTAGACACTCTACACAATTGCATAATTATGCTAGTTGTTCAGTTGAAGTTTTTTTATTAATTATATATGATCTCTTATTACAAAAGCCCATGAGCTGCCTCCATAAACTTGTGTTTGGTTTTGTTATATTTTCTGGAATTATTTGTTGAAATTTATCTCGAATTTTCAAAACACTCTCTATTCCATTGTGAAATATTGTAAATTACAGTCACGATGTGAACCTGAAAACAACACAAGTTTTTTCAAGCTCAGACCTGTATGCGTCAAACCATCATTTAAAAAGGAAGAAGATTATCTATAAACAGTGGTCAAACTTTCAATATTCGATAAATAAATTATGGCATTAGCCTCCTTCTTAGTGTTAGTTTCATATTTTCTTCATAAGAAAAATCATGACATTGGAATTCTAAATTATTTTTTCCTCGGACCAAAGTAAAAAAAATATCTCGCGATTTTTTTCATAGGTGGCAAATATAGCTCGAAAAATTTTCCGGCAATAATTTTGCACTTGGGATATTATAAGTGAATATTTGAGCTGTATAGTTGAGAACTGCGGTACGGGAATAATTTTCGACGCATATTTCATCTCCTTCTTTCGAAATTGGAGCAATATTAGTTCTCCTGATTTCCACAAGGAATATTGGTTTGCTCCAAAGATTTATTATGTATTGAGAGTAGTGGATAAATCAGAAATTCCTTGCACACTTTCATAAAGCATATTTTGTAACTCCTCTTCTATGACATCAGCAGTTATTCGGTCGAAGTTCTGATAAAAAATAAATGGAAAACTTTCTTATCCTTTATTTATGTTAACCATGTTCATATGTTGAACTGTGGTAATTTGCAAATTCTTCCGCAATAAAATGTTTTGATAATTCACATGTTCTCATTCTTTGAACGAATTCCCAGGAAAAATTGAGTTGATTTATGTTTACACTTATTGTCTGATTTTATCAGAAGTCAATTTAAAAATCGTGATAAAAAGAAAACATTCCACAGGTAAGCATTAGTATCGTTAACAACTCGTTAAGTGTATACCGGGTATCAACGAATATATCAGTCATAACTTCTTGAATATTAGGTGTATCAAAATGAGAATAGGTATAGGTAAATGGTATGTGAAGAGGAGAGTCTTCGCATATTTTTCACTCTTTGGTCAGTTCCAGTTTCACCGGAACTAGCTCCGGTTTTGAATTTTTGAATGGAATACCCTGTATATTGTAACGTTTTTGGATTTCTGAGACAATTCTGGATCAGAATGTGACATTTCAGAAAGTTTTTAGGCCTACTTCATTCTTTAGAGTCACTTTTAATATTGCATCTAGGTGGCCATGATCGGACGTAAACTAATCTGAGGACCTCAGGTAATGTCAGAAAATTACAATCGCAAAGTTTTAGTGACCAGTTGGCAAATTTAGATTTTCGTGTCTAACAATTAGTTTTCAAATGGCGACCATTTTTTTAAAAGCTCTCTCCGAAAAAAGGGTTTTTTGACGAATCTAACTATACTAATTCATATGCGATTGGTTTAAAAATAAGAACATGAATTAAATATTTCTCAAGAAAATACTGAAAATTCATTAACTTTTGTCAAGTGTGCCATAAATACATTTACTTTCACCGTAGTAAATTTTCAAAGTGCATTCCTCCTTGTTCAAGACACATTTCAGCTTTTTCAATTGTTTATCTCATCACGTTTCATAACATTTGAGGCGTTATATTTCTAAATGCCCGTAGAAATTTTTCTTCTGAGATTTCAAGAGTGGCTGGGGCTGTTGCATAGTCAACCTTTTTTTTAACATATCTCCAAATAAAGGAATCGAGCACAGTGATATCCGGTGAGCGGGCAGGCCACCATACTGGACCATTGGTTGCAACTTGATTATTAAAATGCTCTATCAAGTAACTAGGAACTTCTCTGGTATTATGAGGGGGTGCTCCATCTTGTTGGAAGTGAATTCACCGTGAAACTGCTAAAGGTAGATTATTAAGATGGTCCTCGATTTCAGTTCGAAGATAACCTAAGTACCTAACCCCTGTTAACTTACCTCGAAACAATATTGGCCATATTATTCTGTTTTCAACGATACCAGCCCAGACATTGACGCCAAACTCCTCTTGAAAATTGCCCTCTCTCATTGCAGGTTGATTTTGTTGGGCCAGTACCGAGTATTTTGCTTATTGAACATACCATTATTTGTAAATCGTGATTCGTCGGAAAATAGAATAACGTTGATGGAATTCTATGATTTTGAAGCAGCCAATCACAAAACACTACCCGTCTATCGCCATCGTCAGCATTCAAATGTTGATGTAACTGATATTTAAATGCTCGATATCCGTGCTTTTTCAGTATTTTTCTTGCTGATTCGTAGCTTATCTGCATTTCTTGACTAATTTCTCTTAAAGAAACCGTTTTATCAACCTCAACCATAGCAAGAACCTTAATCTCAGTCTCTTCATTTATGATATGAGAATACTGATGGGCTGGATGTTGCAGATTGGGATATGTCTGAGCATACAGCAGCATTCCTTGAATTTATATGACATTCTCCAAATATTAATAACATATCCACTTTTTCACTTTGAGTATATATTATTTTGAAGAAAAATTAAACTGAAATTTAACGAAAATCAAGAAACTTTTACTGTCTGCTCATAAAGCTTATGTCACTGTCATTATCTAAGAAGAAAAATCTTTCTATTCAATATTCATTTGAGAATATTTCTCTTTTCAACATGAATACCTTCCAATAGGTGGAGGATAGTGATATCTTTCAGTCGCAGATGATTCCACATTTGCTTTTATGAAAACCAAGTTCATATTTTCAAACAAGTTGAAGAAAAAATAATTTACGTTCTACGTAAAACAGAAAAAAATCGAGAAGAATATATTCGATTTGGGAACGCCTCGAACAATAAATTCTGGTAGGACCATTGCAGAATCTCCTTTTTTCAAATGTAATAAACACTTTTCTATAATCAATGAAGCACCAAATTTCTGGCAATGAATCGCTCTCACGGATACGATAATGTTTCCACTGGAGTTTCCAAGATATTTTTCTCGATTTTCATCTCTGACAATGCATAGCACATCATTATCTCAAATCAGCCATCCAATAATCTCCGAAGCGTCACGAGCAGGAATAGCTTTATTAAAAAAATCTTTGAACGCCCTGATGATTTCCTTAACAAACTCTGCCACAGCGACTAAGGGTGTATCAAGTGGAGAACTCTTGAGTGCTCGAAATTGCCCCGTTACTCCAATACAGATTTCTCGTAATTTACGCTCCGAAGAATATCAGATGGCCGTGGGATGTAGTAATTTTCGACAGGATTTGCAGAACGTGGTCGAGTATTTTTTTCCTCCTGTTGAATTCGTCTGAGTGCGTATGGGATTTGCAGGAATATACGTGAATTTGTAGTTCAAATAATGCTTCTACCTTACAGGGATTTTGTCTGGTTTTGCCATCTTCCTTCGCGATGCTTTATTCGAGGAAATTCTCAATATTATATATTCTATGCTGGAATGGAGGATGAACGCCAATTTATGTATGAAAGTTTTCGATCAAGTACCATAGAATGGATGAGTGCCATGCCATGCCGGCCGTGGAACTTCTTTGTAAGTAACATATAAATGAGCATAATAATAACCGATATACCGGGTGTCAACGAATCTATTAGACAAGTCATAACTTCTAGAATATTAGGTGTATCAAAATGAGTAAATGGTATGTGAAGAGGAGAGTTTTTGCATATTTTTCACTTTCCGGTCACACCTGGTTTCACCGGAAATGGCTCCATTTTGAATTTTTAAATGGAACACCCTGTATATTTTAACATTTTTGGGTTTCTGAGACAATTCTGGATCAGAATGTGACATTTCGAAAAGTTTTCACGCTTACTTAATTTTTTTAGAGTCACTTTTAATATTGCATCTAGGTGGCCATGATCGGACGTAAACTAATCTGAGGACCTCAGGTGATGTCAGAAAATTACCATCGCAAAGTTTCGGGATAGGAATAAGACAAGTTGACAAAATTACATTTTCATGTCTAACTATTATTTTTCAAATGGCGACCATTTTTTAATAAGCACTTTTTGAAAAAAAATATTTTTTGACGAATCTAACGATACTAATTTATTTGCGATTGATTAAAAATAAGAACATAAATAAAATATTACTAAGGAAAATACTGGATAATTTATTTACTTTTGTCAGGTGTGCCATGGATAGCCATGATGCATGATATTTTGCAGTTATTTTTATCAAGTCTTCTTTGGAAAACAAAACACTCACTTAGATAATGACAGTGACATAAGCTTTATGAGCAGACAGTAAAAGCTTCTTGATTTTCGTTGAATTTCAGTTAAATTTTTCTTCAAAATAATGTATACTCAATGTGAAAAAGTGGATATATTATTAATATTTGGAGAATGTCATATAAATTCAAGGAATGCTGCTGTATGCTCAGACATATCTCAATCTGCAACATCTAGCCCATCAGTATTTTCACATCATAAATGAAGAGACTGAGATTAAGGTTCTTGCTATGGTTGAGGTTGATAAAACGGTTTCTTTAAGAGAAATTAGTCAAGAAATGCAGATACGCTACGAATCAGCAAGAAAAATACTGAAAAAGCACGGATATCGAGCATTTCAATATCAGTTAGGTACATCAGCATTTGAATGCTGAAGATGGTGATAGACGGGTAGTGTTTTGTGATTGACTGCTTCAAAATCATAGAATTTCATCAACGTTATTCTATTTTCCGACGAATCACGATTTACAAATAATGTTATGTTCAATAAGCAAAATACTCGGTACTGGCCCAACAAAATCAACATGCAATGGGAGAGGGCAATTTTCAAAAGAAGTTTGGCGTCAATGTCTGGGCTGGTATCATTGGAAATAGAATAATATGGCCAATATTGTTTCGAAGTAAGTTAACAGGGGTTAGGTACTTAGGTTATCTTCAAACTGAAATCGAGGACCATCTTAATAATCTACCTTTAGCAGTTTCACGGCGAATTCACTTCCAACAAGATGGAGCACCCCCTCATAATACCAGAGAAGTTCTTAATTACTTGATAGAGCATTTTAATAATCAAGTTGCAACCAATGGTCCAGTATGGTGGCCTGCCCGCTCACCGAATATCACTGTGCTCGATTCCTTTATTTGGGGATATGTTAAAAAAAAGGTTGACTATGCAACAGCCCCAGCCACTCTTAAAATCTCAGAAAAAAGAATTCTACGGGCATTTAGAAGTATAACGCCTCAAATGTTATGAAACGTGATGAGATAAACAATTGAAAAAGCTGAAATGTGTCTTAAACAGGGAGGAATGCACTTTGAAAATTTACTACAGTGAAAGTAAATGTATTTATGGCACACTTGACAAAAGTAAATGAAGTTCCAGTATTTTCTCAAGTAATATTTAATTTATGTTCTTATTTTTAAACCAATCGCAAATAAATTGGTATAGTTAGATTCGTCAAAAATCCCTTTTTCCGGAGAGTGGTTTTGACAAAATAGTCGCCATTTGGAAACAAATAGTTAGACACGAAAATGTAAATTTGCCAACTTGTCACTAAAACTTTGCGATTGTAATTTTCTGACATCACCTGAGGTCCTCAGATTAGTTTACGTCCGATCATGGCCACCTAGATGCAATATTAAAAGTGACTCTAAAAAATTAAGTAGGCGAAAAAACTTTCTGAAATGTCATATTCTCAGACTATAAATATATATATATATATATATATATATATTTTGTAAAATTTTCTTGAACCATGTAAATGTATCATAGGGGTATTTTCTTGGGGATTGGTTCTGTATAAACATAAAAATAAAACCTAGTATAGAATCTGTGTTTTTTAATTTTGTACGACGTTTCTCCTGGAAGCCTCCAGGCTTTTTCAAGTCTATAATAGAATTCAAACAATATAAATACATTTCAAAGATGTAAAGTGGTGGGGTTATGTTACCTTTTTATAACACAGATTCCAACAGGTAGACAATAAATTGACCAAATAGGCCATCATGATTGTAACGTTTCATTTTGCACATTTTTGTGTTCTTCTTTGAGAATTCACTTGTAGTTTGGTTTTTCTTTTTAACAATGACCATGCGTCGCTTGGATTTAGGAAAATGGACAGTGGTTAGTTTGTTTGTTTCGTTGTCGAATTTCTGCGAGGTTTGTTCGTTTGTTTGGTTTGTTCGTTTCGTCTTTTGGTTGTACACTTTTGTGTTCGAGGTGTTTTGTTGGACTGTTATTTTCTTAAGCTATTTGAAATTGAGAGAGGAGGCTGGGATGCTCTTGTTTTTTTGAATGAAAGGGTGACGTTTTATATAATGTTGTGGTATACTTTACTTAGTTGTCTAATATCGGTTTTATCATTTAGGGAATTTGGGTTCTTTTTTATATGAATCATTTCTAGGAATTCTCTTTTTTTTGTAATGGTTTCAGTTAACAAAATTTTACTTTGATCATAATTGAATTCTGGTTTGTTCCTTTTCTTTTTTTTTCCCTTTTATTATTTTCAGTTTGGTGGTTTTCTTATAGACTTTATTGCAGTTTGGGTCGATGCATGGAATTTCGTAAATAACATGGGTTTTTTTCCCTCAGGGATTTTTGGTTTTAGGTTAGAAAAAATTGATTTGCTCAGTGTGTTGTAACTTTTGTGGCCTATGTTTAGGTTGTATGGTTTTATAGTTTTTGCTACTTGTTCTGATTGGATTGGAATATAAAGGAGATCAATGTTTTGATTTGTTTTTTTCCATTTTAGATGTTTTATTGTAAAAAAGGTTTATTCTTTGTTGGAAAATACCATTTATCATGGGTTTAGGATAATTGTTATTTAATAATGCTGGTTTGGCTTCATTAATGGCATTTGGGCGATGCTCCGGGTCTGATGAGGTGATAGCTTTATCAGCAAGTCCAATTATGACGGATTTTTTTTTGGGATAGTGGGTGTGTCGAATTTAAGTTTAGGTATCTTCCTGACCAAGTATTTTTTGTATGCCATTCTGTTCTTATTTTATTATTTGTTCTACGTAGTGTTGAATCTAGGAAGATTATTTTTTTGTGTTGTTCTCTTTCAATTGTGAATTTTTGTTTTTTGTGGTAATTATTGAACATGGTCTGGGTGTACTCGGCTTGGTTTTTTGGGATTACAAGTATGCAATCGTCAACGTACCTTCGGTATGAGGGAAGGTTGAAATTTAGCTTTTGGATGACTGTAGATTCAAGGTCTTCAAGGACCAATTGGGCAATGACACTAGATATGGAGGCCCCCATGGCACAACCTTCGATTTGTTTGTAGAAATTTTCCTTATACTGAAAATATGTTGAAGTTAGAGTGTATTCAATGGCTATTAGGAATTCATTCAGTGGTAGAGTTGTTTGTTCTTTTATTTGATTCCAATTTTTTTTGATTATATCTTGTGCTAGTTGAAGTGGGATATTTGTATATAATGATACTACGTCTAGATATATTAGAATATGATCTTCTGGAATTGTAATGTTTTTAATTGTTCTTTGAATTGTGTTGAGTTTTTTACATAGTATGGGTTTTCATTTATGCAATTACTTAATATATTGGTAAGAAATTTTGATAATTTTTTGAACGGTGATTGAATACATGAAATAATTGGTCTAAAGGGGTGTTATCTTCATGTAATTTTGGTAAGCCATAGATTTTATGTATTTTTAGGGAGTTCGCAAGTTTTTTTGTTATGATATTTTGTTCTTTCCATCGTTTTATCAAGTTATTGTTTTTTGTTTGGAAAATATTAGCTGGGTTGTTTTTGAGTTGTTTGTACGTACTATTGTCCTGTAGTAGGGCATTGATCTTTTCATCATAGATATTAGCATGCATAAGGACTGTTTTGTTTGTTTTATCAGGTTTTAACACAACCATGTTTTTCATAAACTTTTGTGTCTTTTTCATTTTTTGTTTTGAATGTTTTTGTGTTTTGGTTTGTGTGTTCTTTTTTTTGAAATTTGTGATAATATTACATATATTTGATCTCAGTTAAATTTTTTCTTGTTCTTGGTGGTGGGAGGTATTTGTCTCTATTGTGGCTATGATATCGTGGTAAGGGATTTTGTCTTTTTTTGTTTCAACAGCATAATAAGGTCCGGTGCAAGGGTTTCTTTAATGTCCTCATGTGGGTTGTTTTTTTTTTTAATATTCGTCTTGGTATTTTTTTGTTGTGCGTTCGTCTTTTTCGTTTTTATGAGTGAGATTTTTGAATTTTTCTAGCTGTTTTTTAAAACATTTTTCATTGTTTTTTGTTTCCACTTCAATGAAATTTTTGTAGATTTCTGTTGGTAGTTTTTGTTTTAATTTGTTATTTTTAGATGTGATAGTGTTTGTCGACTTTTTTATGTGAAGTTCGTTATCAGCTATAAGTAAGTTTAAAAGTTGTTTTTTTCACAAATACACATATATATATATATATATATTTATTATTAAATATATATATATATATATATATATATATATATATATATATATATTTATTATTACAATATGTATATATATATATATATATATTTTCTGAAATATGATAACAACCATTGATACACCTGGTATAATTTACGGAGAAAATGTATAAAGTAAATCAAAATTAATTTCTATATAAAATATACTCGAATGAGAAACAAATATGGAATGCCAAATAGAATAACTGTTTTTCAGTTATTTTGGCGATTGTTAATATTTCTACTTTGTCGAATCAATAGTTGATTCTACAATGGAATCAATAAGGGAATAGTTCCTCATTACACCACACATATGAATCTTGCCAAATAAACCGATTTATTTTCTCACCCTCCACTGGAGAACACCACGTTTTGAAAGTTACTTAATTATTTTTTTGGATTACCGATTGTTATTAAGCGTTCACTGGTCGTAATATGATTATCCAGCTTCTTTGACAAATATTACTTCTATTCGATGAGTTATTACTGAGATAATTTCTGAGAGTTACACTTCCACTATTTTTCTGCATACTTTCGATGAATTGGCTACTTTATGAATAAAATACGAAGTCTACGTTTACTTCGCATCAGAAGATGGGAATGCATCTTCACTAGATGAAATATGAAACTACTTTAATTCGCTTCATGATATGGAGCCTAAAACAGAACGTCTCTCTACACTTGCTGAACACTGAATGAATTCTTATCTCTCCGTTCACTTTTGACTTCAGTCTCATATAGGAAACTCCCCCACTATAACCCCTTCTCAGTTTTAGAATAAGCGCGGTGTGATCTATTTGTAATGAATTATACTTTTGGACATTAATGCCACGGCGGTACATTTCGATCACATTCTTTACGAGTTAATGTTTTCTCGCGGCTGTCGGAGAATCGTTAATTATCTATCGCGGCTTTGGGCGCACTGGGCGCATGTGACATGAAAGTAAATGTCCTGTAGTAATTTAGTGGCGGCTTGTTGTAAGTTTTACGTCATAACATATTCATGAGATCTTTCTAATGAGTGATATTATCATATCGATGATTTTACGCTATTTTTACATCCCTTGTCGGAACTCATACCGCTTCCTTATTCAATTGCAGACGAAATAAAACAGTCGTTCTTTTTCTATGGCCGCATTCTTCAGTTAAGGGTATACCACTTGGATATATCTAAATATTTGATTGATCATGGCCATTAAACAACGTATGGTTCAAAGGACTCCCAACACCACCTCCTTTTGAAAATGAATTTTTCAAACGGTCCTACAGTTACCAAATTTGCAATGTGTGCAATAATTATTGAATTGTTTCTCGATTCGATTCTTCGTTCGATTCGGTTGATTTGTTAGGGTGATTGATGCACTCACATAGAGAACAAAACGACTTTATTTTCTTTACAAGACAGATGTGAAATAATCACTCAAACAATAAGAAACTGTGAGAAAAGTTCAGTGTACAGAACGGAGATGCGTTGCAATGTGTATTCTCAAGTCTATTATATCTCGTCTCTTCCTCGGGGGTGGTATTTGTCCTTTTCTGTCCCCGATACCCGTGCAACACTAAGCAGCACATGTGGTGACAGTTTCAATATTATGACTTGAATATTGGGGTAACGTTCGTAAACAAAAAATAAGGCGAAGTCACACCAATTATATTCCTGCCACTTTGAAAAGCCTCAGATTGTCAAAATTCAGTACCAGTCTAAAACATAAGCTTAGTGAAAACCAGACCTGAATAATTTCGAAAGACCTCAGTTTCAAAAAATATACTTGAAAATAACAAAATAATAAGATCATGTTATTTATATTTAGTACAGTTAGTTCCAATCTGATGCTTGAGACCTTTGGAAACCTCCAACTCAACTCAACCGAGTGGAAGAACTCAACTCAACCGAGTGGAAGACCAAGTCAGTCGTAGGTTGAACCTACCACTTGAGTTGAACTTCGCCTTTGATTTTCAGTTTTATAGTACCTATAGTTCCAAAAATATATATCAATATTGTATTGCACTGAGAATTATTTCATAATTATGCCTCTGGAAGGAAATCGGATAAATCTCACGTGCTCGTCCTGATTGAATCGGTCACTACAACCCATAACAGCACAAAATATCATAAACCTTACCAAATCTAAAATAACAAACTATTTTGGTGTGTTATTATGATGACAACGTATTTTTAAACTGGAAAATCCATGTTTATAACACTTCTATAGTTTTTTGCACTTATTTCACAATAATCACTATGAACAATGTCAAGAATATTTTTTTTAGGATATCGTATTTGGTGAAAATTCACAAGAAAGACACACGTACTCTAATGGAAAAAAGATTTGCTTGCCTCCTCATCAGCTGTTTGACAACTGTCAGATGACGTCACTGACAGTGCTCTATTAAATGTTGATAAACGTATATGTATGATTGGCTTATTTTCACATTAGCGAAAGTGACAAATATGACTGGAATCTCACCGAATGATTTTGTGGTGTTCACGAAATAATCTTCCTGAATATCACTCGACTATAACAGAAAGAGACTATTATTTTCTTCAATTTATCTCGAGCAACCTGTATTTCGAGACAATTCAATTCGACCATATGAACATTAATAATCAAAGAATAACTACCTCAGGCGTTATTCAGATCATTAACGTTCATATGGTCTCATTGAATTGTCTCGAAATACAAAGGTACTCTATTTGTCATAGTCTTGCGATATTACCTGCGACTATTTCCCTCATCATTGTTGATACAATCAAATGGCGATAATTCCAAACAGAGAAATAATCAGATCAGTTGAATAGTGATAAATTAACTCCTATATAAAATGTGTCATTTAAAGATGACTGTTTTGTCATTTTGACAGCGACAAAAAAGGTGCATCGTTTTTTATCACCGATAAAAACGCCTGTTCCTCTTAAGCGTCTACATCTAGTATGCTTACGTCACTTTAATGTCTGCCCTGTCAGTTATTTAAGTATTGTTGATAATTGATACTGAAACATTACAACATGAGTCGTTTTTACGAAATTACGAACTGTCGAAAATAACTCCGTTACAAAAAGTAGCAGATATATTAAAGGATTGGGCCTATAATATGAAAAAGAGGAATGGAAAAGATTATAAAGAATTATTATGAAGAATATGCCGTTAAATCAATTTGGAATTCAACTGCGAAGATGATTCAAGCAAAATATTTCAATGAATACAATATTAAATTTGATCCTTCTGCCGACATAACTTTTAAAGAACCTCGTGATGCAAAAATAGTAAACGGAAAGAATTACAAGTTATTCCAGAGAGAAGAAAAGTTAGTTCTGTAGCATTGAACAAGAAAGATATAGTAAAAATGGCAAAATTGTGGAATATAGACAACCCAGAGGGATTACAAAAAAGATTCTTTCATATAGCTTCTTATGAATTAGCTTGGAGGGGGGGAAAAACTGAAAAACTGTGAAATTTTACCATTTTAAAGAAGAAAAAAATCAAGATGGAACTTCAACAAGAATATTTGAATACGATACAATATTTGCAAAGACGACACAGGGTGGGTCGAAAAAATTGGCAGACAGCCAATGGATAACAAAAAATGAAATGGATGAAGGTATTTGTCCCGTTGCATTGTTAAAATTACTGTTACAAAAAACAAATGAAAACATAACATCTGAACGACTTCTGTTAACTCCAAATCCCTTTTGGAAAAACAAAAATTCTAAAGGTTGGTACAAAAATGTTCCACTGGGTATTAATACGATTTCTACTTGGACCAAATATTCTGCAACTGAAATTGGACTCGACATTACAAATTATAAAATTACCAATCATTCGAACCGTGCTAGTACAGTTTTCCAGTTAGCCAAAGCAGGAGTAAGTGACCAACAACTTATAAAGATAACGGGACACTCATCATCATCTTCTATTGAACCCTACCCCCAAATTGATTCTGAACATCACGAAAATCTTATTGGTTCCTTACGAGCCTCAAGTGAGAAAAGTCAAAATGAATATTCTACATGTGTGAATACCAGAAAAGAAAATTTTGAAATCAGTACACCAAACCAAACAATTTATAACAATTGTGTATTTAATAACTGTTCATTTGAATAATTTAATTGTATCAATAATGATAATTATTGTTGTTGTTTATTCATATATTCGGTCGTTAATTTATCTTGCCAAAAAACACTCGAGCTTTTCTTTTAAGGATAAATTTCTTTTTACCTCAAAATTTTTCCATCAGTAATTTTGCTCGAAAAACTGACAGTTAAAAAATAATCGACCTCCGGTCTCGCGATTTTGTCATGTCAGTTTTTCTC
This sequence comes from Gonioctena quinquepunctata, assembly GCA_018342105.1. Taxonomy (NCBI): domain Eukaryota; kingdom Metazoa; phylum Arthropoda; class Insecta; order Coleoptera; family Chrysomelidae; genus Gonioctena; species Gonioctena quinquepunctata. The sequence goes on along the minus strand of JAFIRS010000721.1, from coordinate 71,797 downwards.
GTAAAATTACTGATTGGCAAAATTATTTCGTTACAAAAAGAAATTTATCCGATAAAAAAAAGCTCTTGTGTTTTTACTGTTGATAAATTAACTCCTATATAAAATGTGTCATTTAAAGATGATTTTTTTGTCATTTTGACAGCGATAAAGAAGGTGCATCTTTTTTATCACCGATGAAAACGGCTGTTCCTCTTAAGCGTCTACATCTAGTATGCTTACGTCACTTTAATGTCTGCCCTGTCAGTTATTTAAGTATTGTTGATATTTGATACTGAAACATTACAACATGAGTCTTTTTGGGGAAGTTTCGACTCAACAAATAACAAAAAATATAGAAACAGCAATTCCGCAATCCACAAAAAATACTAAAGCATCAATATGGAGACAATTTATGGAGTTTTGTCAAGTACGAAATTACGAACTGTCGAAAATAACTCCGTTACAAAAAGTAGCAGATATATTAAAGGATTGGGCATATAATATGAAAAAGAGGAATGGAAAAGATTATAAAGAATATGCACTTAAATCAATTTGGAATTCAACTGCGAAGATGATTCAAGAAAAATATTTCAATGAATACAATATTGAATTTGATCCTTTTGCCGACATAACTTTTAAAGAAGCTCGTGATGCAAGAAATAGTAAACGGAAAGAATTACACGTTATTCCAGAGAAAAGAAAAGTAAGTTCTGTAGCATTGAACAAGAAAGATATAGTAAACATGGCAAAATTGTGGAATATAGAAAACCCAGAGGGATTACAAAAAAGATTCTTTCATATAGCTTCTTATGAATTAGCTTGGAGGGGGGAGAAGCTGCAAACTGTTAAATTTACCATTTTAAAGAATAAAAAAATCAAGATGGAACTTCAACAAGAAGATTTGAATACAATACAATACTTTCAAAGACGACACAGGGTGGGTCGAAAAAATTGGCAGACAGCAAATGGATAACAAAAAATCAAATGGATGAAGGTATTTGTCCCGTTGCATTGTTAAAACTACTGTTACAAAAAAGAAATGAAAACATAACATCTGAACGACTTTTTTCAATTCCAAATCCCATTTGGAAAAACAAAAATTCTAAAGGTTGGTACAAAAATGTTCCACTGGGTATTAATACGATTTCTACTTGGACCAAATATTCTGCAACTAAAATTGGACTCGACATTACAAATAATAAAATTACCAATCAATCAAACCGTGCAAGTACAGTTTCCCAGTTAGCCAAAGCAGGAGTAAGTGACCAACAACTTATAAAGATAACGGGACACTCATCATCATCTTCTATTAAACCCTACCCTCAAATTGATCCTGAACATCACGAAAATCTTATAAGTTCCTTACGAGCCTCAAGTGAGAAAAATCAAAATGAATATTCTACATGTGTGAATACCAGAGAAGAAAATTTTGAAATCAGTACACCAAACCAAACAATTTATAACAATTGTGTATTTAATAACTGTTCATTTAAATAATTTGATTGGATCAATGACGATAATTATTGTTGTTGTTCGTTCATATATTCGGTCGTTAATTTATCTTGCCAAAAAACAGTCGAGCTTTTCTTTTAAGGATAAATTTCTTTTTAACTCAAAATTTTTCCATCAGTAATTTTGCTCGAAAAACTTATAGTTGACAAAATTACTCGACCTTCGGTCTCGCGATTTTGTCATGTCAGTTTTTCTCGTAAAATTACTGTTGGAAAAAATATTTCGTTACAAAAAGAAATTTATCCGATAAAAAAAGAAGCTCTTGTGTTTTTACTGTTAATAAATTAACCACTATATAAAATGTGTCATTTAAAGATGACTGTTTTGTCATTTTGACAGCGATAAAAAAAGTGCATCGTTTTTTATCACCGATAAAAACGCCTGTTCCTCTTAAGCGTCTACATCTAGTATGCTTACGTCACTTTAATGTCTGCCCTGTCAGTTATTCAAGTATTGTTGATAATTGATACTAAAACATTACAACATGAGTCTTTTTGGGGAAGTTTCAACTCAACAAATAACAAAAAATATAGAAAAAGCAATCCCGCAATCCACAAAAAATACTATAGCGTCAATATGGAGACAATTTATGGAGTTTTGTCGAATACGAAATTACGAACAGTCGAAAATAACTCCGTTACAAAAAGTAGCAGATATATTAAAGGATTGGGCCTATAATATGAAAAAGAGGAATGGAAAAGATTATAAAGAATATGCAGTTAAATCAATTTGGAATTCAACTGCGAAGATGATTCAAGAAAAATATTTCAATGAATACAATATTAAATTTGATCCTTTTGCCGACATGACTTTTGAAGAAGCTCGTGATGCAAGAAATAGTAAATGGAAAGAATTACAAGCTATTCCAGAGAAAAGAAAAGTAAGTTCTGTACCATTGAACAAGAAAGATATAGTGAAAATGGCAAAATTGTGGAATATAGACAACCAAGAGGGAATCACAAAAAATATTCTTTCATATAGCTTCTTATGAATTAGCTTGGAGGGGGGGTGGAGAAGCTGCAAACTGTAAAATTTACCATTTCAAAGAAGAAAAAAATCAAGATGGAACTTCAACAAGAAGATTTGAATACAATACAATATTTTCAAAGACGACACAGGGTGGGTCGAAAAAATTGGCAGACAGCAAATGGATAACAAACAATTAAATGGATAAAGGTATTTGTCCCGTTGCATTGTTGAAATTACTGTTACAAAGAAGAAATGAAAACATAACATCTGAACGACCTTTTTTAACTCCAAATCCCTTTTGGAAAAACAAAAATTCTGAAGGTTGGTACAAAAATGTTCCACTGGGTATTGATACGATTTCCACTTGGACCAAATATTCTGCAACTAAAATTGGACTCGACATTACAAATAATGAAATTACCAATCATTCGTACCGTGCTAGTACAGTTTCCCAGTTAGCCAAAGCAGGAGTAAGTGACCAACAACCTGTAAAGTCAACGGGACACTCATCATCATCTTCTATTGAACCCTACCTCCAAATTGATCCTGAACATCACGAAAATCTTATTAGTTCCTTACGAGCTTCCAGTGAGAAAAATCAAAATGAATATTCTACATGTGTGAATACCAGAGAAGAAAATTTTGAAATCAGTACACCAAACCAAACAATTTATAACAATTGGGTATTTAATAACTGTTCATTTAAATAATTTGATTGTATCAATAAAGATAATTATTGTTGTTGTTCGTTCATATATTCGGTCGTTAATTTATCTTGCCAAAAAACAGTCGAGCTTTTCTTCTAAGGATAAATTTCATTTTAACTCAACATTTTTCCATCAGTAATTTCGCTCAAAAAACTGACATTTGACAAAATCACTCGACCTTCGGTCTCGCGATTTTGTCATGTCAGTTTTTCTCGTAAAATTACTGATTGGCAAAATTATTTCGTTACAAAAAGAAATTTATCCGATAAAAAAAAAACTGTTGTATTTTTACTGTTGATAAAACGTCTTCTCGCTGTTTTATACTGACAATTCAACTCATGTATAAAAAATCGCATATGGCACAGTGCAATCGTCGGTTTGACAGCGGCAAAAGTTAGCTGTAACTTTTACAGCGACAAATGCACTAGTGGTTTTTTCACTTGCTTATCAATTACCGCGGTGTTGGTTGCCAAAATAAATAAAGTTTGCATTGAAATGTTTCTAAATTTCTTATTTATTAAATTTTCCTGCCGAATTACACTCGATGTTTGTATTGATATCGGGTAAATTTGTGTTGTTCAAATTCTAAGCTGTTTCCTTCAGCAATTTGACTCAAAAAACTGTAAACCTAAAAACGTTTCAGCTTCGATGTTTCTCTCATTAAACAACCTGAATTTACCCGATAAAATACAAACCTCTCGTGCAATAATAAGTGATACACTTGGTCCTGTCAGAATTAAATGTCAACGCATTCCATTCCTATATAAGGAAATAGGAAATGCAAAATTGATGGAATAAGGGATTTTGAACTCACTACATTCAGTCATTTTGATATTTGAATTCAAATATACGTTTTTCAGCATGTTAGAGAGCCTCAGTTTTTTAAGTATTTCAATAAAAGTCATCGTAGAGCAGTGGTTAGCGTGTTAGTCCATCACGCGGTAGGCTCGAGTTCGATCCGATACCAATCGGTTCCAGATACAAACATATTTGATCTGATAGTGGAAAATTTATATATATTTCAGATTTTTGGGTGAGTTTATGAGCAGTGAACGATCATTCTGAATGAATGAATCTGTGCATTCAGAAGCGGTGATTATTCGGACACGATTCCTTTGATTTTGGATCGAAAAGAGTTGTTGTAACTTTCCCCGTTGAAAATTATAATATAACATGAATCCTGGTAATTTTATCCAGTTTTAAATGTGATTCGGGAAATATTCTCATCAAATATCACTCGATTTTATTGCATTTTTGTTTTTTTCCCGCAAGAATTTTGCCTCCAGGAAATTTAATTCGTGCAATTTTCGGCCTTATCTACAAAGATTGGACCACTCAAGCTTCGCTTTCCTGGTTTAATAAGATGATAAATCTCACTCGGTGAAATTTCCAGGCAAAATGCTTTCTCGAAAATTTCAAAAAAATCTGAGCGATAAAACACCACTCACCTATGATATTACCCTCGATTAAACACTGGATAATGCGAACAAAATCTTTATTTTCAATGACCCAATGCATGTAGCTAATGACCCAAAAGATAAAATTAGTTTGAGTACTAATTTGAAAGATCAATCTAGTTTTTATAAAATCGTCTCGGATGTCAACAGCTGTTAATGTTTAGTTATTAAATTGTATTGCCGCTTTTATTTTGGTAGCATTCCAAAATGAAGAACAAAATGGCGTGGCCAGTCGGAAAAGTAGATTTTGGAATCGATTCTGAAATTTCCATCAATTAAGCTAACGAATCATGTGTCTGGAAAATTGAAATGATTTCATTGGAAACGAAAACATAATTTTCATTTTTGTATAAACCTCAAACTTTTCAATCAAAAGAAAGAAGCATAACCATCACACAAGGATATAGACAGTGCTTACTTGGATTTCAATCTTATTATTACTAATAAAAATTAAATTATACTTTGAAAAAACGAAAAAATACCCAGTACCGAAAAGTTGAATGAAAATAAGAATAAAGTCATTGATCAAAAACTTTCCTCTCACTTAAAAAAAGTGTGAGATGCTTCATTCAGTTATCTTGATAAATTATACTTTTTTTTTAAAAGGAATTCTTTTGGTCAAGGATTTTTTTCTTATTGTTTTTTAAATTTCAGTCCATATTGCTATGAAAGCGTTTTCTTTTAATTTTTTGAACTAAAATTTTATTCCTTACTTCCTAGTCCATATTGCTACAAAAGACTAAGAAAGACTACGGGAGAAAAACTCTTTTATTGATTCATCCGTATGGGATGGAAGTTTTCAATACATTTTAGTGAATGTTCCGAGACCATCCACATGAGGTGGAAGTTATTACTAAATTGTGGCGAATGTGCTGAGAATGACCAGTACATTCGCCATATCTTTGGAATGTTAATTATGCTGAGAACCATCAGTGCATTCCCTATATCTCGACTCAGGGCTATCACTATTACTAGAATTTCGGAATAGTTATTTGTGGAGATCTTAACATAAATAACCTACAACCAAGCATATCCAAAAACATATTTTGTGATATTCTAGAGTCCCATAACCTCGATTCACTTGTAACGCAACCTACCCGCATTGCAAATATAAAAGGAAAAATAAGTGCTTCAGATTATATTATTACGAATTGAAACAATAACATAAAATTTCAAATAATTGACCCTTGTATTTCAGATCATTCTGCTCAAATCATCAAACTCATTCCTCCCGATTTTGAAAGTACCAAAAAAGCGATGCTACTCACAGGAGAAAATATACTGACTTTAATATCGAACAATTCAAACACTACCTGACCAAACTTGAAATAAAATGCTCAGACACCCCTAACCTAAATGAATCTTTCGAACTATTCCGGGAACATTTTTCATTTGCATTCAAAGCTTCCTTTCCAAAGGCTCTGATAAAGTGAAAATAATCTGCCCCCTGGTATACCTATGACCTCGAATCCGAATCAAAAAATTTACAGAAATTGAATACCCTACGGAAAAATATCCAAATGATATCTATTTTCAAACTGAATACAAACATTCCAAAGAATCCTACAACCAACACGTAAGGAAAACAAAACAATATTACCATACAAATCTTATAGAAAACTCCAACAACAAAAACAAAGCCATCTGGGACATAGTAAATTCACGCCTGAACAAGAAAAAATCACCAGAAAACATTGAACTCAACCACAGGGTAAAAAAAATTCAAATTAAAGAGATATAGCTAATATGATTGGACACTTCTTCGTATCGGTTGTAGGTGACCAACTTGAAACTCACTTTAATGAAAAATTATCTACAATTTGCACAAAATCTCGTTCCCATCTCAGTAATTAATTTTTCTTTGAACCTCTCACTGCTACTGAGTGTGCTCCAGACAAATTGCACCATACCTAGCATTCATTCTAAATAAATCTGTTGAAATATGACAATTTCCATCCCGCCTAAAAATATCACAAAAACATTCACAAAAAAGGAGAGAGACTGTTACTCATGAATCACAGACCCATCGCGCTCTTGAGTATCCTGTCCAGAGTCCTGGAAAAAGGTATATTCAGAAAAATAAGTAGTTTCTTAGATAGGTTTAATATACTGAATGAATAAATAATAATTTAGAAGAACTAAAAAATGCACCCCACGCTTTTTTTTTTTTAAATACATTTCTCTCTTATTTTCTACTTTTTTAGTCTGGTTCTCTATAAAAGCGTGTTTTTTAGTTTTTTTAAACTATTATTTATTTCCTACTTTTTAGTGTGGTTTATTTATAAAAGCGTGTTTTTTTTAAACTATAGTTTCTATTATTTTTTTGCAAATTAAAAAATGGATATTTTTTATCAAATCGGGTAATCATAATCTCCGACCCCAAAAACCCCCACATACCAATTTTGAATAGAATCAGACCATAATCACAGAACTCGGCCGCCATTTTAAAGCCGCCATCTTGAATTTTCCAATTTTCACAAAAGAATCATGATATTCGACCCCGAAAACCCACACATACTGATTTTGAATAGAATCAGACCATAATCCAAAACTCGGCTGCCATTTTAAAGCCGTCATCTTGAATTTCCCAATTTTCACAAAAGAATCATAATATTTGACCCCATAATCCACACATACCAACTTTGAATAGAATCAGACCATAATCACAGAACTCGGCCGCCATTTTGAAGCCGCTATTTCGAATTTTTCAATTTTCACAATAGAATCATAATATTCGACCCCAAAAACCCCCACATACCAATTTTGAATGGACTCAGACCATAATCACAAAACTCGTCCACCATTGTGGAGCCGCCATCTTGAATTTTCAGATTTTGACAAAAGAATCATAATCTCCGACCACGAAAACCCTCAGATACCAAATTTGAAGCAAATCGAACCATAATCACAAAACTCGGCCGCCATTTTGAAGCGGCCATCTTGAATCTCCCAATTTTTACAAATGAATCATGAGATTCGACCCCAAAAACCCTCATATACCAATTTTGAATAGAATCAGACAATAATCACAAAATTGGACCACCATTTTGGAGCCGCCATCTTGAACTTTTCAATTTTGACAAATTTCCGACCACAGAAACCCTCGGATACCAATTTTGAAGCGAATCGGACCATAATCACGAAACTCGTACGCCATATTGAAGCCGCCATTTTGTTTTTTTTTCACACATAAATTTCTTAATGCATTGTCACCGGAATTATGTACACCTGCCAAATTTCAAATCATTCGGATGTCTGGAAGTGGGTCAAAATCGCGCCCAAAGGAGTCGGTCACAAACAAACAAACAAACATACAAGTGAAGCTAATATAAAGCGTGTAATAATAAATAATAGTTTGAAAAAACTGAAAAACACGCTTTTATAGAAAACCAGACTAAAAAAATTGAGAAAAAAAAAGTATTTTATTTAAAAAAAAGCGTGGGGTGCATGGTATCGCCTTGGCCAACAATTAACTATGACCTGAGACATTCCTTACTTCACTGCCCTATGTGTGTAATGTACTATGTAATTATTGATACCATGCACCCCACGCTTTTTTTTAAATAAAATACATTTTTTTCTTATTTTCTATTTTTTAGTCTGGTTTTCTATAAAAGCGTGTTTCTTAGTTTTTTCAAACTATTATTCATTTCTTACTTGTCAGTGTGATTCATTTATAGAAGCGTGTTTTTTTATTTTTTTTAACTATTATTTTTTGCAAATTAAAGAATTGAATAATTTTTTCAATTTAGGTAATCATAATCTCCGAAAAAACCCCAAACCAATTTTAATGAATCAGACCATAATCACAAAACTCGGCCGCCATTTTGAAGCCGCCATCTTGAATTTTTCAATTTTCACAAGAGAATCATAATATTCGACCCCAATAACCTCCACATACCAATTTTGAATAGAATCAGACCATAATCACAAAACTCGTCCGTCATTTTGGACTCGCCATCTTGGATTTTTCAATTTTGACAAAAGAATCATAATATTCGACCCCAAAACCCTCCACATACCAATTTTGAATAGAATCAGACCATAATCACAAAACTCGTCCGCCATTTTGAAGCCGCCATCTTGATTTTTCAATTTTACAAAAGAATCATAATATTCGACCCCAATAACCTCCACATACCAATTTTGAATAGAATCGGACCATAATCACGAAACTCGTACGCCATATTGAAGCCACCATTTTGTTTTTTTTTCAGCTAAAAATTTCTCAATGCATTGTCACCGAAATTATGTACACTTGCCAAATTTCAAATCATTCGGACGTCTGAAAGTCGGTCCAAATCGCGCCCAAAGGAGTCGGTTACAAACAAACAAACAAACATACAAGTGAAGCTAATATAAAGCGTGTAGAAACAACATGGATTCAGGAGAGGGCACTCCACTGAGACGGCAACAATTGATTTTATACAAATAATAAATGAAAAATTAGAAAAACAACAATTTATTATTGGACTGTTCTTTGACCTGTCACGTGCATTCGACACACTAAATTTCGATTTTATTCTAACGAAAATAATTGCACTTGGGATTCGTGGAAACACATCAAAATGGATTCGTTCATTTCTAGAAGGGCGTAAGCTGATTGTGAAAATAAATGAGCAAACTTCTGATGAATTCTTTATTGACTCTGGTATGCCCCAGGGGAGCGTTCTGGGCCATCTAATATTTTAACTATTCATCAATAACCTCCCCAATTACATAACAGACAGTGATGTATATATTTTTGCTAACGATACGTCTATAATTGTATCTAGTCCAGATATAAATGAACTACTCATAAAAACAAATATTATTCTTCTTGAATTCGATAACTGGTGCAAAAGGAACCGTTTAATCATAAACTATCCAAAAACCATTGCTGTTCACTACCAGAGATCTCAAGCAGGAACACCTGTCAGTGAAAAACTGAATATTAAAAATTACAAAATACCATTGCAAGAAAGCTGCAAATTCCTGGGAACAATCATTGATAGCAACCTCAAATGGGAGGAATGCATCGATATGACTTGCGCCAAACTGAATAAACATGATTTTGCAATAAAAACCTGACGAGCTGTCTCGGTGAGAAAGGGATAATTTCTGTACACTATGCTTTGGGCTCTTCGACTATAAGCAATAACATTGTAGTTTATGGTTTGGCCATCGAATCCTGGGAATCGGGAATCCTGCAGAAATATCTTCAGAGAGAAAAAAATTCTAACTTCCACTAGTATTTATTTATATAAGCTCCTCATTCACACCTATATCCATAAAAAAAACCTCACGCAAAATTCAAATTTCCATAACTATCAAGCTCGCAAAAAAAAAAAATATTTGGACTGGAACTAACCACATACACCAGCTATAGAAAGTCTCCAAAATATGCTGGGCAAACTTCTTCAATTTACTACCCCAGGAATTAAAAAACCAACCAAACCTGTTCAGATTCAAGTCCAAACTAAAGTCTTTTCTACTACACAATGCATTCTATAATATAAACGAATTTATGATGTGCTGCCAGCATCCTATTGTATATTGTAATTCTATTGGATAGTTTTATATATTTATATGTTTTACATACTAATTTATATTTTGATTTTATTTGAGAATTAAGCTTAATGTAACTGTGTTCTTCGACTTGTCAATCCAATGTGAATTGGCTTCTGATCAATAAACTTCTATTCTATTCTATTCCGGGCCGACATTCAAAAGACGCATCAGAGTTCATTCCGCTCCTGAACTGAAGCAAAATTGCGAGCATTTCTCCTTCTGACATGAATGACAGTTGTTGAAATTTATTCGAAATTTTTATATCTTGAGTATTTCTTCAAGCTGAGGCATTAGGGACTACGATTCTACAACTTCTACGAAATGCGGAAGGAGAAATAGCTAGGTTTGAGTTACCTTCAGGCACTGGGAGTATCCTTTTCCTGTCATTTGGCAGGAGCATGCTCACTTGAGCCATCATTCTCTTCGGTTCTAGCTGATCATAGAGAACTTACAGCTGGGATTTTGATCAAGTCATCTCCAATGGAGGCAAACAAAGTGCCCAGTACTTCCAGTAGATCTCGAGAGAGAACCGATCCCTGCAAGCACCGATACCGTGCAGGACAGATTGCAATTTCTAGCGGGTTGTTGATTTCTATAGGTTGTTTGTAGATTCAATCTTCAATTGAGTATGCACAGGTCTCCACTCTTCGAGGGTACATACCTCTTTCGGACTGGATAACGCTTTTAAATCCCTGATTAACTTTGGAGCAATTTTTCACACAGCTGCCCAGGTTCTGGGAAGGACTGGACTCCCATATCTTTGAAATGTAATTTTTTTCCCTGACGATATAGGTGAGAATACCAGGTCATTGCTATGAAATTATTGTATTGTAATCGGTTCTCAATACGAGTGCGAAATTTCAAATACCTCGGATATCTGGAAGTGGGTGAAAATTAACTTCAAAAATTCCAGTACCTAGATTCATACATACAAACACACAGGTGAAGCTAATAATGAGTGTATGAAAAAAAACAGAAAATCGCTGTAAATCACTAACAATATTTTTCAATGATTTCTTTTTTTTTGCCCTGTATGCTACTTTTATCTTTGACAGAGAATCAAGCCATATATTCTGTCAGGTTTGAACGTCATCCATTTGTCAGCACCAATTAGGGAAGTCTGCCTTCTCCGTACGGATGCGCCATATGTTTTTTTATGTTGGTATAGCTAAGAATATTATGGTGCGGAATGTTTTTCATCGAAGGATCGGGACTTATTAAAATTCATATTATTATATACATCAAAATCATTCAGAGAGAAATGGATTCAGCAAAGGAGCCCTTTGTACTTTAATATCTCACAATACAATTTTCTGAAGGAAGAGCAGGGACCCAAATGATGTCTTAGTGTTAATTAGTCGTTTTATGTTGATGTAATCACGTCTAAGAAGAGCCAACCAGTTTTAGTTGAAGACATTGTGAATGTTCATTTCTCCTTTCTCGCAGATAGAATTGAATTTCAGTTGAACATATACAGGGTACAAAACGGCGGATGTTTGTATTCAATTAACATATGTGTGGGATTATGAAAACTCATTCAGTTTTCTGTGAGTACTACCCGGATTAACTGCTTCCCGGAGCTCAGTAGGGTGGTGACTGGAATCTGCAGGGTTCGGCGCAAAACTTTTTCGACAATTATCTGGGTTTCTTCCCTCCTTCATTCGATAATATTGCCCACATTTTATATTCTTGTTTCTGATTCTCATTCACGAATCAGAAGCAATGAATACCCACAAGTACTTGGCTATATTTCGGGAGTACGTAACTTGACTGGCAATAATAATAATGAATGGTTTATTGTATAAACCATATTTTTTTATTTGTTGAATCACCTTATAATTGATTTCCTCACATGACATACTTACGTATTAATTGTGTGCCAGTCAATTTCGGAAAAAAGGACGTCTGTGTGTATATTATAAAAACTATTTTGAGCTACTTTCGTTCGACCCTATAATTCAAATTCTATTCGGCCCACAAACTTGTTTATCTATCAAGCTCCCCCCCATCACTTACCCAGTATACCCAATTTCATGAAAAAACTCATAGTTCCCGATATTGAATGTCCGAATATCGCTAGTTTCAAAACTTACTGAGTCATCCATAAAAAATCTAGGCTACTTCCCGTCGACTTGATTTGAAATTTGTCATAGAGTTGGGCCATCGGATATTCATGAAGAAAACAATCAGAAAACAGCCAATTATTCATTGATAAAGTAAAAAAAAGTAGGTTGGTAGTGGATATTTGCGGATGGTGAACTGGGATATCATGTAGGTCGCTGGTAGGGATGAGAGATGCACTACAACCTGATTAGAATTATTGTGCCCCAATTCCCTTAGGAATATGGGGAGATCTAATTGTGGTATTTCTCCCACTATCAGCTGATATATTCCCAGGTACCTCAATATTTTTTGATGAACAATAAACGTTTATATTCGATAAATATTATCCATTATTCAGACATAACAATTTGTGGCGACGAGGATGGGATCCAAACCCGTACGGGCAACCACAAATTAATATATTTAATGAAATAACTATCTAAGTAATGGATAATAGCTTGCGAATATGAACGTTTATTCCACACATCAAATTTATTGATAATTTTTTGAAAAAAAAAAACAATTGCCCAACATTTGCGACAAATTAAAATAAAACAAAAAAATTAAGATGAGTTTTTATACAAATGCACTGGAATGGAAAAAAATATGTCCTTAATTGTTTGACCTAGGTTATTCTGTGAGGTAGACTCAAGATCTTGGCGCGCAAGAACTTCTATTTTATATTCGCGAAAAGCTTTTGAATCTGCTACTCACGGAATAACCTAGGTCGAACAATTGAAGAAATCATGGAATCCGTCATCTCCTTGAATTTTGTCAAAATTGATAATTACCGACCCAAAAAAAAACCACATACCAATTTTGAATGAAATTGGGCCATAATAACAAAATACGTCGCCATTTTGGAGCCGCCATCTTGAAATCATGAATTATGACAGAAACATTATGATATTCGACCCCAGAAATACCCACACACCAAATTTGAATGAAATCTGGCTATAATCACAAAACTCGTCGACATCTTGGAACCGCCATCTTGAACTCGTGGATTTTGACGAAAAAATCATAATATCCAACCCCAAAATCCCCACATACCTATTTTTATTGGAATCGGGCTATTACCACAAAACTTGTCGCCACATTGGAGCCACCATCTTAAATTTAAGAACTTTGATAAACAATTCTTGATCTCTGTCTCCGAAAACCCCCACATACCAATTTTGAATAGAATCAAACCATAATAAAAAACTCGTCCTACATACTCTGTCTTTTCTCTAGCAAAAATTCCCTGAAGCATTTTGTTATCGGAATTATGAACACCTGCCAAATTTCACGTCAATCGGACAACTAAAAGTGAGTCAAAATGAATGAAAGCTTGTAACAAAATACATATTTACTATTTCAAATCATACACAGGTTATATAATAATGCAATACACTACAATTTCCCCACTACAAAACTGAACGATTCGGAGGTTCCAAGTGGAGCCTAGATCTCAACTCATAATAGCTATCCGTTCGACTTTTAATATTTCAATTGGTGATTGTACTTGAGCACGGATATGCCCTTTTTTTATCCATCGAAATCAGGACTATCATCTTTAGTTATATCAGACCCATCGACCACCTGATCTGTTGAGTCACTTTCATGGTCATCATAATTATGATTTCTGAATGGAAAGCTTCGAAGACGAATCGGTACAGGAACCATCTTCTTTATTACTTTTTTAAATTCGATTTTTAATACTAACGTCCGCTTTGTGCCTCATATTTTGAGTTTTGTCGTCGAGTATTCGATAGAATCAGGTACATCTTTGTCGAGCCGTTGTTTCTCCACTTCATCTGCTATTTCACTAATTCTAACAGTCGAGGTAATTTATCGTTTCAATAATTCAAATTTAATTATATCTACTTATCTTTCCCAATAATTTGATTATACCATTCGGTGTTTCACTAGCCTCTTATTGATTCGATAATACATACAAACTCAGGTATATAAATGACCTACCTGCCCCTACATAATTTACAAATTATTTGTCATAGTGTAGGTAATACGTGAATGGTACCGAGTGGGCCAAATTGGACACTTTTGAAGGGAAAGTCCTTTTTCCTAATTAGCTAGTTGAAAACTGATGGGTGTGTCTGAGGGTCAATTTTTATGAAAAACTCAATGGTGAGAACCGCATATCGATATATATCATCGTTTCTGAGTTATAGCATGTTTTTAAAAAATGTGCATTTCGGAAAAGTAGCTGTAACTTTTTTTCTGTCAAAAATTCTTTGTTTCTATGAATACAATTCCAGAGCACTTTTCTACGTAGAATTCAATGGTTTAAATAACTTATTTTTTCAAATCATATATCAATAGTCATCAATGGAAAAATCATTTTTTTAAAGGAGACAACCTGTATATTCCTGCATATTTCAATATAACTTGGAATTACCATTTCAAAAATGTAGCACACTTGATGTTTTGCTAGAGTCACTTTTGAAATGCAGATCTCTTAGGTTTTTTCATGTAGACTTTGAAACGCACACTTTGAACAAGTAGGCTTTGGGCGACGCGGCGATAAAACATAATGCAAATGTTTACTGATAGCTGTCAAATTTTGATTTAAGCAGTAAAGACGCTCCTCAATTCGTGGTTTTTGTTCATTTTTCAAACACATTTGCAATGAAGTATGAGAATTATGAAAAATAGGATATGATAGTCTGTTTTATACAAACCGGGGAAAATGCAGAGGCAGCAAGCAATCTGTACCACGAGAGGTATCCAGAAAGAAGACAACCTCTTAGAAACATTTTCGCAAGATTGCGACACAACCTACTTGATGGTGGTCAATTTGAAAAGAAAAGGCATCAAATAGGGATAGGGAGTTGGAAGAAATAGTCGTTTTAGGAGCTGTTGCAAATCATCCCAAAACGTCAACGCAAAATTAAAAAATATCAACGGGCCTACCAAGAACTAACGTTAGGCGGTTTTTGAAAAAGCACAAATTCAAGGAGATTTTGAACGCCGCATGGATTTTTGCCAGTGGTTCCTGGAAAATTTTAACCAAATGCTTGATTTTTCGTTAAATTGTATTCGGACAGACGAAGCTTATGTAAGCAGTGTCGGTATTTTCAGCCGCTACAATTCCTATATCTGTCCACAACAAAATCCTCATTTTATTGTGGAGCAGAGAAGTCGAAGTAGATTTGGATTTAGTGTATGGGCAGGTGTTTTCAGGGGTACAATTAACGGACCGTTCAATTATAATGGCAGTCTCACATCTAAGAGATATTCAGAAATTTTAAGGCAACAAATTGAACCCCTTGTTGATGAATTGCCGCTAATGGAGCACAGGAAAACAGCAAGACGGGGCTTCGTCTCACAACACTACAATTGTCAACAATTTTTTGGCTGCAAATTTTGGCAATAATTGGATAGCCAACCAAGGACCCAACCGTTGGCCAGCCAGGTCACCAGACCTAACGCCTATGGACTTCTCTGGGGAAGGTTGAAAGATCTTATTTTCAAATTGCCGATCAACTCTAGAGACGAATTGGAAGCGGCAGTAATGCAAAGTTTTGCTTCTCTCACTCCCATTGAACTAATTAATTCGGCAAAAAATGTTCAAAAAGGTGCCGCCTGTGTGTAGGAGAAGCTGGTAGACATTTCGAACACCTCTGAAGACATATTTTATTCTTGTTTGTTCTTTATTATTATCGTTATTGCTGGAGTTTCATTTAATAGTAGTAAATATAATATAAATTGTTACCAGTTTTATTACTACTGTGAACAGCTTTCTTAACGTTTGATAGCTACTAGTGAATACTTGTTCAAAGTGTGCGTTTCAAAGTCTACATGAAAAAACCTGAGAGCTCTCATTTCAAAGGTGACTCTAACAAAACATCAAATGTGCTTCATTTTTGAAATGGTGATTTCAAGCTTTATTGAAATATGCAAGAATATACAGGTTGTCTCATTTAAAAAAAATATTTTTTCATTTATAACTATTGTAATATGATTTGAAAAAATAAATCACTTACATCATTGAATTTTATGTGAAAAAGTGCTCCAGAAATGTTTCCATAGAATTGAAGAATTTTTGACAGGAGAAAAGTTACAGCAACTTTTCGAAAATCCACATTTTCGAAAAACATGCCACCATTAAGTTTGTCATAAAAATTAACCCTCTGACACAGCCCTCAGTTTTTATCTATCCAGTTTGAAAACAGGTCTTACCCTTTAAAAGTGTTCAATTTGGCCCACTCGGTACAGTGGAATTATTGGTGAATTACATCAAATTATTCCTGAGTTGTTTGTTCCATTGAATTACTTCCTTCATATTCACCTCCAGACATATATAATATTGTTTTAATTATAAAAAAATGGCCGTGTTATCCTCTAACCCACTGAGAATCTGGTATTTCATCCATGTCATTGCCTCATCTTCGATGATGACCTCTGGTGAATTCTCGCTTGATTCACCATTACAGAATCCGCACACAACAGAGTACTTCAACTCACCATTTCCGCAGCCACATGCTCCACCGCAACACTTTTTGCAATTTCGTGAAATAACATTCAATAATGTATTTGGAGCAGGTTTCTCTGACATTGTTGATGGAGTGAGCCCATTGTTATCAAGTTTCCAGCCTAAATCGGATGAAATTTTTTGGATGGTGGTAGTTCCTCAAGCATGCAGAGTCCTTCGTTGGTGGTTAAGAAGCTGGGTGAAATTTGCTTTTTAGTAAGCGGACTTCTTCCAAGGTTTCCTCTTCCATGTTGCCACCATACAAATAGACCGGGCACGTTTTAAAAAGAAACAATGCAAGAAGTATTTCATGTAACAATTGGACAAAGAACGTTTCAAGGGTATTGTGACCACACTAGATACGAATCTGTCTATTACCAAAGCAAAATTTGGACCGGAAGTCCGGTATTCTAGATGGCGGCCAAAACTCTATATCTCCCTTGTCAGTTGGCTTGAAATAATGATAATTCACACGTTTGCTTAGGGATTTTCTCAAATGCCAAACACATTGCAGTACTCAAAATTTACTTACTTCCTTGAGTTTGGAGTGCATGGGTTCCATGATGGCGCCCAAGATGGCCACCCGAAATGTTGTTGTTCGGAAGTAAGCAAGGATGCAAGGAATATGAGAAAAGGACCATTTCAGAGTTCAAACATTGTTTATTGCAATATTGCTAAGAAGATAAGAAAACAATCATTCAAGTGTTGCAAGGTTGCAAGGAGTTCAAACATTTTAGAGAGCTGTGGCACAACTGGTGTAAGACAGTCCATTCTTTTTGCACTTGTACATTCTAGCTAGACACTAGGATGAACAATTACATGCTAGGATATCCGTGCAAGCTTTGGTAACAGGCTCAATGGTCATGAGGATGGAAATGTACTGGTCTTAGTGAAGCCTCCTCCCATATGACTCAGGATCCATTACCTTCGATCGGCATGATAAGCATTTTCGCACACGTTCACCTGAAATGTTTTGATTGTCAGTGGCGAAAAGCAAGTGGTTTTACTTGAAGTATGCCGCCGCTTGCCATCATTATTTTAACTGGTAATGGCATCTCAGGAGGTGTAGTCGGAGCGCATCGCTTATTGGAGGTAAGGCTTTTGGCTTTTTCACACCACCGAAAAGCTGATGTCTGGCTTCATCTTCGCTGGATACGTCTTTGCCCACCTGTTGAGACAAGCAGAAACGTTTTAACATTGAATAAAAAAACTTTACCAACCTTGTGGAGCTGTACCATGAACTTCTCTGCATTAGCCTTTGATGAGGGAGTCGATGGAAGTGGAGAGTGCCCGAAGTCGTTCAGGAGCTGACAGGCCGTTCCATTAAAGACTTTCCACGCTGCTTCCTCCGTTACCGTTGCAAGGTGAGATGTCGAGTCGCAACCCGTGACTGTGTGAAACGCCAAGATGTTCTTCTTTTGAGCATTGGGAATAATTTTGCAGATCTCATGGACTGGAAGATACTTCTCTTCTTGTGCCACTCATCATCCACACTTCGGAGCCGGTCATTTTGCCTGAGTGAAGGATCAGCAGCAAACAGATGTCGGACGATGTTGTCATGGCCAGGAGTGCACAGCATGTGGTACAACGCGGGTGTCGGTCCATTCAGTATCTCTGCTACGGCACTAACAGGGGATTCGGTGTTGGTTGATCGCACATCCTCTTTATGTGTGAGCCCTACAAAGACTTCGGACGATTGTTGTTTTTGTTTTTTTCCTTGGATGAAGAGGGATGATGTATTACAGCCGCTAACCACATGATGTTTTCGGCTGCTTCTTTCACTCTCAAACTATTCTCAGCAGTTTTGCCTGTCCCCGGTTTGCGAAAGTAGATGTTGGTTTTGGGAGATCCTAATGCTGTCAGCAGAACAAGGAGATCGACGTCTTCGCCCACGATAAAACAGCGTCGAATAAGGAGCAGCAGGAAATCGATGTGCTAAAATTCAGGACATTGTGATAAAAATATTATTAATACCATCATTTTTACAAAATTTGCTGTGAAAAGATGAAGTTGGACGATTTTTACCTCTGTAACTTGTTACACATCAGACTCATAAAAAAAATTCATACGAGTTTTTGTTTTAGGATCAACCGTTGAAGAATTATTCCGAAAAAAAATATTTTTTTTGGAAATTTGGATATATTATAGGGGTCTGGAATTAAATAAAATATATTAAAATCATTTCTACTTTTTTTCAGTACCTATTGATTGGACTATATATTTTCAAAGTTGGTGCATTTTTCAAAAGGATGTAGGACTCTCCAAAATGTTTTATTCCACCACCTGATGGGTATAAAAGTTACCAATGAATCTTGTCCTACTACGGTCCTAGTATATATCACTCCGCACGAGTTTACTTTCACTTTAATGATAAGACATTCGTCGTACATCATTTGTATTTTTTACTGTCCTTACACTCAAATTATGGAATATTCCAACTTTATTTCTTGTGATTTTTGTGGAAATTTCGTTATTATGATGTTGATTGAGAATTATTTAAAAAAAGTCGACTCTATTAAGACGATAGATGGTGGGTTTGTAACGATTGAGCCCTTCGACAATTTGCCTGGGGGTTCAAAATTGAGTCATGAAACGAAAATAATCTAAAACCACAATTTGAAATAAAAATACTATGTTTGGCATTTTTTTTTTCATTATTAGAGTATTATAGATGGAAATTATTCAAAAATTCAGGAGGCAGTTTCAACTTTGTAAGTTATTCCGTTTGGCCTGGAGGTCGAGAATCAGTCAGGGTTTCTTTTGTAACTAGACTAGACATGATTGTGGGCTTTTGATGAAAAGTAGTTTCAGCTCACGTACCAAATTTTATGGCTTGATTGATATGTATTTTTTTTTAGTATCGCGGTAATTACTTTGATTATTCCAATTTGTTTGTGTTAGCTTGACGCCCTTGTAATCAGCCCTACGTTCTCTCTATGTGCTGTATATACATTAATGATTAGATTTTGATGACAGTCTTCATTATGTTGGGTTGAATAGCGTAATCAAAAAGTAAAGAAAACGGAACTGCTAACTAACTAATTATAAAACAGGATCAACGCATATTCATTCCATCATTCTTTCGTTCAAAACTCATATCAGAATTATATACTTTTACGTATAGAGAAGTATCAATATGAGGAATGGTGATGATTGCGTGCGTTTTATCGTTTTTCTTCAAATTGAAATGAGAAAATTATCGTTTTAATAATTTCTTTAGTTGAACAAGAAATAAAAATATGATTATTCACGCAGATCATAGATACACTCTCATGACTTAACTGAATAGATAAATAGATTGTTTTGGAGTTTGGCAGCATCGATCATTCGTTGACAACAATTGCTTGTAAAGACTCCAATGATAAAACCAGAAAAAAATTGACACATATTGGTCCATAATGCATCGGTTGCTAGGCAACAAATGCAGTATGAACTATTATACAGTGCATTCCATTCAAAACGAGCCACCCTGAATAACTTTTGGTACAATGATTTTCAGGAAAAATAAAAAACACGTCAACAATAGTATACAGGGGGACACATTTTGACATATTCACATTTGATGTTACTTCCACTATCGCACCCCCAGAGCATGTCACCATTTTTTTTAAATGGATCACCCTATATTGTTTCGCATTATCAGATGCTCCATGATGAGCAGATTTCAACAAAGTATAAAACATATGGTCTGACGCATATGGTTCGGGAGCTACAAGTTATTTTCCATTAGTCCAACATGCCCTAAAACTGCAATAGAAATAGCTTCATCGTTGACAACTCCTGAGCGTTTCGGAATTATCGAACAAATTTATGAAAACTGGATCTGTTAGCAATAAAAATCATAACCGTTCAGGAGTTGTCAACGATGAAGCCATTTCTATTGCAGTTTTAGGGCACGTTGGACTAATGGAAAATAATTTGTAGCTCCCGAACCATATGCGTCAGGCCATATGTTTTATACTTTGTTGAAATCTGCTCATCATGGAGCATCTGATAATGCGAAACAATATAGGGTGATCCATTTGAAAAAAAAATGGTGACATGCTCTGGGGGTGCGATACTGGAAGTAACATCAAATGTGAATATTTCAAAATGTGTCCCCCTGTATACTATTGTTGACGTGTTTTTTTATTTTCCCTGAAAATCATTGTACCAAAAGTTATTCAGGGTGGCTCGTTTTAAATGGAATGCACTGTATAAATTTAACAATTTATGATTCAATTTACAATTTTTCGAAAGACATATTTCGATGTTGTATTGGAAAAGAAAAATCCATGAAATTTATGGACCAAGGCGCGAATATGGAAGTCGTGATCACAATATTCGCTTTAAGGTTCATGTAACAACCACATCGTGATCTAATCTTAACCTAATGTCGCAACAAAATAATTCATCGCTCAGTCCACTAGTTCATTTGTTGTATAAACTCTTATCTTCCTCCAATATTCCTGCAGTATTTCTTTTTCTAATTTGTTTGAATAAATAGAAATAATAATATCAGAATATTATTCAAGTAATGAATGCCCGAAAAACTTTTAAGCTAAGGTGGCCGTTCAAGTGTCTTATTTCAAGTTGCATCGAAAAACGGTTCCACTTTGATAACTAAAATTTAGTAGGTAAACTCAGAAAGGATTAGAGTACTGAGAGAAAATATTGAGATTGAATTCTCATCGAAAATTGAGATTTTTTTGTAAAAAATTGAATGAAATAAGCCATTACATGCTTCTTCTTTATTTCAAACGAAAGACCCATGAAAATAGTTCAACTTCCGATTGAACTCCAGACAATTTCAAACATATAGCGAGAAATAGTTCTTATTTAACCAACATTCCTACTGATTTTTTAGTCCAGACGTTTTCGGATAGAGAGCGCCATTATAAATTTCATTCATTCAGGGCCTACTGTACTATAATGAAAAAGGAATGTGATTTTGATTACGACTTTAGAAATAGCAAGATAGAGAAAATGGAGATTATTCATAATCGTATCATGGAGAGTAATTTTGGAAAGGATAAATAAAAATTAACAATCAATGACGGGGTCCGAAGGTCCAATCGGTATATTAAGCTTTTACTGACTGATAATAGGCATACGAGAAATAATGTTTCTAAATTTCCTTCTGAGGGTAGTGCACCTCTTTGCCAGTTAATTCTTTCAATATTTCGAAAATAGTATTTTTTCGCAAAACGCTGATATTTTTACAAGCTTTTATCCAACTTGTTTCTCTGCGATTATTATTTATTTCTTGATATGTACGTTCGGGTGAAATTTTGCAAATAAATTTTGACCCACTCCTAGTCGACCGATCAACTTTGGCAGGTGTTCATATTTCTGGTGACAATCTATTATGAAATTTTTGTTACAGAGAAAACAAAATGGCGGACGAGTTTCGTGATTATGGGGCGCTTCTATTCGAAATTGATATGTGGATGTTCTTTGGGTCGGAAATAAGGATTTTTTGTCAAAATTCATTGGTTTAAGATGGCGGCTCCAAGATGGCGAACGAGTTTTACTATTATGGTTCAATTCTATTCAAGATTGCTATGTCGGAGTTTTTGAGGATGGAGATTATTATTTTTTTGTCAAAATTCATGAACTTGAGATAACGAGTTTTGTGATTATGGCTCGATTCTATACAAAATTGGTATGAGGGGGTTTTTGGGGTCGAAGATTATGAATTTTTTATCAGATGACGTATTTTATGAATGTCTAGAATGAATTGAATAAAAATGATAATAAAAATAAAGACAAACTTTTACACAAATGCACTAAAAAGAAAAATCAAATTTCTTTAATTGTTCGACCTAGGTTATTCTATGAATAACATATTCATAAGCTTGCCGCGAATACAAAATAGGTTTTCTTGCGCCTTGATATCTAGGGTTTTCAGGGGAATGGGTTTTCTGATTTATAGTCCGAGTTTTTGAAGTCGGTGATTATGATTTTGTTGTCAAAATAAAAAATATGCAGAATGGCACCTCCAATAGACTTTTTTAAAAAGGCAAATATGTGTTGCATTAAAAATTACTCTCTGCTTGTAACTATTGAACACTCATAACACAATAATGAACTGTAACAATTCGCTTTCGAAGTATTGGAACGCAATATGGTTTCTTGGGGGTTTTGAAGGAGCGTAGTACACATTTCTCCATGGAACTAATTTTTTTTCTTCAGATATGTGACGTAGGTAAATTATTGTAGTCTTATATTGGTGATTATATACTTCGAAATGAATTCAGCTAATCAAATGCATTTATCTAACCAATCAAATCCGAATATCAGCGAATATACACCATGTTGCTAGTATAACCGCGAATATAAACGCTACTCGCTATAAAACAAGTAGGCATTTACCATTGTTTATACCAAACCTATCAAAATAATTTAGTCACTGTCCTATGACGTCCAAGTCACTGTCAAATAAAAAAATGATGTCCGACCGGTTCGGAAACATTTTCTTGGAAAAAATTCGAAAAAACGTAAAAACATATTGTTTTCAAGTGTAAGTATGTTTGTAACCTACCAGCTCGATATATAATCTGGTCATATACCACTCGTGATGGATATTTTGGGTAGAGTATACTTTGATTTTTAAAGAAATTTGGTCTCGTGAATTTCTACAACAATATTGAAACAAAAATGTCATAGTATATCACCAAAATATCCATCACTTGTGATATAACCACTGAAAATCACATGCGATGTATGAGAATAAATCAATGTGTTCTGATTTTACAAGGAAAAATTCAGCAAACAATATATATTTGTTTCTTTCTATTTTTGATTCTACAGCATCTTTTATCCACGGAGGGTCGTAACATTTTTCATCCTCTAGAGAACGTTGTCTGATTATTTATCCAGTACACAATCCATATAAAATATTTCTCAACGAATATTGAGGAAGAGAAATATTCAAGTCATTCAGAATGAACCGTGAAAATGCCACAGATATTGGAAACTGCTTTTTTGTGATATTTGAGCAAAGTTTTGTTGAGATTTTTTTTTTCAATAATTATCAGCTGCAACTTCCAACTCTGATATCTTCTGTTGTAAGAATTCAATCACTGGATTATGGCATCCAAAGATTATTTATTGATTTCATAAAAATCGGTTCATTCCCAACGACTTATTTAAACAAACTAACACAAAAGTCGCAATCAAAATACATATGAACCTGGGATTCAGATGCGAGAGTTCCAAAACATTCACTAGAATATCAAAACTTAAAATTCAATAACGATTCCTCTGCCGCTGGCGCTGGATCAATATATTCTACCGTAAAATCCGTAACGAGGATTTCCTTATTTCACCTTCACAGGACAACCCAACTGGCATATTGCCAAGCCCGCCATTATAATTACGAATCTCTACGTTCATTTTTCAACCTTTGTTGGACCTCCTATTGATGGATATAACAACGTTGGATTTTGTTTCAAAGAATATTATTTTGGAATAACTATTACATGGAGCATTTCTTCTTTATTGATTTCCTAACCAAATGATAATTGATACTTCAAGACAGCTACTACATGGAGTACGTAACTTTATCGACAATAGTGCCCGCTGGCCATTTCTCCAGCTATTGTCCCGTAGTAGAAATTAGTTTCGACTATAATCACTCATTTGCACGGTTGGAGACTTGGATAAATATTCACTATAATGCATGGTGGCTTATCGGATTAGTTTTGCAAGCCATATTTGTCGCCAACCTTAACATTTTTCAATAGAATTCAGAGGATGGAAAATATCCTCGTCGATAATATCAACGTGAGTTTGGATGAAAAAAGGGTTATTCAAAGATACGGGTTACATATGAAATGTGATATTTCCCAATCCACCGCTAAGGTATTGAACACTTTTCAAAACATCAATTCTATTCATTTGCCTAGAATTATGATATTCCCAGATGATGCATTCGATTTTTCACTCATAAGCCCAATCAACTTTTTCATGTGAAATGTTTTTTGGGGTGCGAATAATACCTGCAAAAAATGAAATGGCTTCCAATCGATGGATAAGAATTGGCAACTTCACCTACAAGGCGGTGAACCACCCTCCAAATAAGTAATGATTTATTTTTTGGGGAACGTTTAACATGGGGTACAGTACAATGAAGGCGAACTACCATCTATCCAAGCAGAGTAAATAATGGATAGATGTGAATTATCATCATGATATCATCAGCAAATCAACGAGGATATTCATCAAGAACGTCTGTTTCAGTATTATTTTTTATTCTACCTGGGCTCAGCTCTGCTTAAGTGACTTCTGTGCGAAATTCCCCCAGAGGATCTCTAAGTTCGACCCACTTTGCTGCCATCAAAACTCCCGAAGTTTCGACAGCCCGCAAACAATGTGACATGAGCCCACAACGGACAAACTTCCGTTCATGTTGGATGACTTCCCCAGTTGAGGAATAAGTCTCATTTGACACTTGGTTCCTAAGGGAGAGGGGCTAATTCATCATTTCACATATCTCACAGAATGTGCATATTTATGTACCGTCTCATGTGATTTTATTAAGTGCACGTTAAGCGCCATGTGGTATAATGCGTGTGTCACACCTAATTTTGATCCCTAGGCTTCGTAACATATATGTTGTGCCTCATTGCAATCGGTTCAATTTGGCGTCGTTGCTCAGCTAGTATATCTCGCCTCACTGGTTTCTTTATTGAGAATGAAAGAGCGTGGCCCTGGGAGACAACATATAGTTTTGGTCCATGAGATTCTTTTTATTTTCTGTGATGGTGCGACACATTATGTATGTCTCTTTTTTTCTTTGATTTTGGAATTTGGTCTAAAACTATAATAACCACTCAAGTGAAAACATTTATTAGAATTTAAAATGTGTATCTCAAGAAATAGAAAACTAATGCATACTTCTAGAAAATACTAGTAGTAACGAAAATGTGAATGAAATATTCCTTTTTTGGTTTGTATAAAATGATGGTCAACAAAAAAAAATCCGAAACACTAGGATTTTTTACAGCCACACATTGTTATTTCGTACGTGAGGTCTTATTCAATGCTACTTTTCGTCCTTGTCAGCTTTCATATCGTGGTAACACACAACACAGCGCAAACGTGAAGACTGCTTTTGCAAAACATGTTCACTTTCTGTTGTGGTGGTTTCTGTAGTTTCCGAAATCCCCAAAACGAAGATAGACATAATTTTTCTCGAAACTCGACTATGGTGATTTTTTCTGCTACCTCGTTGCTGAACTGTCTTCATATTTTGGAACGTAGTTCCTTATCGCGCGTTGCGAAAGAGGGCTAGATGGAATAAATGAAGACCAAAAGTTGTAACGAGACTTTCGCTATGGTTGCGGCGTGCGCGTGTTTCTCTGTCTGTCTCTCTCTCTCTCTCATAGAAAGCAAGCCAGTTATTTTCGTTTCGTCTTTCTATTTCACATGGAACAGTGTGGTGTCACGACGATTATTTTTGTTGAGTGTATACAGGTTTTTTGTACATAATAAATAATAAAAAAAAAACTTGAGAGGTGTCAAGGGACACCCGGATGGAACGAAGTTCCTTTCGATTAATTAGTGAAGGAATTGTAATGTTTTTTTTTTTTGTTATAATAATATTTTTGGAACGAAGTTCCTTATCGCGCGTTGTGAACGGGGGCTAGCGGAATAAATTAAGACCAAAAGTTGTAACGATACTTTTTGCTGTAGTTGTGAGCCGTGCGGCGTGCGCGTGTTTCTCTGTCTGTCTCTCTCTCTCTCTCTCTCTCATAGAAAGCAAGCCAGTTATTTTCGTTTCGTCTTTCTATTTCGCATTGAACAGTGTGGTGTCGCAACGATTATTTTTGTTGGGTGTATACAGGTTTTTTGTACATAATAAATAATATAAAATAATAACAATCATGAATACTGACAGTGTTTCTGCACAAGTTCCGGATATTGCTGATGGAGTTAGGTAAGTAGAGATTTTATACAGACAATAATAAATGCTTATGTATTTTTAGCAAGTACGCATTATAACCTCTCTTTACTATTGTGCTAACCAAGTCATACGCGTTATAATCTCTCCATTATTGTGTGTTTAGCAAGTGTACGCGTCATAACTTTAATAAATTTAAAAGCAAATTATATTTTAATATTACAATATCAATGCGAATGTACCAAAATTGAGCCTACCGATTGAGTTTATATTACATTATCTTTGTAAATAATAAAAAAATATTATTATAACTTAAAAAAAAAATTTATTACAATTCCTTTACTAATTAATCGAAAGGAACTTCGTTCCATCCGGGTGTCCCTTGACACCTCTAAACTTTTTGTCTTCATGGAGTGGGCTCAGAACTAGCACGTCCCTTTAATCAGGCCACTTACAAACCATAATACCTTTTTCTCGCATAAATGTCTTTAGGCTTGAGCTTTTTCTGCACAACTTCCTTTGGATTGTATTTTCGGTCACTACGCAAAGTGCGAACCAAATGCATTTTTATAGTCAGAAGTTCAGACACTAATGAGACACTAGTGTAATAGTTGTCTGTTGATAATTGGCGACCTGAATCTAGCAGTTTATAATATAATCTTACAGGCCATGCGACATAGAAAGCATAGCACACAAAAAAAACTGTAATTCAAAAAGGAAAAAAGATTTTTGTATGTAAGTTGTGAAACTATGTAGCAATGATGTAGTAGTTTTCGTAGGAATTGCGGACACCTACTGGTACAATCTGTGTCGCGGTATAGCCGGTGGTCTAGCAATTCGGACCTCATATATAAGGGATGTCGTTTTCCTCTCGGGTGCATGAATAGGGAAAAAAACTTACCTGGAATTTACAACAGCCAATACAAAACCTAATAAAGACCTATGGAACAAATTGAAATGATTGGATATTCATAATAATTGTAGGCCTATCTCTAATCACTTGTGTAACACATTTCGTGAGATCGATGGAGATGCTCAAGATATTGATGGAACCATAAACAAATATCATGAAGAAAATATCAAAGGAACTGTAACATATATTTTTGAAGTCTCCTTGATCACGGAAAGCGATCTAATGACCTACATTTCCCAAATCGATAGCAAAGCTAGGGGTATAGATGATCTGAATATTTCTCTCATTCATACATGCTGTCCATTTTTGCTACCAGCCATAGTAAGAGGTTTGAGCCGGTTCTGGCTCTACCCCCACCACTATGACGTCACACGACCTTGAGGTGTGTTGGTAAAGTTTGACCTTGAAATTTTGACCTTGGGGTGTTGGTGGTCGTGTTCAGGGTTGTGACTTCAACCTTGTCAATGAAATTCGACCTTGAGGTGAGTTGGTGAAGTTTGGCCTTGAGGTTTTGACCTTGGGGTGTTGGTGGTCATGGGAGGGTGTATAACCTTGAGATGTTTGGTCGTATGTACACACTTGTAACATTGGAAAGATATTCCAATTGCAAGATGACCTTGGGTCAAATAGCATTGCGGTGGTTGTGGTCAGGGTTGTGGATGATAGTGTATAACCTTGGGATGTTTGGATGATTGTATGTAACATTGAAAAGACATTCTAATTGCAAGATGACCTTGGACAAAATAACATTGCATATTGGTTGGCTGAAATTACGATGTGGGGATGGTATCCATTCCCCCATGTGTCCGTAATGATAATGCATCTTGCCCGAAACGCTTCGCTCTTGACAGTTGTCGAAAGATGAAACGTCACCTTCATAAATTATCCCACCTCTGTGTGGCCTTCACGGAAAGAGTTGTGCATTGAGTTGTTTCACTCACATGTATTAGAGTGGGGATTTTACCTCTTATAAAGAGAATGGATGCATTGGTGAGAAATAAAAAGTAAGATATCTATGAAATGAAAGATAATTGAATTTTATATTGTTCAGACCAAAAAAATACAGGGTGTTCTATTCGAAATAACAAAGTTACCTTTGTCCAAAATTATAAAAAGGCGACAATGATTTTTGAACATTCTGTATAATATTGAGAAACGGGTTTTATCGAAATCAATAGCCCAAAACCTCTCTTATGCTTTCGGAGGGATGATTTCTATACATTTCGATGTTATTCAGTTTCCAATTGTGCCTAGCATTTTCATAAAAAAATCAATAATTCGAAAACGGTTATAGTTAGGTACATAGTACCTCCCATGAAATCATTTTATCTTTTTCTAACCTTTTTAAAATGCAACGAAATACAGGGTGTTTCGTTTAAAAGAATACAACTTTGATATGTCACACTTTTTTTGTGCCACCCTGTATACTCCAAAATAATTTCCTTTTGCATATATATATATATATATGAATGAAAAGCATCAAATTATAGATAGTGACACCTATAATCTGTGCGGTGAAGCTCAGACCTATTATCGTGGAATTTTAATGGCACGAATTTTCGTGCACATTGACAGGTTACCATCAGCATAGGCGAACCCACGACACTAATAGTCGTACTCCTAGTGCGTTCAGAGTAACGCAAAACAAATAACTAGATGAAGAGGAATTTGTTACGAATCCAAGAGAGCATCACCATCCGCCAACAGCTGATTCATGGTTTCCCAATCATCAGGACGGCTTTTGGTCTCTCTCAAATTCGTATCAAACATCTCGTAGTGCTAATACCTACCGGCAAGTACGAAAATGTGAAAAGCATCAAATTATAGATAGTGGCACCTATAATCTGTGCGGTGAAGCTTATATATCGTGGAATTTTAATGGCACGAAAACTGAACTGTTATTTTGTGACTCCTTGATTCTATCAAATTTCAATCATTGCGATAGTGTTTATCACAATTTTCCGAATTTCACTGGACTACAACGAGTCCAGAAGGTACATAATGCTTGTATCAGGGTTTCGTATGGAATCAGGAGAAGAGATCATATCTCGCATGAATTAAAAACTGGTTGACTATGTACAATATGCTCCATGTACCTTCATGAAAAAATCAAATATGGAACTGAAAAAAAATATTTTTTTAATTGCTGAAGAGTTGAAAAAATGACATTTGGTGAGCATGTTCTACCAATGAAAAAGCTACCTATAAATATTTCTTCATTTTTGTTGTGATCTTTTAAAGGGGGAAACGTGCAACTCCTATTCCATTTTGACCAGAACATTTTAACCAAACAAATGTTTCCAATTGAAAAATATGTTTTGAAAAAAAATTATTGATTGCAAAACTTTTTTAACACTTGTGTTGTGTCCGTGAATGCAATAGTTTCCTTATGAAAAAATGAAATACTACATTGTGCATGAACGGATCTTCTGTAAATGGAATAGAAAAAATCTAGTAGGTGGCTGTCAAGTCGCTTTGATTTCTATGTGGTAGTTGAAAGTTCAATTGTGTCTTTGAATCTTCAATATGAAAAATTACACTAACGCTGAAATGGCCGAAATGCTCTTTATATATGGTCGTGCCAATGGAAATTCTTTGGTAGCTAGAAGGCTCTATGCAGAGATGTATCCTCAGCGCGTGATACATCATCACACAATTTTTGTACATCTTCTCCAACGTCTCTGTGAAAGAGGGACTTTTTAAAAACGAACAACTGATTGTGGTCATCCACGAGTAAGAAGAACGGTTGCACTGGATGAAGAGGTCCTCAATATGATTGAAAATCGTCCGGAATCAAGTACGAGACAAATCGCTAACACACTAAATGTTAGCTATAAACTTTTCTGGAAAATTTTCACCAATTGTATCATTCAACAAGTCCAGACACCTTCGCCGCAAAATGTGTCCCATCATGTGGACTTTCCTCGATGGAGTCTTCAAATGATTACGCAAAATGCTCAATTTTCAGAAAACATAATATTCACTGACGAATCCAACTTTTTAAGGGCAAGGATCACAAATTTCCATGACAATCATCTATGGGCCGAAGATAACCCACATGCAATTCAAGAAGGTCGGTATCATTATGAATTTTCACTCAACGTATGGGTTGGAATTATTGGCGAAAATATTATTGGACCGTATTTTCTACCATCAAGGCTAACTGGTGCAACCTAAACAAATTCTCTCCAGGAGCAGAATTCCATTTTACTTGAAAATGTTCCACTAGCTATTCGACCACGAATGTAGTTCATGCACAATGGTGCGCATGTCTATTTCAGCGTAACTGCTCGTCAGTACTTGGACGACGTGTATCCAAATCGTTGGATAGGCAGAACAGGACCTCAACCTTGGCCTCCAAAATCTCCAGACTTAAACCCCTTGGACTTTTGCACCTAAAGTTCTTGTTTTATACGACCCCCATTAAATGTGTGAATGAGTAAGGAATCGCATCATTGCAGCCTGCGAGACAATCCAAAACACACCAGGAGTATTTCAATGTTTGCGCCAGTCTATGAGACGAAGACTTGATTCCTGTCTTATGGTTGGAGATGGTCATTTTGAGCAGTTTTCATAACTCCATTCCGTTTGATCTTGTTGCATTTTTCTTTGTTGTAATACAAATAATTTTGTTTTGTTTGTATTTTTAATTTGATATTCTATTAAAACAAAACATGGTACAGGTACAAGCCTACATTACAAGTTGAAACAAGCGGAATAATTTTAAAATACAACGATTGAAGTCACAAGTTGGGCAAACAAAACGTGACAGCCACTAGATTTTTTCGATTCCATTTACAAAAGATCAGTTCATGCACAATGCAAATTTTTTTATTAGGAAACCATTGCTTTCACGGATACAACACAATAGTTGAAGAAGTTGTGCAATAGATCGTTCTTCTCGTCAAATATTTTTTAATCGAGAAATTTTGTTTCGATGAAAAGTTCTGGTATAAAATGGAATAGAAGTTGCATGTTTCACCACTTTAAACAATCACAACAAAATTAAAAAAATATTCATAGTTAGCCTTTTTATCGGTAGAACATGCGTGGAAAATGCCATTTTTCCAGCTCTCCAGTAATTTCAGGAGAAAAAACTATTTTTTTTTCTGATTTTTGGAAGCGTGTAACTTTTTGAGGAAAGGCCTACGAGCTTTTGTTTACATGAAAGACCCCCTTTAATTTTCGAAAAGGAATCACCCCCTAAAAACTTTCGCACTTATTTGGTAACACCCTGTATAATGTAGCGCATGTTTATAATGAGATCCCAAACAATTTAGCAAAAGCATTGTATCTCTCCAATGCAATTTGAAAAAACCTTGATTTCATTAGGTATTACATGATGGTGTAAGTATATAAAGGTTTTGGTATTGTATAATCAGAATTGTATTACATTCAATACATAATATATAAAGGTATAGCATACGTTGAAATGTATGTTGTAGTATTTGCCAAAATTAGTATAGTAACGGGTGCGAGAGGAAGAATGGATGGTCAATCCAAAATTGTTACCTTTTGGCAGATAGTGATTACTATTATAGTTCTCAATTGGAGTTGATTACATGGGGGTTCAGAGCATTGATGTCTGCTTGGTTGTCCGACATGATGATAATCTCTTGTCTGGAAAAATTTATTGCTATATTTATCTGGCCACATTTTTCGATGGCGTATATTTCCGTTTGGAAAATGCTCGGTGATTTGCCTAGACTTTCGGAGTATTTGGTTTCAGTTCCTTCTGTGGTTCTGGATGCATCTGTGTACCATTTAATGGTACTTCTTTTGAGTCTTGTGATGGTGTCTTTGTGTCATTAACTTTTGCTACTCAGCTTTGTGTTGAATTCTTTCATGAACCTAAACTTTTTTGTCATCCTATCCTGGGGTATATCCCAGTTCTGATGGTTTCCAGAAAGGAGTCGAAAAATGCGTTTGATGGATCCTTCTTTGGTCATTCTTTATGTTGTCCTTATCGCTATACTATCCACTACTATATGGATGGGCGTAAGGCTTAAGATCACTTCCATAGCCGCCGTTGGGCACGTCCTCTTTGCATTCATAGATATAGAGGTTGCATTCGATAACACCATCACTAGATCACTAGAGGGAGGGCAGATAATATATCGTACCGGAAATTGCAACGTTGTAGTAAACTTATCAAAGGATTTTTGTATCAGATATATCTTGACAAGAGACCAATGATTCAATCTGTGGGTGATCGTAAGTGGATTTTGATGACTAAGGGGAACGCTACGATGCCAGAATGGAATAATGTTCCTACGCAATTAGACGCCTATTTTAGCTAATACGAGGAGTCGAGAATGGCGTCTTCTAGAGCTAATTTGCGTTGGGTTTTTATTGAGTATCAGGGACCCATTGGGGTCAACACCCCGAGCGTGCGAAGCTTCCGCGTTCGACGCGCTTGAGGCGCTGCGTCGGGAAACAATGTGCCAACAGTTTGTGTTAGGTAAATTTTTTGAGAGCTATGATTGGTAGTACCTACTTTGAATTATGGAAATAGTCGATGAGTTCCATACAAAAATTACACGGTAGTACCTTCATGATTATTGGGGGTCTGGAAAAATGCAGCCAGGCATAGAAAGGAAAATTGATCCATGCGGAGTGAATAGCAACGCTTGCAGAAATTATGAAATAACTCAGTGCGATGCTTTCATGTGGATTTTGAGAGATGAACTCAGAAATATTTGCACTTTGACCATGAGAACAAAGCTTAGGAAAATTCGGTTTCTTCTAGAAATGATTAAGTAAGAGAGTTCGGGCGAGAAACAATTTTTATACAGTGAATACGGGGGAGAGGGGAGGATTTTATAATAATTTGGTTGGCATGTTGGTAAGGTTTTTCTTGAGTTTCTATCCATGAGAAAGCTGAAGCATATGAGCTTTTACTTGGAATCTATTTTAGCTCAACGTCTATTTGGATTTGCTTTGACTTCTATTGATTTGTATCACATTTCAATCTTGCTTTTGCTGGATGGTATTTTTTTTGGTTTATGTTTCATTTGGATGTGTTTTGATTGCTATTGTTTTGTATCACATTTTGATTTTATTTCAATAAAAGTATTAATGTTATTGGAGAGTTCCATTTGGAAAGACAGTAATTGGGTTATTTAGGTATAAGTTCTCTTCATCTTTTGAAGGAATAGTTTGAGGAAAAAGTTGGGCTAAGCTCAAGAAGGGATATTTTATTTCGGAGAAAACGGTCACGTTATCTTTCAAAAATAAAGTTCAAGGGGAAAGTTATACTGAGTTCAGGATGGGACATTTTATTTGGCAGAAAGAGTTATTCAAAAAGACCACGCATCAATGAAGCCGTGGCAGGATTATCGTTCTGGAGGACAATCGGTCTGAAACAAAACAGTGCCTTCTATTTTACCATTATAGAAACATTCTAAAAAAAAAGTTTTATGTGTCGAAATGCTCTTTTGACATTATAATGCTGGTGACACCAGTCCATATGATATGTTAATGTTATATTCATATTATTGAATAATAAGCGATAGATTGACTAGTCTACGGAAGTGATCCGAAATGACATAATTAAGTATATAATTTTTTTTTATATCAACTAGTCGACCGTACAAATTGGGACATTTCAGGTAAATATTATTGGATAAATGGAAAACAAATCTAGTTCCATTAGTAAATTGGTATATTCTTCAATGAAGAATGTTAATGAAAAGTCGATCTACTCGCGTTACATTTCTATTAAATCTGACTCAGATCAAAAGAAATATGTGTGGCAGAAATGGGTTGCTTTCGGTTTGATTTCAAAATAGAATTCCACGAAGATTTCAAAGAACTGAACACTTTTGAAAATTCAAAAGTTCAGTTAGCAATTGAACAACAGCCCACGAGGATATAGACACTAGTTACTTGGGTTTAAATCTCAATATCACTTCGAAAAGTAATAACTAATAATTATTTCGATTTCACCCAAAATGGATAAGTAGAAAATCACAAATATTCCTCAAAAGATAATCAGTTCATTGACATTTCATCTTTATGTCACATATCCTTCAAGAGCTGGATTGGAACACGGCTAATTCCAGCGGAGAAATCAATACAAGATTATTCCCAGAAAAATAGTCGCCAGGCAGATATAATTTCGTCGAACAAGACTAGTTAAACAACCATAAATGAGGCACCGAAAATAAATATTCTATTTTTCTTTCATAATTTCCTTTGAAATGACCGACTCACACATTTTCATTTATATGTTTGTTTTTTCTTTCATTATACAAATAGATACATTTCTACCAGCTGCTAATTCAGATGTTGCACGATTACATTCTGAAAAGCATCACAGGAAAATCCGAAACCTTCAAATATTAAATTCCATGTGTTAGGGAAGAAAAATATTTTCTTCAACGTTTTCCCCCTATTCCTTCCATTATTCTTGACGATCGTCGGTTAGGGGCGATCAAAGAACCATATAGAATGAAAATTATAAACTTATGGAATACAGGATTTTGGGTATGACTATTTTGATTAAAATATTCGCAACTTTGGTTTTTTTCCTGGAGTATCGAACACATGGTTTATCATCGAATGTTGGTGTCCCTTCATCGAATGATCTTTATATCTAGATTCAGCCGTTTTCAAAATACGATTTATTTCATTCACTTTCTACTTTTCTTGGGTATCCTCACATGTTGAGGAAAATAAAGTCTCAACTCATTTTATTTGTATTCCAATTCCAGCCATTGTATTGATTTTATCTTTTCACAGAACAAGATCGCTCTTTTTCTCTTCGCATCAAGATATTTTACCATAAAGATTAATGGCAGAATCCGGAATCTGCGCGAACAACAGCCTGTATATAATAAATTCAAATGACATGTCCAGTATGTTTGAAAATATGTTCGCATTCCAGAGAGAATGACTATCACATATATTATGTGTAATATATATTTATGGAGAACTTTAATAAGGATGTTTTCGAAATTCCAATAAGCAATAACTTCTGTTCACGACATAGTTCAAATACATTTCACTTATTTATATGATTTTATAGCCCATTAGGGTATTTTCACCATCGTGGAAGTTTCCAGTCGAATAATCCAACGTTATGAGTGTTCATTTGTTTTTTTTTTCGATTCCATTGGAGTCCTCGAACGAAAGTCTGTACATTCAATAAATATTCTTAATTATAAAAATAAGGATTATTCGGAATGCTCCAAAGAGTATTTGATGTTGATTTCATGAGGTTTTACAGAGTGCATTCGACAATTATGTAGTGAACATACATATTCTTAGATCTTTGTGATATGGAAGAAGATGGTGGTAATTCACGGCAAATTAACGCATGGTAATGAGTTCCACAAACTTTTCGGACATGTTCCGAACACTTCTTGAAAAGTTGAGAAATTATTATTTCATTAAAGCGCTCCAACTGAAAACATGTTCCTTATTTTAAAAGAATTATAAATATTCCGTTTTTATAACCTCAGGAAGATTCCCAACCATTTGTGGATTTGGGTGAGAGTTTAGGAAATAATGACAAGAACAACGATCCCGAAAACCCTATGAATATGGGAAGAAAATATGATATCAAGAGAATTTCCACGACTGTTTCATAACATATCAGTTATTTAATTGTTTCTTCAATTACAATGATGAACATTATCTACTAATAGACCAGGGTCGATAATTTTTGGAACCAAAAAAAATTATAGTAGGATAAAACCCATTGGGAAAGA
Organism: Gonioctena quinquepunctata; assembly: GCA_018342105.1. Taxonomy (NCBI): domain Eukaryota; kingdom Metazoa; phylum Arthropoda; class Insecta; order Coleoptera; family Chrysomelidae; genus Gonioctena; species Gonioctena quinquepunctata. The sequence continues at coordinate 35,530 of JAFIRS010000721.1, read as the reverse complement.
AAGAGAATATATTAAAAATTAAAGGAAAAATAATTCACGGGGGATCTGAGGTCGGGAAGTGGAAGGGGGTGAGTTTTTAAGGGTAAAAAACGGTTTATCTCGATTTCCGGTGAAACTACAAGTCCTATGGGAAAAAGTTGTGGGTAATAAAAAGATCTACAACTTTTGTATCAACACTTTTTTCACATTCAAAATTTATGTGAAAAATTCAAATAACCAAATTTTGGTTTTTTATTTTTTTTTTACAAACAATTTTTTTCTCACGAAATTCAGTGGGAATTTACCTTTTTATGTCCCAAACAAACTGTAATTTTTTTGATTTAAAACATTTATTTTTTCACCTTATTTTGACTCAAAATCGAAAAAGCACCCTAATTTTCAATCAAAAATTCTCCCGTCGAAATATCAGCTTTTTCAAGAAAATCGTTGGGCTTTTTGTTCGTTGAGATCTCTACTTCCTGATGGTGTAAAAAAAATATACATTACTACGGTAAATGTTCTCAGAAAATGCAAAAAAACGAAAAAAACTCGAATCCGATTTTTTTTTTAATCATCATGTACAATTTTGAGCTATTTATTGAAATTTATTTATTCGAAAAACGTAAGATTACATGTTACATTTATATACAAAAAAATTACAAATCCATAAAACATAAAGATTGCAGAAAACATGCGAAAATATTTGTTCTAAATATTAAAGATAGGATTGCAAAGTTTCAGGAACATCCTTATAAAGATGGCCTTCGTTTAAATCAGAAAGTTTGTAGTATGCATATCGTATACTTTAGAACGTATATCTTCTAAAACAATTTCAGCAGCCATTTGAACAATTCTAGTTCGTTCGTCTTCTTTACTTTTTAATCTTTTTTCGTACCAGTCCTTGCAGAGTTTCTTACTTGCAGTACCATTTTTGTATGAAATAATCATGTCTCTTTCAATTAAATGACACTCGATACCGTTCTGAAAATGCTCTTTGAATTTTTCCTTAATAGTTGTGTAGTCTGAGAGATCTCCTGAAAATCCCTCTTTTATTTCATTGACAGAAAATTGACATTCTGTTCCGTTGTCAACGATATAATATAAGATAATTGATAAAATTCTCAGTGTTTTCACACGCTGGGCGATCCCTTCTTCTTTCAGTTCTTTTGTTATAAAAAGTAGGCATACAAGCAGTGTGATAATGCGCTTTTACTGCGACTAAATCAGGCATATAATTTGAAGAAAATTCTACAACTTTCTCAAAATATCGTAGATGTCTCATTAAATATTAACTTTCTTAACTTATTTGGTTGTTAATTATAGTAGTATATTTCGATTTGCAATGTTTTTGTTCATCAATGTTACATGGAATCCTACGTTTTTTGAGTAATTAAAGTGTAAATTTCAATAAATAGCTCAAAACTGTACATAATGATTAAAAAAAATCGGATTCGTTTCTTTGCATTTTCTGAGAACGTTTACCATAGTAATGTATATTTTTTTATATCATCAGAAAGTAGAGATTTCAACGAACAAAAAGCCCACCGACTTTTTGAAAAAGCTGATATTTTGACGGGGGAATTTTTGATTGAAAATTAGGGTGCTTTTTCGATATAAGGTCAAAATAAGGTGAACAAATAAATATTTTAAATCGAAAAAATTACAGTGTGTTTGGGACATAAAAAGGTAAGTTTTCATCAAATTTCGTGAAAATTATTTTTTTGTAAAAGATAAAAATAAAAAACAAAAAAATTTGTCATTTGAATTTTTTACATACATTTTGAGGTTATGTGAAAAAAGTGTAAATAAAAAAGTTGTAGAACTTTCATTCAACATTCAACTCTTTTCCATAGGACTTGTAGTTTTGCCGGAAAACGAAATAAACCTTTACCCTTAAAAACTCAGCCCCTTCCACTTCCCGACCTCAGATCGCCCATAAATTATTTTTCCTTCCATTTTTTTATATTCTCTTCCTTTTCCGATGGGTTTCATCCTATTATTTTAATAGCAATGAATCATTCATTCGCTGCTTTCCAACTCACCAAGAATAATATCGATATCATATTGAATATAGAGAAGTATTCGATAAAGAGTAGGTAGTACCTGGGCGACCGAGCTTTGCTCGGTGTTTTTTTTTTCTCTGTCAAATGGTGTTTTTTCGGAGAAGATGCTTATTTAGATAGGAATCACATATTTATTAGATATGAATATTTTGCAATCTCACCTAGTGCACAGGTTGGCTACAAATACACATTTCAAATAAACCGAATGAGTTTCTTGGACTAACCAAGGAAAAACATATCCTTCATTCGTAGTCGGATAATGTCATATAGCGCCATCTAACGACGTTTAGAGGTACCCGTATGCTAACATCCAATAGCAACAATGCAAGTACATCAAAAATTGCGCTATACATATGGATTCGTAAACATTTTTTGTTAGTGTAAAATTAAATTTTTTCAGGATAGACGACTATATAGATAAACTTCAAAAGCAAACCCCTATCCATATACAGAACATTTTGAAGTATCTCTGTATGTACACGCATCAGCCAAAAGTTTCGGCCGCTGCGTACAGTGAAATACAATGCTTATATGATGCTGCCGGTCTCGAACTTTTGACAGATCTTGTACACTCACACAACCACACCTCTTGCATGGATAGGTCCACTACATGTATAGAGAGCGCCGTTGTAATCGTGGCAACGCCGCACAATCAGCGTTTATCTCCATCCTTCAAGTCGACTGCAATTTTTTCTTCATTCTTGTCTATGCCTGTAATCTTAATGAAAATGAATATTATTATTATTATCATACTGATACTTCCATTTCACATTTCCAGGAGTTATCACGCTCCCATCATTCTGCCGCAGCATACACTATTGCCATTTTGTCTCAGCTGGTTGTGTCTTGGTTCCGTGTCGAGTAAAATAAATTTTTTTTATCAGTCGCTATCTTCGAAACTAAACGGTCAAAAATAACAATTTCTTCAAAATTAATTCCACAATAATTCTGCCTACACGAGTGTTTTTTAGATCTTAAGATCCCTCCAGCGTCTATAATTGAAAATGTGGACAAATTCCTATTTGTTCACGTGTTTGGTATAGGCATCGCGTACAAAAAGAACACATTTTCGATTGCAAATATCAGACAAACTGGACAGTGGATCGATTTAAAAATAATGAGTCGGATCAGGGAGGTTATGTTTACACCATACTGAAATTTCTGACGATTCCTAAAATTGGAAAAGAACTACAGAACTATCTTAAATTGCAATTTGACTGAAAAGTTATGAAGGAGAAATTAAAAATGGGGAGTACCATACTATTAGGATATGATTGCCATATTTTTTACCCTCATTTACACCCACATCTTCGGAACAACAATATCCAGAGAAAAATAAATCATGACTCCAAAATACCCCAAATTATCAAAATACAGGGTGTTCCATTTGAAATAACAAAGTTATCTTTGTGGGGCACCCCATACGACACGGGTGCCCACCCTATATATATATATATATATATATTTATATATATATATATATATATTTATATATATATATATATATATATATATATATATATATTGTAATGGAATGATAATTTTGTAAATATAATAATTGTTTTTATATAATATGAAAATAGCTAATAATTTTCGGCTATTCTTTGTGAGCCAAATTGTTATGATATAGATAATTATTTGTGCCCTGTATAATATATTTTGCAATGTAATAATAATTGCTAGCTACGTCACTGTTCTCCCGTCACGTTGCTGCCAATTGTTACCATTTTCCTTACCACAGCTAAGCTCAGTTGGTACGCCCCTTGTCTCAGATAGCCGGTTCAGGCAATTGAGCCACTAGTTAATGTCAAATTTCAATCTATTCAATGGTCATAAGTATGATTGTTGATCATTGTAGAAAACAAACGACAAAGTATCAAAAAGCAATTATTTCCTTTATTCAGGAAAACTTAATTTTACCTGGCCTACGAAAGATAACTTACTCTGAAAGATAATGAAAGATAAGTGCCATGTGAAGTGGAATGAATAGAAAAATCGAATTAAACGGTTTTCTTCACATAAAGGATTCAATATAAAATTGAACCAGAAAATGGTAGATCTCAGGTGAAAAACAACTACTTTCCTGGCAAATACCACGCAGAACATTGAATGATATTCACCTGAAAATCCATGCATACTTCCATATAATATCAATGGACATTGAATGCAAATGTTTCTTTCTGATAAGCTCGATTATGTTTAATTTATGTCGTGTTCACCTAACAATCCGCATACCGGTTTCAGGCTTCTTGGCCCTCATCAGTACGGAGTAGTCAACCAGCCAAAAGTCCAAAGAACTCTGGCTGAAGTGAGACACAACGTAAACAAACCATCATCGATCTTGTAACACCTATAGGTACGCCGGAAAAGATAAACTTTAACTGGCGGTACCTAGTGACAGAAAGAAACACTCCGAAAATCTCCCACCTCGATAGGTTTCTAAATAAAAGATTCCTTCTCAGTAGGAGTGGCAAGCCCGTCTAGCATATAGTGAAGATAAGTTTTCTGTTAAGCTACCACGCAGAACATTGAATGATATTCACCTGAAAATCCATGCATACTTCCATATAATATCAATGGACATTGAATGCAAATGTTTCTTTCTGATAAGCTCGATTATGTTTAATTTATGTCGTGTTCACCTAACAATCCGCATACCGGTTTCAGGCTTCTTGGCCCTCATCAGTACGGGAGTAGTCAACCAGCCAAAAGTCCAAAGAACTCTGGCTGAAGTGAGACACAACGTAAACAAACCATCATCGATCTTGTAACACCTATAGGTACGCCGGAAAAGATAAACTTTAACTGGCGGTACCTAGTGACAGAAAGAAACACTCCGAAAATCTCCCACCTCGATAGGTTTCTAAATAAAAGATTCCTTCTCAGTCAGGAGTGGCAAGCCCGTCAGCATATAGTGAAAGATAAGTGCCATGTGAAGTGGAGAATAGAAACCGATTAACGGTTTTCACTAAAGGATTCATAATTGAACCAGTGGTGATTCAGGTGAAAACCTTTCGGAATACCAGAATGATTCACTGAAATCGATATTCTATATCATGACATTGAATGCAATGTTTTTCGATAGCGATTAGTTATGTCGGTCATCACGCATGGTTCAGTTGCTCAGTCGGAATAACAGCCAAAGTTCAAAGAACTCGGTGAAGTGACAACGCAAAACAAACCATCATCGATTTCGTAACTATGCGAAAGATAAACTTAACTGGCGGTACAGGACAGAAAGACACTCGAAATTTCACTCGATGTTTCACAAAGCTTCAGTAGTAGCTTCGTTCATATGGAAGATAGTGCGTAAGGGAATGAAAAATGAAACGGTTTTCATAAAGGATTCATAATGAACCAGAATGAGATTCAGGTGAAAAATCTTTCTGAATACGCAGAACATTGATGATATTCACCTGAATCATGATTCATATATATCGGATTGAATGCAATGTTTTTCGATAGGATTATGTTTAATTGTGTACATCATCGATACGGTTTCAGGCTTCTTGGCTGGCTTGACTACTCCGTACTCGATGAGGCCAAGAAGCCTGAAACCGGTATGCGGATTGTTAGGTGAACACGACATAAATTAAACATAATCGAGCTTATCAGAAAGAAACATTTGCATTCAATGTCCATTGATATTATATGGAAGTATGCATGGATTTTCAGGTGAATATCATTCAATGTTCTGCGTGGTATTTGCCAGGAAAGTAGTTGTTTTCACCTGAGATCTACCATTTTCTGGTTCAATTTTATATTGAATCCTTTATGTGAATTATACCGTTTAATTCGCTTTTTCTATTCATTCCACTTCACATGGCACTTTTCTTTCACTATATGCTAGACGGGCTTGCCACTCCTACTGAGAAGGAATCTTTATTTAGAAACCTATCGAGGTGGGAGATTTCGAGTGTTTCTTTCGTCACTAGGTACCGCCAGTTAAAGTTTATCTTTTCCGGCGTACCTATAGGTGTTACAAGATCGATGATGGTTTGTTTACGTTGTGTCTCACTTCAGCCAGAGTTCTTTGGACTTTTGGCTGGTTGACTACTCCGTACTGATGAGGGCCAAGAAGCCTGAAACCGGTATGCGGATTGTTAGGTGAACACGACATAAATTAAACATAATCGAGCTTATCAGAAAGAAACATTTGCATTCAATGTCCATTGATATTATATGGAAGTATGCATGGATTTTCAGGTGAATATCATTCAATGTTCTGCGTGGTATTTGCCAGGAAAGTAGTTGTTTTTCACCTGAGATCTACCATTTTCTGGTTCAATTTTATATTGAATCCTTTATGTGAAGAAAACCGTTTAATTCGATTTTTCTATAACTTACTCTAATGTGAATCTACAAATATTCATGGATAATCATGAGGAAAGTTCATTGGTGAAACCTCACTTTTACCTTGAAAGTGCAAATTTCTTTGATAGTTCGAAATCAATTGAAATAAAGTTCTTCCGATGGAATATGCGTTATTAGTGAAATTGTTCAGTTCGGAATGTGCACTATGGAAGGTTTATACCTGTCTGGAACTGTCGCTGTTCAATACAAGCCAGGATTTGGATTCCCTTTCATTCCAATGCTATCAGGAACTCCAATACCAAATAGAAAAGGACCATACAAATTCAGCAATCAGCCTTGGATACTTGTATACGGTGTACAAATAAGGTAATCTTGGTTTCCACTTATAATGTGGAAATTATTCCATTTTCCTTTCTCCCAAAAATATAACGTGGCATTCGTTTTAAATTTATTTTCGATCTCCTTGTGGCTTTGTTTGTTGTCACCTGGATACCATTTTTTGTTCCTTCCCTCTGATTCGAATTTTTGAATTCGCGCACTATATTGTCACATTTTCACTGTTTATGGTTATGTGTCATAACTTATACATAAAACTATTTTTCCATTCTCATTAACTATGTACAAATTTCAATAATAATTGCCTCTGACACTCACTTTCCTGCTCTTATTCTCTTACAATTTCAAATTCTACATGTGACCATCTGTTCCCTGATTGGCTATTGTCATCAAGAAGTTTGCTGTTCTACCATTGGCTACTTTTAGTTAGCTACAATTTCATATGCTGTATGTTTCAAATTTATAAATTTGTAGATCACATTTTATTCAGGAAAATTTTGTAGATCTAGACTTTTTGTTGTCTTTTGAAGAATTATGGGTTGTAATCATTCTGACAGTGTATGAAATTGATTGTGTTATATAATTTGGACATTTCCATCTATTCATATCATACATAGGCTCATAAAGGAAATAGAACTTCTAAAATTATGTAAAAACAATCTCTTGAAACTAATAGCTATATTAATTATTCTTTTTATGGGTTTTTTCTTTCTAAAATATCTAACTGGTTTTTCATAACATAACAATATATATATATATATATATATATAATATATATATATATATATATATATATATATATAGATATACAGGGTGTTATGAAGTAAGTGTCTAATATTTTACAGAACGAATCCTAAGTTATTTATGAGGTGAAAAGTTCATATAAGCATGGGTCCGCAATGCCTTAATTTTTGATATACAAGGTGTTACAAATTTATTTATAATTTGTTTTTTTGTGAATAATTCTTAAAATAATGTCGAGGATTTTTTAATATGAGAAAAATATTTGCCTCTTTTACTGGAAGATGTACCGCTTAGACTACGAAATGGAATGTGGTTTATGCATGACGGTGCTCCGGCACATTCAAGCATCCAAGCGCGAGAATTTTTAGATCAAACTTTCGGCAAACGTTGGATAGGTCGGGGAGGGCCTCAACCGTAGCCCCCTAGTTTACCAGACCTAGCAGTCTGGATTTTTTCCTGTGGGGACATCTAAAATTCTCAATTCACCAGTCACCTATCCAAAATGAAGAAGAATTAGGTAATCGAATAATTAACTCTTGTAGAACGATTCAAAATACCCCAGGAATTTTCCAAAGAGTGCGCGAATCAATGAGAAGAAGATTGGATGCGTGCATACAGACAGGAGGAGACATTTCGAACATTTATTGTGATTTTGATATAGATTTATTTCTAGTGTTCCGTTGTTTATTGTTGTTTGAAAGTTAGCGTTGAATAAAAAAAAAAGTTTGATAAACACAATTTAAATCAAAATATTTCGCAAACGGCTGCTTCTAGCGACTTTTGAAAAAAATATCTTTTTCACTTAAAAATGATAGAGGAATCGATTTTGCTTCTAGAAAATATGAGACACGACGAAGTGTGACTCCCCAAAAGAGACAAAGACCTGTAGGCGGCGTCCCCTACAGTTAAGGGCAAACTAAGATCAAATTTTAATTTCTCAAATTGAAAAATCCTCTAAAAACCAATTCTTGTCCAAATATCGACATTACGTTATAAATTATTTACGAAAAACCAAAATAAAAATAAATTTTCAACACCCTCTATATAAAAAATGAAGGCATTGCGGACCCACGCTTAAATGAACCTTATATATAACTGAGGAATCGTCCTGTAAAATATGGACACTTATCACATACCACTCTATATATATATATATATATATATATATATATAACTATGAATTTGAAATAAACTTTGTAAAAGGATATTCCTTGAGGTTGCAGAAATTTAATATTAAATATATAAATATTTTTAATATAATAATATATATATATATATATATATATAGGATGTTTCATTCGCAATTAAATCTATTTCCGAACTTTCCAATGTTTTTGCTATGGTGCATATTGATCTGAAAAGATGGTTTGAAGATGAGGACATATTAAACTTGTTGACACTAGGTATACCACAAATACGCTTTTCTGAAAAACATGAACAAACCAGCGCGAAAAAAATTGCAATAATTATGTGGGTCTGACACATCAGGAATCCTATTTACGTTTTGCGGTTAACATATTTAGCACCATTAAATATTTAATTATATCTCATCGTTTTCAACATTATGATACGTTTATTGTTTGAGGCGTCAGATTTTTGAAGTGGTGAGTTTAATAATAGGTAATCTGATGAAACAGATCTCTCCTCATTTCAGAAGATAAATAAACATTGCGTGTTGTTATTTGCTGAAACTGTTCCGAGATGTTTTTGTAATGATCGTTCGTCGTATTTATATCTTTTTATGTGATACAATGATCTTGGCTAATCAACAGTAATAAAAATACCACGATGTTGTTTCGAAGGAAATTTTTGAAACGACTTGTCTATTTCTATGTTGATCCTGAAAATATCTACTTCTTTTATTTGTAAAATACTGCAATTAATAATGTGGAGATTCTATTGGCAGTAGAATACAAAGTGACCCTGTTTAGCGATATTAACATAAGTTGGGTGAAATAAAGAAACTGTTATATTATTTGTTTTTGTTTATTTGGTGACTTATTTGTTTTTTCAACGTATGAGGAAAGTTGACCTCACACCTAGAATATTATAATCAACTGCAAGTTATTGAGCAGCAAAACCAATACCATGAAATACCAGAATACGAATATGAACAAACTGATATCGATCCATTCAGTTGAGGTTTTCACAAAGTTTTCTTTCTGGGAATCCCATTTTGAACCTCTGAATACGGCCAGAAAGTTTGTAAGAAGTTGCAGTAAGTATATGGAAAAATGTTGTAGCGTTTTCATTTATTGCAGGGAATCTGTGACAGTTGAACATTTGGGAGGTTTCCTAGCCTGGTGAAGATTACCAGTTCTACTTCATTAAGGTTGGCATCCAGTCCCAAGAACGGGAACCATCATACATCCCATCCAGAGCTTTATGTAACGCCTAGATATTACCATGTGATATCAATTTTGAATAAAATCCATGGGTGTAATATTTGTTATTTGTAATATTTATTTTTCAAGAGATATGAAAATAAATCAACATATTCGTATGGGGCAAATAGGGAATAAGGAACAATAAGTGGAAATAATACAGAAGAATCAGAATGATTCTTGTTCAGACCCTAAAATAATGAAAAATATATCAAATATAAATATGAATTAACTTATATACCAAATGAACAATACATTTTCAACTATACATGTACTTATAATATTTAGAACATGATTTTAACTATACCTACTATATCTTTTTTGCAGATGAAATACATGATAAATTGATTTATTTGTAGACATGGATTTATCGCTAAAGTCTAGTGGTGCAATCAATTTTTGAACGGTTCGACAATGAGATACAAACCGTTGAATAGGTGCGGCTAAAAGTACTTAAGACTCTGAATGAATTTAGTATTATCCCAGGTAGTGATTTCTCCATAGGGCAATTGGTTGTTAGCAATGAATCACTCATGTACTGGACACAACTATAATACTCGCAAACATAAATATTCCAATAACAAAAGGTAAATTTGAAGATGCAAGATATAACTCAAAAATAACGTGGCTGTCGTTTACACGACTCCCCGAACGGTTCGAGCACTCCCCACCTGTCACTCGCGTTGCCATAGTGATCATAGGCGTACGGACACAAAGAGTAGAACCACTACATGACCCCCAAATTCGAACAATAACTTTACAATACAGATTGTCTAAGTTCAGCACAAAATAAACAGAAATATTAATATTATCAGAACATACACAATAATAATAGTAATACAATTTTCTTTGTGCTTATGTCGGAACAAATTCGGATATTCATGAAAAATTACCAGACTGACAGATTCAACTCGTTCAGCAGGACCTTATAAGCTTTCAAATTAATAATATTTTTGGTAGATAACTCGACGCCCTTCTCATCACCGATGGCATAAGAGTTGGTGGCCGGTTCTCCGTGAAATGTAAAGAGGACACCCTTATATATTAGGAATAATTTCTTTATAGTTCTTGCTTCGGCTTGATATTGGTAATGGGATCTCACGAGGAGCTGGTTGCCGAATTCAAATTCTACCGGGTTTATTTTCTTATCTGTCTTGTCGGCTTTCCGTTCAGCTTTCGATTTCAAGTAAGGGTATGTTAATTGACCTTCCTTGAAACTGTAACTGGTATAAGCTACCACCTCTCGTCCCCCCTCATTACTTATCTGGTACAAACTACCCTTCAGAGTATAATCCGAACTATTACTCTGAATATAAAAAGTTAGTTTCATATGAGGATGAACTATGAAGCTACTGTAAATAATAAACAGTATAGGATTGGATGGTGCGTTGAAAACATTTTCTTCATTCAACTCCATCTCATGAACGTAACAATTCACCTGTCCCGGATCCGGACATTCTGAGAGCACGCTCCTATTCCCAACTGAAATATTCAATAATTTTTGTTTATTCGAATCTTCAGTACAAGCCTGACTTACTGCCACTCAAAATCTACTACTGTATATGCATGTTTAACCACATTGTTTTATTTTTTATTTAGAAATTCGGAATAGACATTGTCTACCTCGTTTTTACACAAATTAATATGTAGATTGGAATTCAACTTGAAATCAATATCAATGTTATGACAATTTTCTCCACTACGGAAACATAAGGTTGATTTGTCAAAATCAATGACTGCCTTGCATTTGAAAAACCAATTCGATCCCAATAAAACATTACAGTTCAAATTAGGAACTACTAAGCAGATGACATCCATGTCTAACTCTGCAATCTTGATTGGCAATAAAATTTGATTTTAAACACGCTGGGTTTAACCCCCCACAGCAACCGCTATAGATACGTTTGACACCGGTAACAACTAAAACTATCAAAAAATCGTTCTGAAACAGCGCAGACGTCCGATCCACTATCAAGCAATGCTTCAATTTCTTGTTCTCCTACACGAATCTTTATGGTTGGCGACACCATTTCTTTTTCTTCCGCTTCGCTGCCCAAATCTGTTAAAAAAATTTCAGTGTCCCGATTGAAAGAAGTTATAGAGCACACGTTAGAATTTTGACTATTATTCGAAGAATTTTGATAGGAAGTATTATTTTGATTTCTAGTGATTGGGGCACCGGAATCCTTCGACGGTCCTGCATTCGAATATCCCCTGCGAGGATTATTAATATTATTCCTCGTTTCTTGCCGTGAATCATATTTATAAGTATCATCGACTTTCAGAAGAAATTCTTCAACCTCTTCAAACTTGGTCAAATTATCAGTTATTATTCCTCTTTGAACATCCGCGGGAAAATGTTTAGCAATCATACATATCAATTTTTCATGTGATATTTTCTCGTCTAGAAACACAGATTAACGCACCAAATTTGAAAAATACTCCGATCTGTTACCGGATTCATATCTAACATAAGTGAGCTCTAGAAAAAGTTCTCTCTGTTTTTCCACACCCCAAAATCTATCTTTAGAAGCTTCTTCAAAATCTTCATGAGTCGTTGAAATATCCCCTTTAATCGACCCCTAATCTGCAGCCGTGCCCTCGAGACATGCTAAAGCGAGGCCCTCTTTACATTCATCGGGAACTCCTGCTTCTCTCAATATATTATTCAATTTATTCAAAAATATCTTCGGATGCATTTTTGAATTATCATAGAAGACATATTTTGCTGACTCAGCAAAGAGGTGGGTGCTTCGTTATCCACGAACTTCGTTCGTCGTTCTATATTATCAACATTGACATTGAAATTTGAAACGGTCTGCTGAAGCTCAGTGGGATCCATAAAGTTAATTTTTGTAAAATGCTCTCAAGATCTGAATTTGAATCGAGATCGCCAATCTTTTTTCCTTATTTTTGCTTGAACTCATTTTTATAACCTTAAAATGAAGTATCTATAAATAAACAATGCTAGTTCATGAAAATAAATGCAAAAAGTCTCATCGATATCGACCGTCGATACAGTTTTCAATGAACCCTTCCTGAAGGATCACAACGTTTGAAATTGAAAAGTTCTCACCGGTTTTCCCTCGATGCCCTCGATGAACGGATGAATGAGACAACTGGCAACGCTGCCTCTGGACCTGTTGTGTATGTATACAATTATTTGACCTTCGACCGGTCTCGACCAATCAGCGTGAGACTAGCTGCTCGCCACTGTTTCTATACGGCCTCGCCAACAACGATTCCCGCCACACAGAATAATTTGGTAGTATGCACTTGCTTCTTATTCATTCAGACGACAATTGCACTATTTCCAGCATTCCAGATTCGTTGGATTTCCTCGATTAACAACTGAATCACCTCTAGCCACGAGATGAGCGCCAAAAATGAATAGGTGCTGCTAAAAGCACTTGAGACTCTGAATTTCAGTATAATCTCAGGTAATGATTTCTTTATAGGGCAATTGGTTGTAAGCAAAGAATCAGTCATGTACTGGACACAACTATAATACTCGCAAACATGAATATTCCAATAACAAAAGGTAAATTTAAAGATGCAAAATATAACTCAAAAATAACGTGGCTGTCGTTTACAGTCCAGACCACGACACCCCGAACGGTTCGAGCACTCCCCACTTGTCACTCGCGTTGCCATAGTGACCATAGGCGTACGGACACAAAGAGTAGAACCACTACACCGTTTTGAATGATATCACCGATACTACTTTTTGAAATGAAAGACATTGTGATTGCTCGTTAGATAACGCGGGGGAAAGCACATCAACTTTAAAATTTCGAATAGCAAGTGGCACATCGTCGAAAAGATAATTCAATTCTCTTCTCTACCATTTTTTTTTATTTCGTCAATACCTTTTTTTCACAATGAGCATCTGAAATGTCAAGTATAACAAAAAACTGAACTATTATTTTGGATTTTTATCATATATTGAGAATAAGAAGCAAAATCGTTGCCAATTAATAAATTACGTGTTCGAAATGTCCGCCTAATGCTTCTTGACAATAAAATATTCGATTCGTTGTTTCATTTTTATCCTATCAATTGATAATTGGCAAGCCTTCTTTGAAGGTTTTTACCGCCCGAAAATAATCGACAACTCTTCATTTTTCGATGCTTGGCACCCTTTACTGGACAATGCAATCACATCCGTCGGAGTCTACCACGCTCTCAACAGCTGTAAGAACTGTAAAGCCCCAGGGTCGGATGGCATCACGTATGAATTCATAAAAAATCTCCCGCAAAATTGGATCCTTTACCTAACCTGCTTTTTCAACAAAATTCTAGAATATTGTGTAGTCCCCGAGGAGTGGGGTGAAATATTATTCACTATGATACATAAAAAGAACCTTTCAACGACCCTACCAGCTACAGGAACCTTGCTCTAATTAACTGCACTGCAAAATAATTTTTTTCTTTATTCACCAACTTTCAAATAATGTAACATGCTTCAAAAGAAACCTAAACGTCAAAAATGAAATCTGCACTCAAAGCCCACTAATTCTCTTTTTCATTGTTTCGTTGAAAAATTCAATTAACTCTAGCGAATTACAAAAACTGATTTTACTTTTATTTTCGATAACGGTCGCAGATGCGTAAAAATTACAAGAGACAAAAAAAGTTATGAACAAAACAAAAAATTCACTTCATAGGTTAGAATCCACCAGCGGCGCACTACAAAAAAGTATATGGGACGAAAAAGAGCTTGATCCCTGAAAAAATATCTCCCTGTAAATTCTTACCATCACTTGGTATACTGGATGATGTAAACTCTGAAACGTAACCTATGTTTCAAATCTGATCTCGATATCGCAAAAACTGAAAGAGCTATGGAGAAAAATAAAATAAAAAAATGTTAATTCTTCAACGCTCTGTAGATTGGTAACTAAACGTTTTCGGACACATCTTTATGGAAAAAAGGCTTGTTCTAACCTGAGTAATACGCCCCCGAAATCTTGATACTGAATTTCGAAACACCCTGTATAACAATTGGCGACAAGAATCGTTTTAAATAAGAGTGAACCTGTCTTCGCTAAGGAAAAGTGAACGTTTTTGCCATTCAGAAACGAATAAGCCTCATACATGGTTGTAAATGAAGTCATATTTCCAGTAATTTGTCGGAAAATAATAGTTGAAACTTTTTTTTTAATTCAGTTATCCCAAAGAGATTTCCGTCTTGGACAAACGAGTAACCCTGTATGCTTTGGTTTTGATTTGGCAGGCCTACTATAAACGAATTTCGTAATGGAGTTCCATCTACCTTCTCGAATTCCTCATTAGTGCCTTTCAGGCAAAAGAGTTCTTTCAAATGGAGTATCCATTTCCATCTGCTGTGAGTAATTGAGAACGCAGCGCTGATGGCTTTTTCTTTGTGACACGTATGATGATTCTCCAAATCCTCCTGTGGAGCTGAATGCTCATTTCCTCCACCGAATGAATTCCAAATAATAATCCTCATGTTTACACAATTATTTCGGTGGATTGTAAATAATTGATTCATGGAAAGTTATGGGAGACAAATTTTCGATAAAAGGGGATCACATTTCATTAAATGTAATGTGTACGGGAAACCAACCTTCATCCGCGTATTGTGTTTACGGAAAAGAAGCGATATATATATATTATGTTACTTGAAACACTATATTGAAAATTGATTTTTTTTATAATTTTGCAATAGATTTTATTAAAATGTGATGATTCTCTAGGATCCGTATTAAATTTCACTTCCGGAATTCGAAAGTAAAATAGCCAATTCAATTCACATGTGGAATATTAATGTCATAAATATTATAGAGAGATTGTCTCCACCATACGTCTTAACTGTGCGACCATAATGGCCTTAAGGGCCGGAGCGCATATGCGACTTTCAGTAGCGCGACAGAAAAATCGTGATCGCTAACAATAAATCACAGACCGCGCACTTTAATCGCATCTTTATTAGTACGAACATGGATTCCATAGAAACCGCTGTTATTACGAAAATCTAGAAAAAGAGGCAAAAAGCAATATTGGGTGCATTCCTTTATAAGTCAAAGGTTGCTAAAAAATCAATTTTACAAAATGTATAGTGATCACACTAAAAAAAAATGTAATAACCATAAGATGAGCGTGAACAGTTTTGATGAATTATCAGAGGTAATAGGACCAAAGATAACATAGGATAGTGAATACACAGCCACAGCAGTGTGTGAACTGCGATAATAGTCGCAACTGCGCGCGGCTCCACACCTGTCCGTGTGATTAATTTTTAACCGACGAAATAAAAAAGAATGAGGTTCTCTAGTCGACGCGTATATATATTTTTTTAATATATGAATACGCATAACTTTTTACATAGTAGTTCGATTTTGATGATTTCCCATTGGCTGGGGTGTACTTCGAAGTTGGCCTCATTTGAATTTGAAAAGAAAAATCCTCCCCTTAGGGTAGCAAAATGGAGGATATTGATCGTTTCGGTTCGTTAATCGATTCTATCAGGCATAACTTTGTACTGGGTTGTCCGATTTGGGTGATTCTTTCTTTATTAGATAGTGTATACCTCATAATTGAACATATTCGAATTTGGGATGGAATAATCCACCACTATGGGTAGAAAAATGGGGGATGATTTTTTCACTCATAAAAATTGGCACACATATGTAGTTGACATTGACAGATTGCTATTGTCATTATTTTCGTCCTCCTACATCCGTCACAATAATCACATGCTATGGAAGGATGAAATTATATACAAATGAAATAAACTAACCAGAACTATCAACAATAATTTATATTATATAACAATAAATAATTGAAGTAGATAATCATATTATTTAACTGTGAATAGTTTAAGTAAGGTGGTCAGTATTTTGGAAGTTATCAGAAATTAAATAGGTAGTAATTAGTAGATTTCAGCCACAAAATATTGAAAAATAAAAAAATATTTTTTTGATGTTCATTTTTACATGTAGGTAATGTTTGTCCCTACTGGACTACTAGCTCTGCTAGTGGGGAATTTATACTTGGGAAAAAAGGCTCATTGAATAAAGAGATAGATACTTTTCTAGGATAGATCATGACTTTACATTTCTCAACATTCAAAGGTAACTTATTTTCAGTACACCATTCAGAAAGATGATTCAAATCGTCTTGTAAACCAAAACAATCCTCAATATTTCCTATTTCTGTGAAGATTCTCACATCATCTGCAGAAAGAAGTTTGCTTGACTTGAATGTCATTAATAAAAAGAAGAAACAGTGGAGGGCCCCAGATTAGATCGTTGAGGTACTCCTGAATGAGCTATAAAGTTGAATGACTGCACACCTTCATAGTCGAGATTGAGGTAGGATTTCAATTATAATTGGATGTCGCTATACCAAAATTTCCTATTTTTGTAAAAGTTCATTATGTAAAACTTTGCCAAAGGCTTTGCTGAAATCAGTTTATACAACATCCACTTGACGATTGTCGAGTGAATTTGAGATATACTGAGTGAAAGTGCATAGGTTTGACACTGTGCTTCTAGATTTCTTGAAGCCATGCTGGAACTCTGACAGGGAGTTACTAACATGACAGTAAATGAGATCAAAATCGAATAGTTCATATAGTTATAGGTCTATAGTTATGAATGTCTCCAATTTTTTCATTAAAAGAACATCAGAAATAATTTGAAAACGGAGAAATGATCTACGGAAGGGCAGAGTCAGGTTTCGTTTGAGACACTGGAAAACAAACAACTGCTTTCTTCCACTCAAACCTTGGAAAATAAAACCTAGTACAAACAGAAACTGAAAAGAACTAAAAATAGCCGCCCTTAGTGACAGTGACAAATTTAATATTAACAATATCAATAAACCTGAAATTAAAAATATACCAGAGAGGAAAACAAAAGTTACGTGTTGAATCTCTTCAGTTCATCAGTACTTGCAGTTTTTATGTGGAACTTTGAAGTGACTCTTATTCAGGAACCATGAATTCGACATGGAGAAATAAATGGTCTAGGAGAGGCGAATAGAGAGTTATTGTAAACAGATCAACCTAGAACCCCCGAACCTGTATACTTATAAAAAAATATGAAAACACGTTAACGAACCTGTCTTCGAAAGATCTGAGAGTACTGAAGATAATGGGTCGAGAAAAACAATTCTCCACGAAGGCTGTGGGGGGATAAGGCACTGCAGGTGGCAATCAGCTGCGATGTCATCGTGCACCACACCGTCTGGTCAGTAGCGACCTTTGTTACAAAAATCAGAAGGGAAGTGCTTGACGTAATAGTCTCCACCTATGTGAGTAATTTTGTTACAGAATGGAATGTGTCTGAAGAGAAGAAATGCTCCGGCCAAAGACACAAAATAAAGAGCAACATCACCGCAGAAACTTTTCGGAATATTCCTAAAATAACAATTCAATTTTATTGTTGAGACTATAAAATCAATTCCAAACCATCCTTTAAGTATAATTTCATCCTTGTCCCTGTATTTAAGAAAAAAAATCCGGGTATATTGAATTACTTATACGTAACTGGAAATCCGTTAATTTTTCAAATAGAACCGTGATGGTTTCTAGTCTAGACAAAATGGCAAGATCTTCTGAGTAATTGGTTTGTTATTGAAAATAACAGATACGTAACGTAGTAGAATCGGCCATTTTGATATTTTAACGCCTGAACTGACAACGATTTACTTGAGATAGATAATAAGATATGACATAGGAAAGTCCCGATTCGGTTCATTTTCATGAAGAAATCTCTTTTTTCCTCCTCAGCATTACTGAAAATTGAGAGTGACTATTACCAACATCCCTGAAGAACGTTCGACTACGGAATTTGATGAGGTTGAACGAAAAATAATGTTTTATTTTTCTATTCTGGTATACAATGCGACCTGACATATGATATTGATAATATGAAATATCAGCCATAAATGAAGAGTAAACATTTAGGGGAATGGATGATTGAAGAATTATTAAAATGAGCTTTGTCTTGATGTTGAATGTCTGAGACACATCGATTCAATATGCAATACCTAGTAATCAAATAAAGCTCACATAATATTTCTCACACTTTAGGATTACCGTAATACCTGTGTCTAATGATAATGTTTAGTACCCTGATCACATCAAACGAAAAATAAAATTCTTGAGTAATATTGAACCGGATTGAAAAAAAAACAAATATATAATTTTGTTCCTCTACCCTGACTAAGACACATTATACATTCTTGTTATATCAGGAAACAGCTTTAATAACCTAAATCACATAAGTTTGGGTCGAAATTAATCAAATATAGACATTTTGCGGGAGATTAAATATGAAAACACGATTTAGTTTCGTCACTAGGTATATTGATGCACATGACCTTATTCAATATTCTCAACCTGTAAATAAATTTTAAACCAACTAATATTTGTAATTGAAACTCAATAATACATTATTTATCCCTGAACCCTGAAAAGCAATGTTTATACACAACGCCTATTTCGAAATGAAGAACATTTAGAAATTTGTATAAGGAATTGTGCAGCACTGATCAACAGAACTATGTTGAAAAATGTTCGCCGCGAAATGTTTTCCAGAACAATTCTGTGTGTAGCGCGAAGGTGGTCACGTAGAATATTGAAAATGTGTACATTGTTTGTTTATTGAGTTTTTTTTTATTTTTCTACATCCACCCAAACAATACTAAGTTCAATTAGGATAAATTATGTATTATTGAGTTTTAATTACAAATATTATTTGGTTTAAATTTCATTTACGGGATGAAAATATTGAATAAGCTCATGTGCATCAATATACAGGGCGTGACTACACCTAGTGACAAGACTAAATCGTGTTTTCATAATTAATCTCCCGTAAAATGTTTATTCCACGAATATTTCATCAGTTTTGACCCAAACTTATGTGATTTAGGTTATTGAAGCTGTTTGCAGATGGAACAAGAATGTATAATGTTTCTCAGTAAGGGTAGAGGAATAAAATGGTGTTTTTGTTTTATTTTCAGTCTGGTTCAAAATTGGTCCGTGGGGTCCTCTTAGGATTCCAAATACATTTCATTTATACATTTTTTCGATGTCTTGTCGATTTGACCCATTTTTCGGCACCACAGACAACTTTTTTTTAAATTCCCGCCAAATCTGAGGTCACGTGATATAAGTCACAATGGATTTGTAAGTTGTCGGACATGCACAAACGAATCGCCATTGGAGTTTTATAGAAATTCTAATAACAAATTTTGTTCCCATATGTAGCCAACTTTATGACGGACACTGTATAACAGTAAAAACGAAAAGTACGTCGCCCCCTCCGCAACTTCTTCATTTTACATAGTACAAAAAAGTTGTAGGGTTTCTTTCGAACTATTTAATGGCCTTAAGTTTTATTTATACCGAATGTCTCAGCAGCGACTCAGTAGCTTATTTTTCCAAATGAGACATCCTGTAAATAATTTGATCATTTTATTCTAAGTAAAATTCGGAGTCTATTTCATGTAGTTCAACTGATTTCAAGGAAAATGTTAATCAAAACTGTTCTGATTTCCGAGGAAGTAGGCTGAGCACACTAGGCGCATCTATTATATCCATGAACGAGAGAACATCTCTTCTCTGTTTTCGCCAAATGTCAAATAATTATCAATATTTTGTAGGTTTTTTCATTATTTTCCTTATATTTTCCCTCATTGATTAATTGGCTCGTTCAGTAGAAGACAAAGTTGAAGCCATTATCTTATTTGGTGAAGCTAATCGAAATTATCACGCTACTATTTGCATTTTCAATGATCGGTTTCCGGAACGTCCGATGTACCGAAAATATCTGCAGGAATAGGTGACAAAATTTTACAGATCAGGAACGGTAAAAGATGCTCCAAGATCTGGAAGGCTTGAAATAATTACGGAAGATGTTAAAATACAAATCCTAGCTGAAATGGTAAATAACCCGCAACAATCAACCAAGCAAGTAGCTGAGACATGTAATATTTCTGAAACATCAGTAAGGAGTATTTCAAAAATAAATAAATTCCATTCTTACAAAATAAATTTTTTTGCACCAATTGGTTGAAGATGATCCTGACCAGCGACTTGAATTTTGCGAAACCATGGCAGAGAGAAGTGTTAATAATCCTATTTATTTGCAACACACGTTCTAACGATGAGAAAACTCTTAACCTAAATATAGTTAATTCCCAGAATTGTGAATATTAGAGTGATCCGAATCCCCCTCAATTACCCCAAAAGATTAATGTTTGGACTGGTATTTTAGGTAACCACATAATAGGTCCCATATTCTTAGAAGAAAATGTGAATGGTTCCAGATACCTCCAAATGCTGCAAGACACAATCCCTCCCAGTATCAGATTGTTGCGCAAAACAACATAATTTTAACGTGGAAGTAACATTCCATCAAGATGGAGCTCTAGCACACTATTTTCGGGAGGTGAGAAATTACTTAGATGAAAGGTATCAGGGTAGGTGGCCAGCTTGCTCACCGGACTTTACACCTCTTGATTACTTACTTTCCTTGGGGCTATGTGAAATCCATAGTTCTCAAGACTTGTATGTCATGTATGCAATCATTTGCCAGGCCTCACCGTCCAGCTTTTCATTTATCATGTACCCAGAATGAAATGTGATTCTTTGAGTATCAATTCAACTCAGTAGAGATCTACAGCTGTATGGAGCTTTTCCCAATGATTCAATTTTATCTACAAATTTTGGCTTTCTCTAGAATACTCGAAAC
The DNA here is from genome assembly GCA_018342105.1 of Gonioctena quinquepunctata. Lineage (NCBI taxonomy): Eukaryota > Metazoa > Arthropoda > Insecta > Coleoptera > Chrysomelidae > Gonioctena > Gonioctena quinquepunctata. The sequence goes on along the minus strand of JAFIRS010000721.1, from coordinate 13,984 downwards.
AGACGGATTTTCCCGCAGAGTAGGATTCTGAGTTATCTACTCCACCCAGTTGAATTATAGTTCCTATAATTCTGAAAACTGAGTTAGTTCTAGCATTCACCAAATTCAGTTTTTTTTTCAAAATTAGGGAATCGTCATGTGACTGAGGAAAAGAAGTTCTGTTTCAACTTCAAGAGAGCGCACCATCCGCCTACAGCTGTTTCATGGTTTCCCACTCATAAGGACGGCTTGTGGTCTTCCTCGAACTTGGAAAACACTTCTCAGAGTGCTAATACCTACGGGCAAGGATGAAAATGTAAAATGCACAAAATTATAGATGCGACATCTTTAATTTGCGGAGTGAAACTCAAACATAGTGCTGTGGAGTTCGAAGGCAGAAAATTTCGTGCAACATCGATTCAATTTCACATTTTTATCGTTGCCGGTAGGTATCAGCACTCTGAGAGGTTTGTTTTAAGTTCGAGGAAGACCACAAGCCGTCCTGATGATTGGAAAACCATGAAACATCTGAAAACGGATGGTGAGCTCTCTTGAAGTTGAAACAAAACTCTCTTTCTTCTTTTGTTATTTGTTTGCGTTACTCTGAACGCATAAGAGTTTTGGTGTTGTGGATTGGCCCATACCGACAATTGTTGGTGACCTATCGATGTTGCACGATATTTCCTGCCTTCGAACTACACAGCACTATATAGATGTCGCATGTATAATTTTGTGTATTTCACATTTCTATCCTTGCCGCTAGGTATTAGCATTCTGAGAGGTTTATTTCAAGTTCGAAGAAGACCACAAGCCGTTCTGATGATTGGGTAACCATGAAACAGCTGTAGTCGAATGGTGGGTTCCCTTGAAATTGAAACAAAACTCTCTTTTTTCTTTTGTTATTTGTTTGCGTTACTCTGAACGCACTGGAAGTTTGAGTTTTGGTGTTGTGGATTGGCCTATACCGACAATTGTTGTTGACCTATCGATGTTGCACGATATTTCCTGTCTTCGAACCACACGGCACTAGGTTTGTGTTTCACTCCGCAAATTATAGATGTAGCATTTATAATTTTGTGCATTCCACATGTTCATCCTTGCCGGTAGGTATAAGCACTCTGAGAGGTTTATTTCAAGTTCGAGGAAGACCTCAAGCCGTCCTGGTGATTGGGAAACCATGAAACAGCTGTAGGCAGATGGTGGGCTCTCTTGAAGTTGGAATAAAACTTTCTTTCTTCTTTTGTTATTTGTTCGCGTTACTCTGAATGCACTAGGAGCTTGAATTTTGGTGTTGTGGATTGGCCTGTACTGACAATTGTTGGTGACCTACCGATGTTGCAAGAAATTTCCTGCCTTCGAACTCCACTGCACTAGGTTTGAGTTTCACTCCGCAAATAATAGATGTCGCATCTATATATATATATAAATATATATATATATATATATATATATATATATATATATATATATATATATATATATATATATATATATATATATGGAAGCTACCCAAGGTATAGAAGAATGATTGGTTGTTGGGTGAAAACTCTCATTAACTAGCCAATTAGAAAAAAGTAGTCAAATATCCTATCCTTGTGCAACTTTCAGTTCTTTGGCTGAATATCTACTACCAGACAGACTGTGCATATGTTGCACTTTCCTCCCGACGTGATTCTCTCCCTTTTCATAGTCATCTGCTATGGAAATTTTGATTTCTTGTTTGAAATAATCAATAAAAAAGTTTTATCTGTCTTCCCCCCGCCCCCTGCCCTCCACTAACAGCTTGAGGTCACCGCGGCACCACTACAGTTGACAGTTGTTGGCCATAAGAACCCATGCATTCTTCACGATTTTTAAAACCTTCCATGCTGGTATTTTTATTTTGAACCTGTTGATTTTTTGGGTGTTTTAGTTTGGTGTGTTGATTTACTTTAGCTCCATTGAATTCTTAGAACTCTAGATGCCCACGTTTGCTGTGGATAACCCATAACAAAAAATTAAACCGACGAAATACGGAACTGAAAAGTAAAAAAAATAAACCTTCTTAGTCTCAATAACTGAGCTCCCAAACTAATGTAAGTAACTAATTTTGAGTCGGCGCCAAACAAACAAGCAAATCAATTAGGTAAGGCGTGAAATGACGGCATCGAGTTGCGCGGTGACATTCTGATAATTTTTTCGAAGTAATCTAATGATCTTCGTTGATTGTTCGTTTGGTGCCGACTCAAAATTATTTAATTACATTAGTTTATAAGCTTAGTTATTGAGACCAAGAAGGTTTATTTTATTTATTACTTTTCAGTTCCGTATTTCGTCGGTTTAATTTTTTGTTAAAAAGTTTTTATTTTTAAATTTTTTATGGCTGAAATCTTCTAATTACTACTGACTTGTTTTTTGATAACTTCCAAAATATTTACTTACCCACCTTACTTCAACTTTTACCAGTTAAATAATATGATTATCTACTTTTACTAGTTGTTGTAATCTAAATTATTTTTGTTGTTCTGGTTAGTTTATTTCATAACTTTGTATTTCATTCCATCCTCTCATAGATTATAATTGTTATGACGGATGTAGAACAAACATAATGACAGTAGCGATCTGTCATTGTCAACAACACATGTGTGCCAATGTTCACAAGTGAAAAATCAATTATCCCCTATTTGTATACCCGTAAGGGTGGATAATTCCATTCGAAATCCAAATATGATCAACTATGAGGTATACTCCATCTATTAAAAAAAGAATCATCCAAATCGACGAACCCAGTACAAAGTTATGCCTGATATGATTGGTTAACGGACCAGAATTCTGAGGGTGAGTGATCAATATCCTTCATTTTGCTACCCATAGGGGTGGATTTCATCTTTTATATTCAAATGGGACCAACTCCGTAGTACACCCTATCCACTGAGAAAATAATTATCGGAATCTCCTCCTTTTTGGTTTCGTTGGTTAATGAATTGAACTGATGCTAAACGCGATTTAAAGGTCATTTCGTGATAAGGCACTTCGTTGTTTCGATGTATTGAGAATATTTGTGGAAACTTTGGGCCCATTATAATTAACAGGAATTAATGAGTTGTCTCGATATTTTTATGAGTTGCATTTTTGTTTTGTTTTTGAGATCTTGTTGATGGTTCTTATAAAAAATTACGGCTTCCAGGCTGAAGGGAAAACAGCTTCAACTAACACCGCCCAAGTAATTATGTCAACCTTCCAGTATTTTTTGAGATCTATATTCACCTCAAATATTTCCAATAAATCGAAAAACAGTTGAAAAACAAGTGTCCTAACACGCTCTTAACAGTCGATTCAATTTTCACTTATTCACTACAAACTATGATTCAGCAAACATAAACAGAAAAAAAACGACGGAAAATGTTACTAACAGGAAAAAAACCGCTGTGAAAAAGTATAAAAATACATGGGCACTTATGGCAGACAAACCATCCAGGTTCCCTGGTTACGTCAAATGACGATGCAAATCCCCGCGTGTTAGCTGAAATTTGGTCTGTGTACGAAGATAGGAAATAAGCAATCCTTTTCATTGTGTATAATCGTTGCGTTACTCCAGGCTAATATGACGTCAACGTTCCAATTCTCCATTCAACATGATGATTCGATTGATGTTATTTGTAATCAATGCAGTACTGGTAATCCTATTTCCATGTTTTTCGAACTATATGAATTTTTTCTATACCTACTCTAACAACTTGATATATCACCTTTTTAGTCGGATTCTGAACGTTATTGAATATCCAGCTCCATTTCCTTCAGTATGAGCACCTTTCATTATGGTGCGATATCAGACACTGACAGACACGAGCAAAGTGGAATATGTGGGCGATAAAAGCGAGTAACAAGAAGAGGTGCTTTGAAAATCAGTTGACGTTCTATTGCTTTTCCAGCGATGCAAGAAAACTCCGCAAACATTTGACACTGGAATATGCTTTTCCTTTGAAGTGTCGTTATTGCTTTTTATCACGCCATGCAGAAGAGTTCCAAGCGTATAAAGGTATATTTTCGTGTAACAGGCAAGAGAACCATACTACATAAAAATATATTTCTGACAAATTACTGGTCAGGTGTACAAGATGATGACTCAACAGTCGAGAGCGCTTTGCTATGATTTCACTAAATAAACTAGACATTCTACAAAATTCGTTTCAATCGTAATTATGAATTTTTGGAATAATTCTGAAAGGGGTTTTTTATTTAAAATTGCCAATTTTTAGCATGAAAATCGTACCCTTCGCGCTCGCTCCCTTTGAATTTTACTCTACCAAAAATTAAAATTCAGTAGTATGTTTTTTTATTATGTGCATTGATTGCTGGGCAGAAATAATTTCGGAAGTATTGAATTTTGTTTGTCTTGTGAACTCAGTTGAGGATTCATTTTTGGTCTTGAGGGAACGTGGAAACTGATCTATTGTTGTATTTATTATCAATCAGGATATCTAAATAATTTTGCACTGCACGTTAAAAATGGGTCATATGAAAGATAAAACTGTGTCTTGAAAAACTATCAAATGGACCATAAAATATAATTTTGTTTCCAATTACTGTCACTTTGTCACGTGCATCAGTGTATACAGAGTGGGCCATTGAAAACGAAACAGCGGCTCTGTAGGTCGGCAGAACCGAATTATATAAAATCGTTCGGACACGTCAACCACATTTTCGAGGGGGACATCGTTCGCGATGGAATTCACCCGAAATACATTCCATCCTTTGGAGCTGTGACCGCCACCATTGAATTTTTAAATGGCAACATATGGCAAGTAATACCTCATTTGAAAGGTATTTTCCTTCTTAACCCATTAAGGACGGATTCAATTCAGTTTGTAATTCTGCAATGGTATATATCCTGTATTTTAAGAAGAAAACGAATAGATTTGCCCAAAGAAATATAGTGAAATTTATTTTACTTTCTTCGCAAATCAGTGTTGCCATATGGCAACGCGAGTAACTTACCCTGCTGTTTCATTAAACATATTTTTTTATTGATTAAAAAAAAACTACATTCGTGTATGGTATTCAACATTGCACGACAAACAAACTCCTACATTACATTTGATGCATTTTGTGCGCATTATTGATTTGCAATTGTCGCCATTGCATCTTATTTTTTTTTCTACTGGTGTGAGAAAGTGCCCTATATTATCATATCGCACATCATCACCAACACGGCTTAGCGATCTGCTCGATTTACTTGCAGATGGTCTACCTTTCCCTTCCGGTGGATTCTTATACTTGTTGAGGTACGTTTTGACAATTTTTCGACAGAAGTTTAGTTGAGTTATTTTGTTGTGGCATCACCTGTTTGTACAGGACCCAGGCATTTTGAATTGTGGCATCAAGTAGCCATGTGAAAAGACACCACCACCATTTTTTTCTCAATAGACTGATCCTCCAGCGTGCAAAATTTTCATCCATCAGATCCGTGCCACCCATGGATGCATTATATTTGGAAATCAAGTTCGGTCTTGTTACTTGAACAATTTTTTTCTCCTTCACTGAATATCGTGCGGCACTAGCAACTGGGGCTACCCCATATTTGGTCGAAGCTGCTGAAACTACATTATTGTCAGTCCAACGCGTTAGTAAAATTCTGTTGGTTCTATCCAAACAAGAATCGAAGTCACCACGTTGTTTCTTACTCATATCCTTTTTGGATACTAACGGGCAATTTTTAGGGATTCGGTTGTCGCGACTGGTTCCTGTGGATGAGAAACCTCTTGATTTCAGATGGTTGGTTGGTTGGTTGGTTGAAAGCTGACGAGCCAGAGACAGGGTTGGCACTCAGCTTTCCTTGACACTGCGATCAGCTGGGGTCTATTGTATCATTCTGTCGTCAGTGGTTCCTCATTCAAATATGTTTGTGCCTTCAATTAGGTTTAGTAGCCTGTTGATGAGGTTCTTCGGATTCATGCCTGTTTCCGGGCTGATCTCTCCAAAGGTTCTGTATCACCTACTACTCAGGGCGTCACAGTCGAAGATAATATGAGAGACTGTTTCCTCCTCTTCATCACATGGCCTACACTCCACGGTTTCCCTGCGTACTCCCATGGTGTTTAGGTGTTTTCTTAGGCCGCAGTGTCCAGTCAACAGACCTATTATTATACGTGCCTTCGTTCCGTTCAGGTTCAGAGGGTCAGCCGTCAGGGTCCGGTTTGGATGCCCCACCATGACTTTGCTGTGTATTTGCCCGACAGTTTGATCCCAATATTGTTGGTGTCTTCTTTTCATCCACTCGTCGATCAGGGTCCTGCATCGGTTTTTGCCAATCCCGTGTACAGGTTCTGGCCCTGTGAATAGCGTTTCAGATTCTTGTCTAGCTAGCTGGTCCGCTTTTACGTTGCCTTCAATGCCTCTGTGACATGGCACTCACATCAAGGTGACCTTGTTGTGTTTTGCCAGCTCGATGAGGTTCTGGAGGCAGTCCCAGACCAGTTTAGACTTCATCTGTATAGAGTTGAGTGCTTTGATAGCACTTTGACAGTCAGATATAATGTAGATGTGTTTTTTTCCTATAACCACTTTCTAGATTCTTCTGAATGCATACCATAATAGCATGTGTTCCAGCTTGGAATCTCGTGGAGCATTTGCCAAGTGGTATTATGTAATCCCTTCTTGGCTTCACCCCCTGTATTCCTGCTCCCGTTCCTTCAACTGTCTTCGAACCGTCTGTATACCAGAATATGTCCGCAGTTGATTGTGATTCTATACTCGTGGCCCATCCAGATCCGTCAATTTGGGTTTCGAATGGTTTTTCGAATGAGTATAGGGGTTGCATGTAGTCTGAAATCATTTCGAGTTCTTCGATGTTGATTACATGAGTGATTCTGGTATGTCCAGTTGTTCGGATTCTCCAGTTTTTGTTTGTTTAAGTCTGTATGCACTCATCCTGGCCTCTAATGACATGTAAGTCAAGGGGTTCGAGATTCAGGATGATTTCCATTGCAGCTGTTAGAGAGCTATTCATTGCACCTGTGATACAGAGACAGGCAAGCCTCTGGATTTTCCCAAGGTTGGTTTTTGCCTGTCTTTGATTCGTTTTTGGCCACCATAAGAGTGAGCTATAAGTTACTCTTGGTCTTATTACCGCTGTGTATAGCCAGTGCATGGCTTTCGGTTTGAGCCCCCAGGTTTTTCCAAAAGCTCTCCTGCACATCATGAAGGTTATCTCGCTTTCATTGGTTACATGTTGAAGATGCGGGTTCCAGGTTAGTTTCTTGTCAAGAATCAGCCCTAGATATTTCACCTGCTCTACTACTTGTGATGTTTCACCGAATAGTCTGGGAGGTATGAGATCTCCCATGTTTCTTCTCCGGGTGAAGGGAATTAGTGTTGATTTGTTTGGATTTGCCCTTGGGCTCTCTCCGTTACACCATTTCTCTACTGTCCCCAGTGCATTCTGCATTAGCTCTGAGGTTGTTCGAGTATTCTTTCCTTTGATGAGGATGACCAAGTCATCTGCATACCCTTGAGAGTAATATTCTTGGTTATTCAGAGAAATGAGCAGTTCATCTAACAATGTCCCACAGAAGGGGGGAGAGTATGCCCCCCTGTGGGGTACCTCTGGAAATTTCAACCTGCTCTGTTTCCTCGAACATGTTGTCTTCGACCAGTCTATTGTAAAGCATTGAGTGTATCCACCTGCAGGTGGTTTCGTCAATGCCTCTTCGAGTGGCCGAGACCATACTTTCAAAGGAGGTGTTTTCGAAGGCTCCTTCGATGTCTAGGAAAGTGCATGGTGCAATTCCTTTGTTTGCTAGAGACTCTTCAAGCCTTGAAATGGCTTTGGAATCCATACCACTACCTTGGAGGTATTCAGGATGTCCTTGGCTAGCCCTACTTTCAGGACAGCCCCCTCCCAAGGTATCAGTCCAGGGATACTCTCGAGTAGCCAGGATTTGGTGGTTTCATCCGAACATGTCAGGACCAGTACGCCCTTGTGGACGTAGCTGTTCCTGAAGTTTGGACCCTTACCCGGCTCACACTTGAGGATATCCCCGGTGATTGCTTCCTGCAGGAGAATCTTTTGGTCGTCTGATAACTGGTGATCTGGATAACTCTTCAGAGCAACAGTCATCCTCAGACCTCTTGTAACCTTCCTATAGCTGCCCTGCTCAGTTGGGTTAACTTGGGCAGAGACAGCCATTGGTTGGTCAGATCTAGGTTTCCTCACCCTTGCAGAGCTCTCCGTGGAAGAGGGTTGAATTCTCTGTGAACGGCCCCTCTTCTTGTTTGGAGTTTTTGGCTGCCTGCTGCTTCCAGCGATGCTGGGAGTTCGTTCAGGGAAGCCAGTTTCTGCTTCTGGGTGTGGATCGCGTCGGTTGCTTCGGCGTTTCCTGGGTTTAATTTCTTTCCCAGCTGCCTTCGCCTTCGCGATCCGCACCTGTCTTCTAGCAGCTCCTGAGAGCTCCTTCCGCGCCAGATGTAAACGATTTACCTCTGACGCGACGTGCCTTAGGGCAGGTGTTTCTGGGGGTTTAGCGGAACTGCCACTGCCTCCAGAGAGTTTCCTGCTATCTGTTTCCGGGAGTTTCTCAGTAGGTGTTCGACCATCTGCTGATCCCTCCTCGGTTGGGTCTCCGCTAGTGGTGTTGGGTCTGCTTCAGCTGGAAGTTCCCCAGGGTTGTTTTTCTCGTTGGTTTCCATATTGTTCCCACGAATGTAGGGAAAAGGGTCGTCCACACCTGCGGTGACCCCTGCGCAGGTGACCCCTGCGCAGGAGGCTCCGTTTGTGATACTTTACTGGCTCAGGTATCATCCATCCCTCGGCACGGGTCGCTTGACGCCTTGGATTAAGCCGTGATGTGGTGGCATTTGGTTCGACATTGACTTAGAGATCCGCAGGCTTTGACCACTGGATTTTCCTTGTCAACCCCGTTATCCAGCAATACCACTTGGAGGTAGCCACCTAAGTTTCCGCAACCCATCTTCATCTCTCGTAGGAACATGTGTTGACGCAAACTACTCACCTCAATTTGATTGATGACTTGATTTCAGATGACTAAGAAGGTGAAAGCTTGTAAATGAATTGTCCATGAATAGGTTTCATCGCTGTTTTTTCTTTTCTTCTGGTAACTCATCCAAAAGCATCAGCAATGGAGCAGTAGATTTTCCAAACACAGTTTCGTATTCTTTGTTCACGCGCCCATCTTTGCCTTGATAGAAGGAAAAATTCACAAGATATCCGTATTTTGGTGTTCAGCGACCATATCTTATATCCAAATCTGATTGGCTTGCTTCGGATAAATTGCTTGCATGAGTGCTTCCCAAAGTATTTGACCATACACTCATCGTAATTCAAATCTTCTTCTGGAACCAAAAAATTCAGAAATTTTTGCCGTACTAGATCACTTAGAGGTCGCAGCTTGTAGAATTTGTCATTTGGATCTAGTGCATTATTATCTGCGCAGTGTAGATACCGCCAAATTGTCAAAAATCGGTCTCTCCTCATTGCATCCATCACTAGTTGGTTACCAAGATCTGCATCAGTATTCCAGTAACTTCTTTTTCCAGGTAATTGACAATATCCCGATAAAATCAGAATAGCAATAAAACATTTCATTTCATCCAAAGTTATTAAAAGACATGGCACGTTTTTAAATTGTGCGTATTCGTTTGATTCTTCTACCAGTAAAGAAAGTACGTCATGGTCTATGAATAACTCGAACATTTCTCGAACGACAATAATTTTCTGAATTTTCAACCAGAAACCCTTTGATCCATTCAATGTCCTCATAAGTAACTTTTTCTACATGTTCCGTTTCTGGTTCAATTAATTCATCATCTTCACCATGTAAAACAAGTTGAACTGGAGCATTCAATTGATTCCGAAATAAATTATCAACGGAATCCTCATCTGTGATGGCACCCTCATTCGGAGGCTCAATGTGAATTTGGTCGACATCTAAATCATCATTATACGCAATCTGAAGAGCTTCTTCGAGAGTTAGCCGACCGCTAGAGAAAAAAGTCCACCAAAAGGACTCGTGTTGCCACATGGCAATATCGAGTTCCAAAGCTTCACGATCTCGAAGGTTTTTGTAAACTCCCGTTATTCTGCCGCCGTTACGTTGATAATATTTTCCTAAAGCTATTGTACGAATTTATTTTCGAAAACTGTAACAATCTCTTTGTATTTATACTTACGTCAACTTGATATCCATTTTTGAGAAGTCTTCTTGATATTCCCTAACAAAATCGTGTTTTTATATCACTGGAGTGAACAGACAAACACTACACACGGTTCTGTCAACTGACACTGCAACATATTGCCGTGTATACCGCCATCTATGTTTTGAATGAAAAATCTATTGGAAGTTGAGCAACAGAAAACTGTAAATTTCTGTTGCCGTATGGCAACACCAGTCCTTGATGGGTTAATGTCAAACAACAAGAATAAATTGATTCTATCGATTCGTTTTCGAGATATAGGAACTTGAAGTTGGGAAATCACTTTTTATTCACTCAATCAATAAAAATAACAATGCAACTGTTTAAAGATGATTTTCATTGTCAAGGAATTGAATGATCCAACTGTTAACCAACAAATAACATGCAATTCCGTTTCAAATTTTTATTTCATCCCCATTTACTTGATCTAAAAAAATTCAAGGTTCTTAAGAATGGATAATAAGACGTTTTCTCGAATTTGACTCAAATGCGAGTACAACAAAAACATGTATGAGATAATTTTTTTCGCCAAATCGCAATTGTGGACGTCTATCAGTGTCAAACTGATCTTTGATTGAACGACATTAGAGTGACTATAGCTGCTGAATATCTTTCCGCAATAATGGTATATACGATCGCGGAAAGAGTTGAAATAATAACATTTTTTTGTTCAATGAAATGCATCCAGATAAACTTGTTGCTAGAAAATACGTTCTAGAATTAGTGCGAAAATTTCGTCAAACTGGATCAGTAGGCAACAAGAAACGAGACCCAGAACGTGAATTTCCGTTGAGAAATGAAGCTGTTGAAGTTGCACTTTTAGGACAAGTTCATGCAGACCCAACATTGAGCACAAGAGAATTGGCTAGTGTTACCAATATCAGTAGAACCAGTATCCGCCGAATCCTGAAACATCATAAATTCCACCCCTACAAAATACATTTGGTACACCAATTGAATGAAGATGATTTTGATAGGCGACAGAAATTTTGTGTGATTATGACTACGAGAATAGATGCTGATGAGAATTTCTTTTCCAACATCTGCTTTTCTGATGAGTCTACATTCTTCTTGAATTCTACTGTGAATCGTCATAATTGTCGTTATTGGTCAGATGCCAATCCACATGTTTTCCACGAAGTCCATACTCAAACTCCCCAAAAACTCAATGTCTGGGCCGGTATTTTTGGGGACCGTTCAATTGGGCCAGTATTTTTTCGACGGTAACCTGACAGGAGAAACTTATTTGGAATTATTGAATGAATTTGTTCATACACAATTAGTAGACATCATTGAAAATGACGATCGTTACCATGAAGACCACTTGATATTTCAACAAGACGGGGCACATCCACAGCCTGTTAGGGCGTTTTTAGATATAATGTTTCCTGGAAGTTGGATTGGAAGAAAAGGTTCTTTAGACTGGCCAGCTAGATCTCCAGATTCAACAGCACTCGACTTTTTCCTGTGGGGACACTTGAAAAACAAAATCTTTGCAACCGAACCAGAATCTCTGGAAGATTCACGAAGGAGAATTATTGAAGAATGTCGTCGAATAACGCCGGAAATGCTACGAAAAATGAGGTATCGTTTTGAACAGAACTTGTACTATTGTATGGAAATGGGTGGTAGACAGTTTGAACATTCAGTTCTTTGACAATAATAATTATTGCGACAGTTGCTTTATCAGATATTGTTTTTATTGATTGAGTGACTAAAAAGTGATTTCCCAACTTCAAGTTCCTATATCTCGAAAACGAATCGATAGAATCAATTTATTTTTGTTGTTTGACATTGAGGAGGAAAATACCTTCCGAATGAGGTATCACTTGCCATATGTTGCCATTTAAAAATTTAGGGGTGGTGGTCACAGCTCCGAGGGATGGAATGTATTTCGGGTGAATTTCATCGCGAACGATGTCTCCCTCGGAAATTCAGTTGATACAGAGCCGCTGTTTCATTTTCAAAGGCCCACTCTATACATATGATAAGATTTTTTATTCATTCAACTTTATTCTATTGCTTGCTGAATAAATATCATAGTTAGCATTTATCACAGTCCGTGAAGAGGAAAAGAATGGACACCTGGAAACAAAATTATTCATTTGGAATTCTTTCATTTCGTGAGCATAAAAAATCGGATGCATCGTTAGAGTTGAGGAAAATCTCATAAATCAACTAGGCAACTTGCTGCCGAGAATGATGTAGCTGAATCATCGTTCTGAGGAAAGAAAAATATGAAATAATGCCTACATGGTGATTTGGTACACATAGTATATTCCTTTCTACATTTTGAGTTTACTCTCACCATGGATAAAGAATGTCAGTTATCTATTCAATATGGGCAAACTGGTAGATTTGCCCCAATTTGTTACTGCCTTTTGGTATTTTGGATTCGATAAAATATATGAAGACACACACACTCCAGAACTATAGATATTGTAGAATAAAAATCCTCATTGGATTATGGAGGCTTAGAGAGTTTTCGTTTGGACTGGTATCAACATTAATCAAATTATTGGCACTCATTTTTTCGAAAGCACAGATAACAATGATGTTTATCCAGACATCAGAAATATTTTTGCTAGGCGCTAATTATTAATACGCTTTCATTAGCTTCACTTGTAACTAACAAGCAATGTAATCAAATCTTGGAAGTCAATTTTAACCTACTTCTAATCATCGCATCGAAATGATTCTTGGTATTTATATGTAGTTTGGATGAGAATTTGGTATCTTGGAGCTGGTCTGATGATGTAGCCAGAATATGAATAGTGGAACTCTTCAGTGGCTACTAGTAAAATATGGTAAATGTACTCAGGCTCTTCTTAGCATAATTTACAATTCAAATATATGGCGAATGAACTGGTTTTCAGCATATTCGCCAAAATTTAGTTATTAATAACTTCCATCTCAAGTGGATGAATCAATCGTAGAGTTTTTCTCTTCAGTCTTCTGTGGCAATATGGACTGAAAAGCTAAAAATAAAATTCTAGTTTGAAAACCTGGAGAAACAAGCATAAATGGCAATGAGGACGGAAAAATTGGAAATAATAAGAATAAAGTCATTGACCAAAAAATTTTCTTTCCTGTAAAAAAAGCGTGGACTGCTTTTACTCACTTTTCATAATGATATTAAGATAGATATATTTTATTAATCCTTTTTGCAACATATTATGCAGATGGTACAAGTCATAGTAGTAGGAGATTTAAGCCGGTTCTGGCTCTCCCCCCACCACTATGACGTCACGTGTGACCTTGAATAGTTGCAGGTGTGCAATGTGTGTGTGTTTGACCTTGAGATTTGACTTTGAGATTTGTCATTGAGTTTTGACATGGGGTTTCATCGAATTTGGGATTCGACTTGACCTTGAATATGACCTTGAGATTACCTTTTGACTTTGAGATTTGACCTTGAGTTTTGATGTTGAGATTTTTCATTGAGTTTTGACATGGGTTTCATCGATTGATTCGACTTGACCTTGAATATGACTTGAGATTCATAACATTAGTTTTGACTTGAGATTTGACTTGAGTTTTGATTTGGTTTTGTTATTGGTTCCACTAAAGATTTGATCTCGATGTTTATTTGACCGTAACTAAAGTTGTGGTGTAGGCATACATATTATGTGTGATCATGACCTTCATGAATCCTTACACTCCAAGCGAGGAGGGTGTTTGTCCTGTGAGAGAGCTAGGAGTGAACTGCGAGTATTGATGAGTGTGTAATGACCTTCACAGTCCCATCTACTGGCAATGGGGTGGGGATGTCTTACACTCTCCAAGCGAGGAGGGTTCAGTGAGTGTATTTTTT